>JAABKJ010007545.1:259790419-260249179 GCA_011634705.1 Andricus grossulariae | reverse complement strand
GTACTTATTTTAGCTTTTGGCACAATTTGAATTTTAAAAATGGTCTGATAGAATACGTGCTAAACGACCTGGTGCGCAGCCTGGTGCACCCGGATCGTCGACTGACTACGGGTAGTTATTTTGGCTTTTGGCACAATTCAAATTTGAGAAAATGTCTGATAGAATACGTGCTAAACGACCTGGTGCGCGGCCTGGTGCACCCGGATCGTCGACCCACCACGGGTAGTTAGGTTAAATTTTGGCACAATTTAAATTTTTTAAATGTTCTCGTGGAATACGTTCTAATCAACCTGGTGCGAGACCCGGTGCACCCGGATCGTCGGCTGACTACGGGTAGGTATTTTAGCTTTTGGCTCAATTTAAATTTTGTAAAGTTCTGATGAAATACCTGCTAAACGACCTGATGCACGACTCGGTGCACCCGGATCGTCGACCCACCACAGGTAGTTATTTCAGCTTTCAAAACTATTTAAATTTTGGAAAAGTTCTCGTAGAATACGTGCTAATCAACCTACTGAGCGACCCGGTGCACCAGGATGGTCGACTGACCACGGGTAGTTATTTTGGCTGTTGAAGCAATTTAAATTTTCAAAAAGTTCTCGTAGAATACGTGCTGAACTACCTGGTGAGCGACCAGGTGCACCTGGCTCGTCGACACACCGTGGGTAGTTATTTTGGATTTTGGCACAATTTACACTTTTAAGAAGTTCGCGTATGGTACGTGCTAAACTATCTGATGTTCGATTCGGTGCACCCTGATCGTCGACTCACCACGGGTAGTTATTTTAGCTTTTGGCACAAATAAAATTTTTAAAAAGTGCTCATAGAATACCTGCTAAACTATCTGCTGCGCGATTCGGTACTCCTGGATCGCCGACTCACCGTTGGTAGTTATTTAAGCTTTTGACACAATTTAAATTGAAAAAAAGTTTTCGTGGAATAAGTACTAATCAAGCTGGTGCGCGACCCGGTACACCCGGATCGTCGACTGACTACTGAACTTTTTTAAAATTTAAATTGTGCCAAAAGTTTATAAGTCGATAAAAAACATTGTCGGGATAGATGATGATTGTAAAAACATGAATAAATGAACGATTTTTTATATACATTTCATATGTTTTTATTTAATAAAACCTTATGTGCTATAGTTATTTTTCTCCGTGTCAATCTACCACTATTTCTCTTGGATGACAACACAATTGTTCTGTAAGTAATTATTTTAAAATATAGCTGATTATTCAACCGATTATAATTGACCTCTTCAATTTATCACATATAAAAATCCTAATTCCTTATCCTATTGTTCCTTCATCATCTTATTTAATAGATAAGAAAGAAAAGCAAGGTGGGTTTCAACCCTTTAGATCTGGTAAGTCCCACATTTCCTAGTCTCTTAGCCGCTCGAGGGACTTGGATATTATTTTAAATTATAAAGAGACATGAATTAATTCTCAACCCTTCCACCGTCACGATTGACTCCGTGACGTAACACCTATTTTCACAACAATATTTATAATTTCTTTTCTATCTTCATTTACAACAAAATCATTCCAATCAAGTTTTTATCACCTTGCAAATTTTCTCATAATTTAAAAATTAAAAGCTTAGGAATTATTTGATAAAATAACCATTTTTCTAATATCACCCAACGGTTAGAATGCACAGTAGGGCAAAATGACGAAAAGAATAATCAAAATACGATTCCGGCTACAATTTCGAATCTATTGTAAGTTTTTTTTTAAATAAAAGCTAACTGAATTCCATGAAGATCCCTCAAAGCCGATTTTAAAAAGAAATATTTGCTTTTACTTTATTCAAACATAAAGTTGAAAAAAAAGTTGGAAAATTTAAGGTATGGTTGCTTTAATAACGCGTAATTATTTAAAAACTATTGATATTGCTGTGTAATTGATAAACACAATATTTTAAAGCACAAATTCATAGTTAATTATAAATTAATAATTCATTATTATCGATTGTATTGTTATAAACAATGTTAGGTGATTTATGATTGTTTTTGGATATTTATGAAGTGATATTCGTTTTCAATCAAATTTAACGTAATACACAAATATTAAAAAACAAAAATTAGTGTAATTTTCATTGTTATAAACAATTTTATAAACAAATGCACACTTTCAGTAATTTTTGAGAGTTTAAGATACTTTGTTCAAAACGAACTTTGTTTAACTTGGCACTGATGCTTCAGTAAACTATATCGTCTTTTTATTACAAGTTTGTGATTGTTGGAAAACAAAAATTATAAATAAATACGCCGTTTGAGCAGTATTTTAGTGTTTGATGTACTTTTTTGGAAATCAGGTTTTGTTTGACTTGCCAGTAATGCTTCAGTAAAGTAGGTTGTGCGGGGGTTTTAAAAATAAAATTTGTTAATAAAAATCTAGGTTATAAATTGACAATGTTGTTTGAAAAACCTACCTCAAACAATATATCTATTTTTATTTTCTTATGTTTGTATATTGCTTTAGATTGGTTTGAAAATGAAAATCACTTAATAACTCTGAAAAATCATTCAAAAATCTCCTAACATTTTTTACAAGAATAGAATAGTTTTAAAAAAATATTTATTTATAATAAACGTGTTATTGAATCAACAGTGCCTTGAATTTTACATTTTTTTTCAATTTTATGTTAAAATAAAGGAAATTAGAGATTTTTTTAAAATCAGTCAAGAATAATAAATTTGAAATTTTAATTTGAAATGGTTCTATTCCGCTTATAAAAGATAATATGTTATAAAAATGTTAAAAGATTAAGATTCTGGCAATGGAATAGTGATAGTCAAGGAAAATGAAAAATTGGTCATGAAAAAATTAGGGAATTTTTAAAATGAAGTTTTGTGGTAGCCAGGTCTATGACTTAATGTCTCTGCTTAATACATTTAAAAAGGAATCTTCAGAAACACAAACTTGAGAAAGTCGCGCTGTGTAACAGTATCGCACAAAATCCTGGAAAAGAAGTATTTTCCCAAAAATCAGTTGAAAAAACATAAACTAAAAAAAAACAATTTGTGAAACCAATTTGCACAAAAAGACTTGAAATGAGATAATTACGTTTCCAAAAAACGCAAATTCTCTTTTTTAAGTTTATATTTTTTAAAATATGATTTCTGGAAAAATATTTCTTTTTAGGGCTTTGCGTGCATTTCTCTTATACAATTTGACTTTCTTTAAGTTTATGTTTTTAAAGATTTCTTGCTAAACATAATATACTTGATAGTAGATTAAAATTCTAATTTTTTTTAAATCATCCTTTTTGGTTGAAAATGCAATGTATTATCGAAAAATCTTCTTTCTGGGTTAAAAATGGAATTCTTTTGGTAGAAAATGAACTTTTGTTAAATTATCATTTTTTGGTTGAAGATTCATATTTGTAGTTGAAAATTCATCTCTTTGGCTAAAAGCTGAACTCTTTTGTTGAAAATTGAGCTTTCTAAATCAAAAATTCAACTGCTTCGGTAAAAATTGATCTACATTGTTAAAAATTTATTTATTGTTGTTGACGGTTCATCACTTCAATTGAAAATTGAATTTTTTTTTTTGCATTAAAATTTTTTCTTCAACAGAAAATGTAACTTTTCCATTTTTGGTTGAAAATTGATCTTTTTTAGTTGAAAGTACGTTTTTTTGTGTAGAAACCTAATCTTCTTGGTTTGAAATTTTCTCTTTTTTGGTCAAAATGCAATTGTTTAGTCGAAAATGAACTTTTTTGGCTTGAAAGTACAACAAATTGGATAAACTTCTTTTTCATGACTGAAAAATGTTTGTTTGTTGAAAACTCGTCTTTTTTGGTTGGAAAATTAATTATTCTTGTTGAAAATTTATCTCTTAGGTTGAAAATTTGACAATTTGTAGCATTTTTTTTAATTTAATATTTTTACTTAAAATTTTTATTAAAAATTGTATCTTATCTAGTTGAAAATTTAACTACGTGTGGAAAGTTTATGTATTGTGGCGAAAATTCGTCTTTCTTAGCAGAAAATTAATCTTCTCAATTGAGATTTCATCTTTTTGGTTTTAAAATTCATCTCTTTTGGTACAAAATGTTATTTTGTTGAGAATTCATCTTTTAAAATTGTAAGTTCAGCTATTAGGTTAAGAATTCAACTAATTTTTAAAAATTTAATTATTTTTCTGAAAATTCAATTCTGGTTCAAAATGTAAGTATTATGTTAAATAATTTTTTTTTAAATATCTACTAATACATTTTGTGTCGAGAATTCATCTTTGTCTTGAAAATTCAACTATTTTGGTTGAAAATTCAACTATTTGTTTGAAAATTCTGGTCGTGTCGCTTGGGATTTAGAAAAATATAATTATTTTTCCTAATTCTCAAGAAATTTTCAACTATTTTGTTGAATATTCGTGTGTTTGGACAGAAAATTCGACCATTTGATTAAAAATTGAAAAATGTTGTTAAAAATTAAACTATATTGTTCAAATTTTAATTATTTGTTTGAAAATTGAACTATTTTGTTAAAAGTCAACTTTTTGGGTCGAAAATCCCCCCTTTTTTAAAATTCGTCCTTTTAGATTGAAAAATCATCTTTTATGGTAGAAAAGTCATCTTTTCTAGTAGAAATAAATAAATCGATTTGAAATGTTCCAATTTTAATCTGAAATTACTTTATTGCGCTTTATAAGAGTTTCTATGCTAAAAATTTTACAAGTTGAAAATGCTGGTCTTTGAATATTAATGATCAGGCAAAATGAAAAGTTGGTCAAAGAAAAATCAGGGTAAATTCAGGAAATTTTTTTAATGAAATTTTTCGGCACCCTGTAATTCCAGGTGGTATTTTCACCTGAAAATGAGTTTAAAGCTTGATATTGTTCAGCAAATACCAAACCACAGCCAACATTCTACCTAATTTATGTAATTTCATATATAGGGGCAAAATGGGCCAGTGGGACAAAGCGGTCATTCCTGAATAACTTGTCTATTAAAATAGTAAAATTATTCAAAATTGAAAGATATTTTCACCGCTTGCTAATTTTCAGTTTCAGATACTGCTTTCTGAAATAGCGATGCAATTTTAATAGTAGAAGTTGAAAATAGTGCAACTGATGATTCGCGAAAATCGTCTCAAGGGTTTCCGGAATTTTGAGAGGGAAAAAGGGGAACTGATATCGAGAATACCGGAATATGGTGGTCACGGGAACATGTCTGAATAAACGAATAAAACGAATCGACGTTAACAGCAAAGAAATATCGGCGGTCAGTGAAGAAAAACCGTATCCTGGCAGTAACGACCGTCACGGAGATCAGGCAGGAATAGGAAGAAGAGGGAAAGAGAAAGAGAAAGACGAACTCGGATCCTCGGATCCCCTTAGCTTTAGCTGGTTTCCCTCAGGAGATTTTATAATGGCGTCCAGTTATTACCGCAGGACCTCGGGCCACGGACGGAATGCGATGCTCTGACAATGGAAGCTCGTTTTAACAGCTCCTATGTTGACGAGTGCACTCATCATTTTTTTAATTGTCGATCTTCACATTTTTAGTGTGAATTTACTGAAAGAAATACTGGCCACACTTTTGCAAAAGTGAACTTTTTAAAAAGTTTTGAGTAGATTTAGCATAGTGCTAGAGTTCATGATTTTTCGAAGAAATGCTAACCCTCCACTTCCCAAAGATTGAAAAATAAGAATTAAAAAAATATCAAAAAGCTAACAGTAATGATTTGAAATTGAAATTTTTTGAAGAATTTCTCGTTTTTTTTCAATCAAGTCTGAATTCAAAGAACTACTGCACTTTAAAGTGAACGAAAATTAGTTTAATTTAAAATTTTGCGAGTTTCAAGAGTTCTAATCAGAGTTCTGCCCCCCTCCCCCTGTCCAGAGAAGTTCAACCAACAGGACGTTGAAGCAAACCAAAAATTTTTTATTAAAAAATGTCTTTGTATTTTGACTAGATCTACTACTACTAGTAACAAGGATTTTCGGTAGAACTATTTTGGTGGATCACAGAACTCTGCTCAGAACTCTTGGAACTTGAAAGTTTGAAATAAAAAATTTTGGTTTAATTTAACGTGCTGTAGTTCTTCGAACTATGACTTGATCAAAAAGTGACACAAGACTTTTTGGTAGAACTCTCCTAGAGGATCATGGGCATAACTCCGATCCGAACTCTTGGAATTAAAAATTTTTAAATGAAAAAATGCTGGTTCACTTTAACATGCTGTAATTCTTTGAATTTTGACTTAATCGAAAAGCGATACAAGACTTTTTGGTAGAACTATCCTGGGGGGGGGGGGCAGAACGCTTATCAGAATTCTTTAAACTCTCAAAATTTACAATTTTTTAAAAACTTTGGTATTCTCTCAAGTTCCGTAATTCTTTGAATTTTGACTTGATCCAAAAGTGTAACAAGAATTTTTGGTAGAACTTTTTCAGCGAGGCACAGAACTCTGATCACAACTCTTGGAACTTGACAATTTAAAATTACAAAATTTCGGTTTAATTTAACGTGCTGTAATTCTTTGCATCATGACTTTATCGAAAAGTGACACAATATTTTTTGGTAGAACTCTCCTAGGGGATCATTTGCAGAACTCTTATAATAACTCTTAAAACTCTCAAAATTTACAATTTTTTAAGAACTTTTTTAGCTAAGCACAGAACTCTTGGAGCTTGAAATTTCTAAATTAAAAAACTTTGGGTTTTTATTTAACGTGCTGTAATTCTTCGAATTATGACTTGATCAAAAAGTAACACAAGACTTTTTTATAGAACCTTCCTTTGGGGTTATGGGCAGAACTCTGATGGGAACTCTCGAGTTAAAAATTTTGAATGCAAAAATTTTGGTTCACTTTAGCGTGCTGTAGTTCTTTGAATTTTAACTTGGTCGAAAAGTTACACAAGACTTTTTGGTAGAACTCTTTTGGGGGTCGGGGTCAGAACTCTTATTAGAACACTTAAAACTCTCAAAATTCTGAAATTAAACAAATGTTGGTATCCTGTCAAGTTCCGTAGTTCTTTGAACTTTGACTCAATCGAAAAGTATTACAACACTTTTTGGTAGAACTTATTCAGCGATGTTCAGAACTCTGATGACAACTCTTGGAACTTGAAAATTTATAAATTTCGGTTCAAGTTAACGTGCTGTAATTCTTCGAATTATGACTGGATCGAAAAGTGACACAATACTTTTTGGTGGAACTCTCCTGGGGGTTGGGCGAATAACTCTTACCAGAACTCTTGGAAGTCACAAATTTTGAATGAAAAAATTTTGATTCACGTTAACATGTACTTCTTTGAATTTTAACATGATCGAAAAGTGACACTAGACTTTTTGATTGAAGTCTCTTGGGGGTTCGCCGTCAGAACTCGTATTAAAACTCTTAAGACACTCAAAATTTAAAAATAATTTTTTTTTGGTTTTCTGTCAAGTTCCATAGTTCCTTGAATTTTGACTTAATCAAAAAGTGTCACAGAACTTTTTGGTACAACTTTTTCAGCGAGGCACATAACTCTGAACATAACTTTTGGAACTTAAAATTTTAAGATTCAAAATTTTTTGTTTAATTTAGCGTGCTGTAGTTCTTTGAGTTTTTACTTGACCGAAAATAGTCACATTACTTTTCGGTAGAACTCTTCTAGGGGAGAAGGAGAACCATTATCAGAATTTCTGGAACTCTCCAAATTTTAAAATTCGAAAAATTTTTCTTTACTTTAAAATGCCGTAGTTCTTTCAATTTTGAATAAATTGAAAAATGTTTTCAGGTTTTTTTGTAGCAATCTTCTGGATGGGTCCAGTTTCTGATTTTTTTCTTCAAATTTTCTTTATAGAGAACTCAAAAACTTTATTGAAACTACAGGATCATTAGAAAAATTTGAATTTTTGAAATGTGGGGGGCTAGCTATTTTTTAGAAATCTTCGTTTTGTGAAATGGGGCGAAAATATTTCCTAAAAGGATAAGAAACTCTAGAAGTATACTAAATCTACTCAGAACTTCAAATGAGTTCACTTTTGAAAATGTGGGTTGCGTGTGAAGTTCGCCCCCCATTTTCAAAAAGTGAACTTTTCAGGCTTTTGCGACGGGCACTGGAAAAATACACGAGTCGCAAAAAGTCCCACCCCCATGGTGCATACAATATTTTTCATAATACATTATTTCAGATATTTTTTGTAACACAGTCATGATTCATAGTTTTATATGTCACATTCCACGTTCCACTTTTCATTTTTCACATGTCATTGTTTTTGTTGTTAAATTCACGTCTTGCGTCAAGGCTAAAATGTTGTAGTTTGAACAGGTGTTAAAGCCATTCTATACTTGGAGCAGTTCAAAATGCAATTACATATTTGGAACAGGTCGAAATTTACTTTTTTAGTTACAGAAGTAATTCAGAAGTTGAAACAGGTACTAAAATAATTTTGTGCTTGGAGCAGGTTGAAATGTAATTTCTCAACTAAGACAGGTGCAAATTGATTTTATAATTGGAACAATAAAATGTGGAACACAGCTAGAGCATAAAAGTAATTTTGCAACCGGAACTGGTGGTACAAAGTAATTTTGTACCAGTGAAAGGTGGAATTTAAAATTAGTTTCCTACCAGAAAAAAGTTGGAGTACAAAAATAATTTTGTTTTCGGACATGAGCTGATCAGGTAAAATATCAACTGGAATAGCTTTTCAAACTTTGAGTGACTGTATTTTGAGTACAATTGGCTTGAAACGGTGCAGGCGTATTAAAGCGAGATGCGGAATTTCTTCCGCATCGCGGGCAAGCCAAGTTTGAATGCAGAACAGTGTGGGCTAATCTCGGCAACAGATTCTCTTTGCTGAGAGAAACGAGGACGAAAATTGTACAACAAGAAGGAGAGAAGATGTCATTCTGACATACGGCGTGTCAATTAGGTTCAACTGACAAAGTGCCTCTAAATCTTCAAATTCCCTATTAGAGCACGTCGCACAAATTGGTTAACTTTGTAAAATCAAAGTTCCAAGTTCAAAGATCGCTAGCAAGATATTCGTTCATAAAGGAGTTATTATTACCAAACAATGTAGTCTTTGCATCTAAAAATAAGGACTTCAATCTGCACTTTAATGCGGAATTGCAACCAAGAAGAAATTATGCCAAACTCTCATAAACTGAACTAGTGAAATTGTCACTGGTTGAATCAGTACTTGCAGTTATCACTGCTGAACCAGTGATTTTAAGATTTTGAGTGAACCAGTAATTTTTACATTAAGCGACGCAACGTGTTGACAGAAATACGGGCCAGTGAAGGAATTCTACTGATTGAACTAGCGAAATCTCATTGATTGCCAGTGGCACACTTCTGGTTGCTTCAACCAGTGAGATTTCAGTGGAAATCAGTAAAATTCCACTGGTTCATTTTAGGAGAGAATGTAATATAAAACCGGCTACACCCCCTACCCGCCAAGATTTTTTTGACACACCTTGAATTTTTTATTTTTCACTGGGAAACAAGCCTGAAAACATATGGAGGCCATTGAGACCCAGCCATCTACCTACGGCCTACCCACATACATTTTTTACAATCACAGGCCTACTGGGAAATGAAGAAAAATGATACAAAATATTAATATTCGAAAGATTGAAAAAGGTTATGTATAATCTAATAATTAATTTAATTTATTATTTAATCTAATCTTCAAAATCATTCATTCACTTTGTCCACATTGAAACTCCTATAGTTTTGCACATTCCAAAGAGAGACCACTAATTGTAAATTTCAGTTTCGTTTTATAATTTTTGTAATGAAAGCTCATTATCTGAGTAATAATTAGCCAAAGCAGTAATATGCGCTTGTTCGCCGTTTTCGAGATAAAAAACTTTGAAATATTCATGACAGGCCATCATATGGAGTTTCGCGAAATAAATTCCCATTGACCTGTAGCTCAGGCAGCAGCGCTTCTGCTTCTCGGCCGGAAGGTTGCGTATTCGTTTCTCGTTGGCTGCATTTTTTTATTCACTAAAATGTTTATAAATATAATTTCCTTCAATAATTTTCAAAAACTATGTAAATAATAATGCTGAAATAACTATTTCACGGGAAAACTGACTTTTTTAAACTTTATCATGTTCTTTACAAGAAGAATATTTTTTATAAATGTTAATAATTTTTTTATTATGTTTAGCAATTATATTTAATATAAGAAGTATGAACGAGGTTTTTCAAATGAAAAATTGTATTTTTAATTGCATTTCGTATCTTCCGAAGTAAATGTCTCTTTGATAAATTACTGTTATAGTTGAAAATTTTGATTCCAAATTACGATTAGTAATAGAATTGGGGGGGGGGGAGGGGGTCAGTTGGAGTAACGTTACGAACTGAGATAACATTTAGTACGTTTCCTGATGATAAATTTCAGCAACGTCTGTGAATTTATTCTATTTCCTCTGTTTTTAAGAAACTTCCCCCTTTTTCCCGTTTGATCGTTTTTTTTTTGTCTAAATGCGAACTGAATTAATAGAACCCAATGAGAAAATAAAAGTATATTTTGTTAAAGGTTCATTCTTTTTAATTAAAAATTGTACTATTATATTTTTGGTACCAAATTCATCTTGTTTGGTTCAAAAATTTTACTATTTGGTTGAAAATTCATGTACATGAACTTGAACTATTTTGTTGAAAAATCGTTTCATTTCCTTCTAAATTAATTTTTTTAACTAAAAAGTTAGTTATACAATTTTTCGTTGAAAATTCAAGTATTTTGTTTGGAAATTCATCCTTTTTGGTAGAAAATTAAACTATTTTTGTAGAAATGTTTTGTTTATTGTTTTGTTAAAAATGCAAATGTTTGGTTGAGAGTGAATCTGTTTTGGTTATGGTTTACATATTTTTTTGAAAATATTTATAGATATTCGTTGAAAAATGAACTATTACATTTTTCGTTGAGATTTAATGTTTTTTGGTTGAAAGTAGAACTACTTTGTTAAAAATCATTCATGTCGAAAATTGATATTTTTGGTTTAAAATTTATATATTTGGTTGAAAACGCGTTTTTCTCTGACAATTAATTTTTGAAACTCCAAATGTAACTATTCCATTTATGGTTTTAAAGTTCATATTTTTATTTAAAAAGTGATATTTTCTAGTTGAAAAGTCAACTATTTGTTTAAAAATTCACGTATTTTGTTGAAAAGCTTCTTGGTTTGTATTACATTTTTCGTTGAGAATACACTTTGAAATACAAAATTAATGTTTTCCTTTCAAGAAACATAAAATCCAATTAGTCAACGTGAGTTAAAAGACTCACAGAAAAAACTGAGGGTTCGGTAAAGTTGCGGCTCAAGTAAAATTTGGTATCATTTAGAACTGAGACTCCAATAGAACTCTTTTGGAGGGTCCCTGTTTAGTTCGTTGATATCCAATGGATGGCTAATCATATTTTCAACTGCGTATGTGCCGAAAAGCGCGGGACTGTTTGAAATCAATAAAGACTATGGACAATCATACAGATAAATATTAACAAACATTTTTCATTCTTTTTTAAAACAAATTAAATTGAATGACAGAAGTACCAACCTTTCTAAAAAAATTTGATATGAACGTAATATTGCAAGTGTATATTATATAATTTTTAATAGTACCGCGCTTTTTTGGTACATGCGCAATTGGAAACGTTGGATTTTCAACATAACCTTAAAAACTGTCATATTTCATGTGCACTACCTTCCTTTCAAGAATGACTAATAACTATAATTTTAGTTTCTTTATTACATTTTTCCCAGTACAATATGATTCAATTCGAATTGCAAAGTAAAATGTACACCATAAACTTATAAAATCTTCGTAGTAAGTCAAGGCTGAAGTGAAAAAAGGGTTCCATTGGAACCGTTTCAATCCATACTTTGGGTTGATTCAGAAACCATTTATCATTTTGGTTTCCTTTTCAGCAAGAGGAGTTCGTTTTTGTTGCAGCTCCTTTGGAACCAAAGATATAACCTATACAGTTTATACACTATACGAAGATCTTATTTACGCAAATATAGCTTAAATGTTACAAATTAAAAATTCTTATCCTTATAAAATAAGTTTTCTCAATTTTTATAAATTTTTAAAAACTATTAAGTTTCAGGTCAAAAACTTTGGGTACTAATTTTCAGAGGTCAAAGAGATTTTTTTAAATTTTAATTGGATATCTGAAAAATCACTGCTTTTATCTGCTAACTCAATGAAAAAATTTTGAAATAATGTAACAATTTTCTTTGAAACTTTAAAAATGACAAGGTTTTTTTAGCTTATTACATTGTTATATAGCTTCTAGAAAATCAGATTAATGGACTAACGGTTTTATTATTATTATTGTACCATTGAGCCATTCAAATTATCATTTAAATAACACTTTCGTTCTGCAACACTATACGTACTTATCGATTTGTTCTATTTTCTCATCATTTAGGAAAATGTTGCACATTGTTTTCTCACCTTTTTCTTTAAACACCATAAGTTTTGTTTTATTTACGTTAATTTTTAGGTATATACTCTTCATGCTTGTATTCAGTTTGGTCAACATCCTTTGCAAGTCTTCGATTGATTCTGCCATGATAACCTCATCATCTGCGAACGCTAACCCACGTACCCTTACTGTTTTGAGATCTACACATTTTTTGTCGAAGAGGGCCATTCTTAGACACTTGTCCCTGAATATAATAAATAGCCATAAATAGCATTCTTGTATAACACCCTACACAATATCAAACCAGTCACTTAGTTTCCCATTAACCCTTACACTCGCTTTGCTACCAGTATATATTGTTTGTATTGCTTGTAGAAGCCATCCATTGACTCCGTACTCTTTCAGGACTTCCCAAAGTTTACTTCTATCTACCTTGTCAAATGGTTTTTCTAGGTCAAAAAACGCACAGAAAACTTTCCTTCCTACTCTCAAAATTTTTTCTGTGATCTGTCTTAAGCTAAATATTTGATCCGCACATGATCTTCCTGCCATAAATCCACTTTGGACTTCCCATATCTTTTCTTCTGTTATTTTCATTACCCTGCGGATAACTATTTTTGAGTATATTTTACTTACAGTACTTAATAACCTGATATCTTAATCTTAATCTTAATTATATCTCTAACCTCGGGACACATATACTTCCTCAATTTGGTTTCCTAATTTATTATGTTCTATGTCGCAGTTCTGGTGCCCTATACCTTCACATCCTAATAATTCTTTAAAAGAGTCTTTTGAAGCGTCTACTATCCCGTCTGTATCATATAGCATTTCACGTTTGCTGTTTCTCATGCTGACAAACTCTGTACTTCCACTTCCCTTCATCTTTTTAAATAATAGTTTCTTGCTTTCTCAAAAGTCATTTTGTATTTTCTTCTCTTCTTCTGTTCTGATTTTATCTGTACTTTTCTTTACTAATCGTTTAACTTTCCTCTTTTTGTGTTTGTACTGATTTTCAAATCTATTTTTCTCCTCATCGCTAAGAACTGTGATGTTCAACGTTCTCTTGTACGCTTCTTTCTTTTTTTGTCGGGCTGTCTGAATTTCATCATTCCACCATGCATCACCAGACGTTCTTCCTACAACCTCAGTACCACATACTTTATCGCATTCCTAACAATGACACCCCTGAACAAGGTTGATACTTGATACGCCCTCTACTCTCTAAATCTGAAATAGTGAAAATTTCACTAGTTCAATTAGTAAATGTATGGTTTACTAACAAAATAGTAATATTTTGAGGTTTAACTTTTAAAATAGTGAGTATTATACTAATAAATTAGTATAAGTTTTACTAATATCGATTAGTAAACGTGGTTCACTATTATTTAGCAACTTCGCTTTACTAATTCATTAGTAGCCTAGCGCGATCACTAACGAATTAGTGAACTGTAAGAATTTCGACCAATCAGAAATCATTTTCTTATCACAGTGTGTGTGTGTGTGTGTGTGTGTGTGTGTGCGTGTGTGTGTATGTGTAAATTCTTATCATGATTCATTTGATACATTATAAATTGGATTATTTTAAACCAGGAGGGTTTCGTTGACTTACATTATTTTTTTGTTATCTAACCCATGTCTCTGCACAAGATTATGATCCAGTTCCATTTAGAAGTGGACCAAAATCCGTGTCTGGTAATTTTTTGATAAAGTGATCTCATCGTTTTGCAGTTTATTTTTAGGATTTAATAGAGCTGAGTAATATCTCGAAAGTACTTTCTTGCTTTTTTTTTAAATTAAGAAATAAAAAGTTGTGCAACTCTTTGTTTGTCAATATTTTTGTTTTTGAGGACGCGTCGCACCATTGATAAGGGGTTTACTCGGAGGTGGTTACTCCTAACTTTATCATTATTTTTTTAAATTGGAAAAAAAGTTATTACTTCTTTATACGCGCTCCTTTCGCGATTCAATAGAGTTAAGAAACGGCTCGAAAGCTCACTGTAAAAACAAAATATTATTTCAGGGTTAAGTTCAGCTATTAGAATAGGACTCAGAAAAAATTGTTCCGACTTTCGAATGGTACTAATATGAGACCTCGCGTGGGAACCCATATTCATTTGTTTTACATCGAAATTAACAGCATAAAGTTATCCTATTCAAAAACAGGACACGCTAAAAATGATGCGGTAAAAAAAGAGATCTCTAGTTTTTACAGTGATATTTCTTGTTTTGTTTTTAAAGTGAAAAATAAAAAAGTTATGCAGCTTTTTCTGCGTCAAAATCGGTGTTTTTTGGGACACGCTGTGCCATACCATTGACGAGAGTTTTTCTCGGAAGTGATTGCTCCTTTCACGATATTCCTTTCATAGTTCTATAAAGCTAAGTAATAGCTCGAAGGTACTGTTTTGTGTAAAAAAAGTCAAATACATTAAAGTTAAGACAGTTTTTTGTGTCTTCGGTAAAATTCGAGTGTTGGCATCTACGCTCTTATGTCCCTTCAATTTTGAATGGAATCACTCCAGATTAAATTAATTGATCAACATTTTTAACGATTATAAATTCACGACATTCAATATCAAACAGAACAAAATTGAAAATTCGAGAAGTAAACATTTTTAAATTAAAGTTACTTAAAATTTTTCAGCGTTAAGTGCATTAAAAAGTTTGTTAAAAATTGTAAAATCTCCAGTTCAAAGTCTTACTACTTAAGTAATTAAATAAAATAATTTTAGATTAAAAATTTAGGCAATTTCAATTGCTCAATCGTGTGCAGTTTAAAGTTGAAAGTGTTAATGTTTGAACAATTTTCAGTGCTTCTTTTTCAATCTGTCGAACTTTGCTTGTCCTAAATATAAAACTGTTCAATTTTGAATGTTTTCATTATGAATAAACATTGTTTGAAAGTGTTTAATTTGAATTACTTCTTTGTTTGAAAACCTCGATATAAAATTTTTTAAATTTTGATGGCTTCCACTTTGGAAATGTACCTATAATTCAAAATGGGTTTAATTTACAAAATTTTTACTGCTTGACATTAAAACTGTTCAACTTTGAAGACATTCAACTTGAAATTATTCAATTTTAAGTGCCTAATTTTCAATTAATTTTAAACGCCTCAAATTCAGAATTTTCTATCAAGAGATTCGTTGATTTTGAATTTTCTTTTTAACACTTCAAATTAGGAATTATATACTCGTGAAAGCTTGAATTTGAAAATTCGAGTGACTAGAAGAATTTTTTTAAAACCGAAAAAGAAACCATGAAACGACCAAGAATTTTTATATGAATCTTGAGTAGCCTCCCTGGTTTTTGTTAAATGATCCAAACTTTAAAAGAAAATAATACCTTCTGGGTTAAAAAACAGCAATATTTTCATGTCAGAAGTATATTATGTGAGTATGAATATATTAATAATATAATTATAATACTATACGTGTTACAAAGTTTGTGTATGTCACGATATATGATATAACTATTATAACAGTTTATGGAATTTGATGTAACGAAAAGGGGCCTGTTTGAAAAGCAATTAGGAAAATATGTTTACTTATGGACTGATAATTATTATTTATTTTATTTATTTTATAAATATCTTTATATTGGCATATATACATTTTTCAAACGAAATATTTTTATTGAAAGACTGCATCAAAGATCAAGTCCTTTTCTTATTCTGTGAACACCAATACTTCCACGTGAACATGACGTTTCGGATTATTATCAGAATAAATCTTCCATATGACTATTAGTTATCTTAAGAATAATAATGCCTATCTTTCAAAGAAATTGTGAAGGGCAAATTCTGAAGACTAGAAAGAAAATTTGAATTTAATATTTAGAAAATGGTTTTATGACTTTTCTGCATTTAAATTTTAACAATTACATGTATACTTTATTATATAATATTTAATCTTGAAAGGAAATTATTAAAGAAAAATTTGTTCTGAGATTCTTGAACTCTGGAAATATTGATTCATTGCTAGTCTCTACCCCGAATACTTCCACATGGTTGGCTGACTAAAGCCAGTCTTGTCTACTGTGGGATTTAGACGTCCCTCTGTAAACAGGCTTATATCTGATTTTCATTTTAATTAAACGTACAAATACTAAGTTTCCTTTAATAATCTTCCTATGTGCTTTTATTATCATGAAGATAAGAGATAAAATTAGGTAAATAAAGAAATGCTCAAAAAAATATATAATATAGGCAATTTGTTAAAAAGATTTGATAGAATTTTTTAAGAACTATATCAAATAAAAAATAGAACAGGTACTACAAGAAATTCAGGAAGTGAATCGAGCCAGAAAACGAAAACAAAAACAGGGAATATGTCAAGAAATTTCGGGAAGTTTATGATTGAAAATCTTTATACGCTGCCGAATCATTCCCTTAGACCCTTAGAGTGAAGTTCGTTGCTTCAGTCTTTTCTCCCCCAAATAGTGACTCATCTCGGTTGTACCCTTCGACCATTGCATCGTAATAGGTGATGAGTCGAAAAATACGATCACGAAGAAAATCCACCTTAAACGATATTTTATGGACGTGCTAGTCTTTTAAAAAACTCTTCAAGAAACATTCTCAGATTAAAAAAGAATTTTTATTTTTAAAAAAATTATAGTAAACCGCTAATTATGTTGTAAGTAGAAAGGGTATGGAATTCAAGGGATGGTATATTATAGTTTATTCTTCTGAATATCTGAAATATTTCCAATTTCAGGGCTTTTTTCGAGGATAGTTAAAAATGATTGGATTTTAATGAAAAGGGGCTCCTTTTTTTATTAAATGCTCTCGAAAACTTTACCAATATTAATTACTCTAACATTCTGCGTGGGCAGCTTAAACCAATTTTGTCTAAAACGTGCTTGTTTATTGTAGTTTTTTGCTGAATATGTTTGGGGATGCATCCCGAATATTTTAAGCCGCAAATGAATAAAAATTGTTGGGCCCCTTTTTGAGAAGTCTTACTTTTGGAGGAGGGAGGGGGGGAGTTATTGAATAAATTTTTGTTGAAATCTTTGGAAATTTATTGTTTATTGGTATAAACCCTTTAGTTTGACATCCAAAAAAAGCCTCTGACGATTAAGCATCATGCAACATCATGTGAGTTTTTTCTTAATTGCTCCTTCTCAGTGAATTGCGCACCTAAATATAGTCACAAAAGGAATTGCAGTGCACAAAATTCACTATAAAATAATTTTTTTTATGACTTATCTTGAATAGTTTAGGAGATATGACTTCTAGAAGCGATTTTTTATTGAAAAATGGGCATAAAAAGGAATTTAATTTAATTTTCCGTCAAATATATCATGTACTGTTCGTTTTAGATGAAAGTTGCACTAATATCAGTTAAGGCAGACTAAATTTGCCAGATAAGAAAAAAATGCTCTAGCATTGATAAGTCTAAAGTTATTGTGTATGTTGTATTCCACATGAAAAAAGTGCTTATAAGAAAATATTGGATTTCCTATCTTTTATATTTCCCGAAACACATTTAAAACTACATTTCAGCAAAAATATTATCAATTATTGTCAAAGGGCACGCTTTTCGAGGCGATATTTCGCGAAAAATTAAAGATAGGACATTCAATATTTTGTAGTTTTGCTGGAAAATGTATGTACTTTCATTCTTATAAGCGCATTTTTTTACCTAGAATGCAACAGGCACAAGTTATTTCCGAAGATCTTCATGCCTAATAAAATTCAATATAAAATGGGTGATTTTCAGGACACGATAACTTGACTTATCAGAGTCAGTGCACTGTTTTTTTAGGTTTACGGATATTTTACTTTGCTTTAACGGATATGGATGCATATTTCGTCTACAATAAACAGGACATGAGATATTTCACGAAAACTAAAACTAAATTCGTTTTTAGGTCAATTTTTCAATAATAAATGATTTCTGGGAGTAAGACCTCCTAGAATATACAAAATAAAGTATTAAAAAAAAACCCAAAACAAAAATTAATTTGTATATTTTACAGGGATTTTTGAGCACTTGAATTCTTGTTCGGACTAATTAGGTGCGCAATGCACCGAGAAAGAGCAGTTAAGAGAAAGCGGACTTTTCACACCTTTTTTAAAAGATTTTACACCCTTCTGAATGTTACGTGATGTTTAATGATCAGAAACCTTGTTTGGACGCCAAACTAATGGGATTATGCCAATAAACATTGAATTTCCAATTATTCCCACGAAAATATACTTAATAAACCTACAAAAAAATTAAAAATTAAGATTTCTTAAAAGGGGACTCAACGATTTTATTCATTTACGGCTTAAAAACTCGGGAGGCGTCTTCAAAACATATTCAGAAAAACCTGGGATAAGCAAGCACTTTTCAGTCGTAAATTGGTTTAAGCTAGCCGCGTCCATGCTTTAAAATACAGACATTTTTATTAGTTTAGGAAATTATAAAATTTATTTCAATTTGGTTTTCGGAAATTGTTATAAGCAAAATGCGTCATTATCCATTAAAATTAAATAATTCTTTAAAGATTAAACTTGAAAAAACTATATTAAACTTTGACCTGCAGTAATTGTTATTAAGAAAATACATTTCTGGGATGTCCATTTTTCTGAGTATAATAAATATTATTGTGTAACAGCAGTTACATTTTTTAAACACGGAATTCATTATTTCCATGTTTAATCATTTTGGTGGTTCCAATCTTGAAATTCAAAGCTTTTCTAAATTAAATATAATAAGGATAATAGTTTATAATTTAAAAAATTGGTTTAAATGTTTAAATAAACTAGAAAACAAACACGCGCTCCACATGCGCGATTATTATTTTGTTCTTTTAAATTTTTTAATTAAAATATAAAATTAAATAAATGAATATGTAACTTTTGTATTTCATAGTATCTATTATTTGAAATAATGGAAAAGAAAAATAAGAACAATATCTTGGATAAAATTACAGATTTGAATATTCAATATTCTTTGGTTTCAAAAAATCATTCAAAAATGTGCAATTTAAGAATGCTAGTCTTACAATACTCGAAAGATTATAAATTCATAACGTCTAAAATTTGAAACCATCAATAGTTGAATAGTGTTAAATTTAAAACGTTTCAAGATGATTATTTTAGATTCAAATATTAAAAAGTGGATAATTTAAAATTCAAAGCACTCAATTTTGCAGAAATTTCAATAAAAATATTTTAACAGTTGATTGGTTTTCAAGTTTTCACATTGAATCTGTCTAATTTTGATTGGACTTTTAAGATTATTGAATTTTAAAGGTTCAAGTTTAAAAAATTTAAACATACAAGGACACCGAAAATATTTCTTTTATGCTTACCGAATTTCGGTGAACCTAATCGGCCTTTCCAGTTTTCCCGGGCTCACCTAAAATATTTGTTTTTCTCTCACCGAATTTCAGTGGACCTAGACACGGTCTTTAAATATTGCTTTAAATTTAGGATTGTGTAATTGTAAACATTTTGAATTCAAAAACGTTTAGTTTTCACCGCCTTAAGATTGAAATTGTTTTATTCGGAACTTTTAAATTTAGAAATGTTATGTTTTGAATGTTTTGTACTAAAATTGTTTACAAAGGTCTCAAAAAATAATTTTTCAGTTTTGATGGCATCTAATTCGGAGATTGTCTCATTGTACAATTTTGGACGTTTTATTTTGAAAATCTTCATGCTTGAAATTAAACTTATTCAACTTAAAGATTTCCAACTAGAAATTGTACAGTATATTATATATGTATTTGCAATGCTTTAATTTTTATTTGTAAATTCTCCAAATTTAGAATGATCATTTTTTTCGGCTTCAGTTTGAAAATGTGAATACCCGGAAAACATGTTTGAGCATCGGGAAAAGATGGACATTTTTTCAATGAGATTTGAGTGATCAATTTTTTATTTTTTATTATTAGGTATCTTGAGGAGATAATATTTCATATTCCCTCATAAATTGTAAACAGCATATAAATTCATATTAAATGCATTCTGAAAGACACTGCTATCCTTCACTCTTGCATTAACCCAATTCTTTAACAATGGCACATTTTAAGCATTGGAGAATCTCATTAAAATAATCCACACAGAAGGTCATCATGCAAACTATGCAGAAGTCAATTATGTTTCATTATACTCCAAATTTGTTATTACCCCCAAGATTATTATTTTTTAAATTATTTTTTTAGTGAAAATTGTGCAATTTAGAATATACTTTCAATAAATGAGATATTTCTTTTGTTTGTAAAAAGGGACGTAAAATTGTATGACGGGAAAATTTGCTTCTTGTTTCAAGGTCACGCTTCGTTGTTTTTGAATACTTATTTGAAGATCGATTTGGTATAATTGAGGGATTATATTTATAAAAGAGACTACAATATAAAGTAAATTAGTGATTATATTTGATCTAATTTTGACAGTTAATTATTAAAACTATTATCTCATTAGAGAACAAATTGGCTATAACAGACTTTCGTATCAATTTTACTAATTGAAGTTGTGTTTCAGAGCTCACGAACTACTGAATGCAAACTCGGTTTTACTACTTGATCATTATCATATACAATAACGAAAACAGGAAAATGTAAAATACTAGCATTGCGTGGTAAATCAAAATGAATTACAGTCTAAGATCAGATTTAGAATCACAAAACATACACGCGTATCATATTCCCTTCATTTGCTTCTCTTTTTTATTACCATGAGGATTGTAAATAGCTTTTTAATTTTTGGACCTGTCATTTCTTTAAAACCCTTCGGTCGTCAATAAAGTTTAATTAGGCTAAAAGTTAAACTAGAAACTTCTATTTACTTTTTCTTTGAAAGTAAGTTTACATATATTTCGCAATCAAACAAAACTGGGTTCTACAGAAAAAGAACTTACCTGAAAAATGAAAAGTTTCTAATTTAACACCTAGCCCAATGAAACGTTATTTGCAACAACGGCTTGATATAAATTTCTAAAATATTTCTCTGGATGTCATCAGGCCACGTGGTCTTTATAATCTTGATTGCAGAAACAATCACCAATCACTCGAAGCCTAAAATTAGTCCTTTCAGTCATGACTTCACAACCCTATAAAATCAACAGATTATCAAGAAACTTATTCTCAGAAGGATAAAAGGATTTTCCAAGAACGCACCAGTTTGGCCTTTGCCCAGGGTTTTTTCAAGACGGTAGGGCCCAACATACTGATGGGTCTCTTGGGTGTTGGACCCAAAAGAGCCCTCCTTGCCCTGCTGCATCGCCGAGGTCTCTCCCTTGTTCGCCAGGGTGGATGGAAGAGCACCTCCAGGGTACGAAATATCCACTCAAATCTTAATTCTCGTCCTCGTCAGTTCCTTCCTCCTAGACTGAATCAGGTCCACAGTAACCTTTGGAACGGGTCTCCAAGGTCCAATCTTCATTTTTTCTACCGTCGGTCCTCGAAACTGGGAAGACCGCGACCTTGAGAGTCACCTCTGCCCCAGGAACGCCCCCGTTTGAGCTTTTAACTCTTCTTCTCGATGGGTCACTCCCTCGAGGTTTCCTTTCTTTTTGCAGGAGGCTTCTTTCGGAATTTTTTCATATTGCACCTCAACACGACACTTTCCTCTCAGGGCCCCTCGCGCACTGAAAAACACCCCAAGCCCAGAAATCAGCCCCAGACACCTTCGAAGGACATTTGGGGATCTTATTGAATTTGTTTAGCACCCTTACGAGAAACCCGAACACTTTCGAAGCACTGGAAAGACACGGAAGATCCTCGAGCTGCCCACGTTGGGCGCCATTGCTAGACGGACGTGCGAAGATCGGGGGTTGGTTGGGGGTGGAACGGCAATTCGTTTTGTAACTCGTCCACAGAGCACCGGGTCAGGGACAACTTTCACCGAAGGATGATCTGGTTAGCGAGACACTTTAATTTTTACTCAGAGAACACGAAACCATTCCATAGTGAATCCGATGGGGATTTTCCAAGCCGACGTTTGTTCCGCGTTTTCTCTTGCGATCGCACCCCTAACGCACGACGCGGATGTCGGAGCTGACGGCGAACCGCGGCGCTCCCAGTTCGATTATGTGGTGGAAGAGATGCGTGCGCAGTCAGCCCCGGTATCACACAACCCTCCGCCGATGGTTTTCGTATATTCGTGACTGGTGAAGTCGGGGGTGAGAACGCCGGTATTGGGAGGTTCGTGTCCGGGATGACTGATAAGGTTGAATTCCTGTATTTCTGGTTTGTGGTTCATGTTCTGACTAAGCGCACAGACGATGAAGCTACCCTTTCGTGTAGCATTCCGAGGCAGAGTAAGATAACATTGAATGGCGGATAACAGAGAACACGAGGTATTAATGAAATTATCGTTTTCAAAAAAGGTTGAAAGCTAAACTAAAGCCCCCCTATTAGTTATTTTCACTTCATTGCGAGCGAACTTTACTTCGTCGAGTTCTGAGGGGAAAACAATGAAATAAAATGCATGGGGCAAAACATTATTTTTGTAATATCTTCTTAATAAATATTAATTATTATCATTTTATTATTCTATTAAATAGTTCTTAAACAATATGAAGTAATTTTAAAATACACTGATTGTATAGAAAAAATGAGTTTTTACAAAGATATTAATAAAATGGGGCAAAAATAGACCAAATCGACGAAGGAATAGTAAGGAGTGGTATCCCTGTAAGTGGGGAGTGGGACGAGCAACGTCCAAGAATTCGTTAATGTTTGCCACGAATGGAAACCCGTGAGCAACCCTGTGCACATGCGCATTAGCGGTTGCCATGCCAACGATCTCAACACGCGTTGACATTTCATTATTATAAAATAATAATCATACATGCAATTATTTAATTCTCATCAAATATGACAATTTTGAACATAATGAGCTACAATATTTTTTCAACACGCACCTCAAAAGTTGATGTTTTTATGCTTCTAAATGGTGCCTAAAGGACCTTATTTGAGCAGACTGTGTGCGAAACAATTTTCGCGCGTGCGCAGTTTGAAGATGGCTCACTTTAGGCACTGTTGAAAAAGCTGCACATGCACACCTTCGAGATGAGGTACTTTAGACACTGGCATAGGTAACTTTAAATACGGGTATTGGTATCATCTTGCAATAAATTTAGATTTAACTTGAACAAATATTTTAATGATTGAAGTTTTGTTTTTATGGTTACGTAGCCGTTTTCGTTCGTCATCGTACAAAAGGCCATGAGCGCCAACATTTGGCACAGCAAAAGGACATAAGCGCCAACAATTTTTTTTCAAACAATTTTTTTCAAAAAAATTGGTTTCCAAAAGTTAAAATCTTTTCTTTTAAGATTCTGTTATGACTTAAATTAACGTCTTCATAGGCTATGAAATCCTTCCTTGTAGGCGCTCGACGCCTACTTTGACTAATTTTTTCGTTTTGGAGCAGCAGAATGTGGAGGGGGGGGGTTAACCCCACTTTATGCAATATAAAATTATTAGTTTTCGTTAACTCCTCCTAACATAAGTTTTTCGGGCTGGCGTAGCAAAAAATAGCTTGTGATCCACGTGCGCGTAGGAGATCGCTAATTATTGTGATTGTATCATTCGCGTACGGATCGAAGCATGAGTCGGTGGTTGGCGCACGAGCGAAGCGAGTACGAAAACGTAGACGAGTGCGTCGAGCCTCCGACTTCTGATGTAAAATTCACACTCGCACACAATCACCTATTTTGTGTAATTGTATCACAAATAACTATTTGTTCATTGAAATTACCTTTATCCTTTACATGCGTACTCCACAAATGATTATAATAATGCAATTGTAGTATTTACACTTTTAATAAGTATAAAATGTGACAGCGCAAACAGTAGTATACCTAATAGGTGTTGCGTAACTTTTTTCACAAAAGCTAATTAATTGAATAAGAGACAACTCAAGCTTGATAAGCCTCAAATTACTTTTTGATTTTTTAAATCAATAGGGTAAAGGAACCTATTGTCGATCGGGTTTTAGAAGCAATGTGTTTAAAAATACAGTTATAATCAAATGCGGATAAGTCTCAGAAAAGGTTAAAACCTAGCGTATCATCAAAAAGAAGACGTTCGAAAATAAGTTTGAGCATTAAAAATGATACAAAATTTATTTTACTAATTATATCGTTGGTTATCTGGTATATCAGGCCCGAGTCTTAATGTGGCTCACTGCATGTTTGGCCCTAAAAATTCAACAGAAAGGTAAGCTAATGAATTTTAAATATGAACTTATCACTAAATACTAACAAATAATAAACTTGTATTAACTAATAGTAAATAAAAAATAATTTGATGCAAAATGTTTGCGAAGAAATTAAAATGTGCAAAAGCCTATTTTTTCATATTTTATAAATCTTAATTACTATCTTATATAATTTTATACTGATTAGTAGACAATTTGAATAAAACTTTTTTCGCTGCTGCCTATTAAATCAATTCTTTGTCAAAAGTGTCTGTGATGAAATCTTCAGTTCTTTCCTATTATCTTGAATCGTCCCTTTTTATCTCACCATAAATATGTACAGCTATGATAAAAGAATTGAAATTGATTAAATGTCGTTTTGAATTCAAACTTTAGTCATATTGACTTTTTATAGTAAATATTTGTTCAAAAAACTATTATTTATATTCATTTTATTTTAAAACTGAAAATTTCAGCATATGAATACTTGTTTGTTACGAATTTTTATCACGAGTTATATTTGTGTAATTATGTAAAAAATAAGAGGATATATGGTACTTAAAATAATATAAATATTGTGCGCAGTTTAAGGTTGGAACAAAAAACGCTATTTTTCACAACTTTCGAATTTTGCAACAAGCGTGAGCTTATAAAAACCTTAGTAATTTTCTGAAACTTCAGACATGAACATTTTGTGAAAGTCTCATATACATAAAAAACAAATAGTCACTGAAATATTAGAGGATTCATCACTAACCGTAATAACACCTAACTTAGCCATGATGAGAAATTTTAGAGTTGATCAACTTTATGAAAATAATTGTTTTGCGTGTATAATAGTGCTATGATTTGCCACAATTTAGATTCAAACTTCCACTTCTTAGTTTTAAAAACATTTCATCAAATTTGTTCTTATAATTATATCAATTTACGGGAAAAACAGTAGTGATCTGCATTTGGACCCGTGATCTGGATTAGATTCTCTTGTCCTCATTATTCCTTTTATAAATACTATACCGACAAGAAATATGAGATCAATCGCATTTTGCTAGTATTGCGTCTCAAGGCTTTAAAATGAAGTTTTTGTGTCAATTCTTTAAAATGATGTTGCAAAAAAAATACAAATTTAAAAGGTTTTTTCAATTATGACCCTCTGAATAATGGATATTTTTAAATGTTCTGGAGCTTTTTTTAAAGATAAATTTACTTAAAATATCCGTAATGCATCATGAAATTTTTTACCCTAATTTCTCTGGATTCTGTCAAAGTCTGAACGTGAAAAGCAAATTAAAAAAAATTTAAAGTAAAATAATTTATAAAAGAAATATACTAATGAATTATTACAAATGATTCTCACATCGACGTCTCCATTACATACTGCTCCACGTCGCGTTTGGTCGGTGTATAACTTCAGATCCTGTATTCTGTAGTATTTTTTAAAATTCTTACGAATTTTTTATTCCAAGCTCAGACTTTGGCTGCAATGAGCGAAAAATTAATAACATTTTCTTGAAACAATGGGGACATTCTACGTAAAACTTTCACTTTTCGACTATTTTGCTACTATATTCTCAAAATTAAAAAAAAAGTACTTCTTTTTGGGATTATTAGGCGCAGAACGTTGTCATCTTTCATGATATTTTAAGGAAAAGAACTTACTTTATGGGTTGTTAAATATAGCATATATGTTATACCAGTTTATATAACAAATATATCTTCATAGCATTACGTAGAAAACTACTACAGACCCCCTTTCCCCCCTCCTGAAGAGGTTATGTTTTTTTGAACGGCCCCTTGCGTAAAAAATGCATAAAAAGGCTTATAGGGGAACACAATATATGCTTCTAACCATTCACATTTACGACTTTCCGGCTGATTAGAGACAAATATATAAGAGAAGAGTGAGAAAAAGAGTCAACCAAACCAACTTTTCACTCTTTTCCTATTTCTCCCTGTATTCTGATGGTTATCTCAAGGGTTATATATATATATATATATATATATATATAATTAAAAACTAAAGGTTTACAACCACCGCAGGGTCCCACTGGGAGCAACTGTCATCTAAAAAATGACATCGGCAGGACGCGTTCGGTGGCTTTGTCATAGGCCCTTCAGTTCTATTCGAAAGGAATAGAAACCGAAACCGAAATATATATTGAATAATGATTGCAATGAGACTTCAACTAATTCAAATGTGATTATAGCGTGATTTCAACTTGAATACAATTGGACTGTCAGTGATTTAATAATGACTGCTATGTGAATGCAATAGAACTGCCAGTGATTTCCGCATGACTGCAATGTGAATAAAATATGACAGCCAGTGCCAGACTCATGATTGCAACGCGATTTCAAGTTATTCTAACGTAATTGGATATGATCACAACGTGATTTCAGCTTTACTACAATATGATTCTCAATGATTTCCCCATGACTGAAATGTGAATACGATGACTGCCATTGATTGCTACATAACTGCAGTGTGAATACATTATGACTGCCAATGATTGACTCATGATTGCAATGTGACTTCAAGTACTCCAAACGTGATGGGAAATTATTACAACGTGATCTTCATTTAACTAAAATATGACCTTCAGTGATTTTCTCATGAACGCAATGTAAATACCATGACTGCCAGTGATTGTCTCATGATTGCAACCTGACTTCAACATGACTGAGAGTGGTTGCGACCTGCTTGGAAGCATCTTCAACGTGATTTCAAAGTGATGGCAATAATCGAAACTTGTACAAGTGCCTGATCATATATAATTAAAATCGATCAATTTTCAATCATCACAAAAATAATTGTAAGTCATCAGTAGCTGTACAGCATACCGCAATTGCAGTAAATGTCATTGACACTCGCAATTCAACCTCCCGTTTTAATCGGGTGTTAACTTTTAGTACAATGCGGTAACTTGAACAGAACGCTTCTAATGCAAGAACGCAACCCGTTACGGAATCTACTTCAGCTCCGTTATTATTCCCTGCTACGAAATTCCACGCAACAGGGCGCTTAACGAGATTCGATCGTCAAAACGCATCTGTCTTCATTCCCTTCTGAAAGGAATTCATAACCGAGCTATGAAAAGACATTTATGGTGCATAAAACGTTTCTGAAACCGTCCTTGCTCTTAAGATGTTCCGACTTTTAATTATCAAGCCCTAGGATTATATCAGCCATAACTAAAATTCAAAGAAAATTCCTTCATGGTAGTAAAAGGGCCAAGATTCCAACTTTCGGTCATCAAACCATAAAAATTACTTTTCTAATATGCCTTGGGTGAAGTATAATAGAAAGGAAAATTTTAATTACTTTATAATCTTAAATTTAAAAGTTGGATAGTTTAATTGGTAAAAGATGATAAAACCTACAAATACAGAAAATATAGGAAGAAATAGTACAGAACTCTGAAAATGATAAATATTCCATGCAATTTTTGGTTCAAATTGGTATAGAAAAAGAACTTTCCAATGAATATTCATTTATCAAATTCAATTTAAATTACAATATGTAGCAGGGCTAATATTTCAAGAAGAATATAAATTGAAAATCAGTTTGTTCAATTTTAGGTTTTCCCATCTATTTCAAAAAACAAAGGTTATTTAAAATTGTCAGTAAGACATATCTGATGGATAATTTCTAAAAATCAATTTCCCTAGGTTTTCCAAGAGCTATCACAAAAATGATATTTAGTTACGAAGTCCACAAATATAAATATAAGTTGTCAGTCATTATGTTATAACATATTTTTTATAAACAATATTTTGTTTTCCGAAAGTTGGAAAAACTTGTGAATAAACAGGTGTTATGGATATTCACCCTGGATACTTCCGCATGAATGGATAAGAGGGTCATGTTAGGCTAGTGCGAAAATCCCAGTAGGTCGGATCAAAGTAGGCGAGAGGTCATTTAACTTGTTAGAATCTGAATTGGCAATTTGACAACTACTGTATCAATCACTCTTGAGGCTTGAAAATTAACCAGCTCTTGCCATATTTTATCCTTTAAGTATTTGATATTGGACAAAACAACCCCGTGATATGTTATAATCTGCATAATTCATATGCTCATACCTTACAGAAGCTAGAACTGATTTATGATGTTGATACATTCTTGAAGAAAAGAAAAAGCAAACAAAAAACTACAAAAAATATTGGAAGGATATTAGTTTTCACTGTAATTAATAACTAATCCAATCCCAGAATCTGCAGTTCATTACTGCTTATTAAACAAGAGGATCCATCGGAACGAATTGAACCTGATGTCCCATTTTCCAACCTCCATTCCTCGAAATCCATAGAGAAATACATGCCAGAAGCTAATTGACTGAAATCTTTAGGCACGCTTCGATGGAAGTTATCTGCACCATATGGAACGTTCTGCACTCAGATTTTTTCAAGTGTGAAATTTCACGCTCTATCTGCTTCCCGTTCCGATTCTCCTCAATATCTGCAATCTATTCGGGAGGACTTTGGATTAAACAAAGAGGAATGATAAATAGCAGGTTCCATCCTTTTCAGTCTGATATTAGACCGAGACTCGACGATTTGAGTATTTTGCACACATATGTATTAAATATATTATATATTTTCAAAATAGTTTATTTAGTGCTTTTAACAGAAATATAAGGAGAAATATTTTGAAACATAATTGCTGACAATGAGAAAAGTTTTTCAATTAATATTATAAAATGCAGAGTTGAGAAAAACTAATATTTTATGCAACGAAACCTATCATTCAGATTAAACATTATCTTTTGATCATGTTAGTGTAGCATGTCCTTTTGTTATTCATGTCGCATGCCAAGTTTTTATTTGTATTACTGTCACGTTATTTGTATTTTCCACTATCGTGTTATATGTTCTATTATTTGAATTTTAGATATGCAGATTAAATCCGATGATATCGTTTATTGCAAACAACTGACAAGTGCAGTTACAAAATATAAATGTATAATACATTTTTATTTTTTCAAAGTTTTTAACCTTTGGATCAGAAATAGTTTAGCATTGTGTATCAATCAATTTAGATTTTGTTTGCTTGTTCAACATGTTATTTGCCTATCCAATTATTATTTCTATTTAATATTACTCTATTATTCCAGATAGGATATATGCTGCCTTATGGTTACAGTATCACTAGGAAAACAGCTCCGAGGATGTTGTGCTAGGAAAACATTACCATCACAGTAAATCTGGAGGTATTGTTTTTGTTTCAATGTTGTTCAACCGATACAAAAATCTGTAACAATATCAAAAATTAAGGACTGTTACATTATTTGATCATTCTGTTGCAGAATTAATTGATACCTTCAGATTCAGTGTGAAAACGAAATATGGAATCACGAATTTGATTATTCAGATTAGATCTTCGTATGCTAGTTATATTTAATAAATGATGTTGTGTGGCAAGTTTTATTTGTGTTTCCTGTCTACTTATTTCTATTTGATACTATTCTCTTTTCTCTTATTATTAAAATTTCAAATACTCTTTAATCTCATAGAATCATTTGTTTCAAAGAATTGACAACGAGATTTAAAAATTTCTTTCATTTCTTCGTTTTCTTCATATCATTTACCTTTTATAGATTATCGTTTCTTCATGTCATCTCTTTCTTAAACCCTTCTGAATTAAATTAAGATAAGAATCATAAATAAAGAAAATTCCACAGGCGGTGAAAGTGCTTTTGATTTCTTCCCAAAAAACTTTCTAACCTTTTCCTTTAAATATCCTGTTTCCGGTTCCTCGACATCTGCACTGCGGTTCACGGATTTTCAACTCGTCTTGACAAACACTGTATCAAAGGGGAAATCGTGAGAAGAAAAACATTTGTTGATAATTTCCAAGGGTAATTTCTAATAGAAAAATTCCCGAAAATTTGACAGATACACAGTTTAGGTGACGTCAATTTTCAGCGCAAGCTTACTGCCAACCTCCCGGACCCGAGACGGGTGAGAACTAACCACCCTCGACGAGGGTAGCTGCCCTTATAGATAAAACAAAAATGCAGCGCACGCGCCACAAAGTGCGTCATGGTGGGCGCAAGCGCCATTTGTGAAACCGTATATGACCCAACGGCCCTGGTGCGACATATAGGGGTTTTATCTAGAGTCCATGGGCAAAAGCAAGCAAAAGTGAATGGTGATTGGACGAAGGCCAGCTTCAGGGGGATGCCGGTATAAATCTCTATTAAATTCGGTCCTCGCACGAAACAGATAATGACAGCGGTGGTGTATAAAGAGTACAATCGCAACCGAATGCCGAAAATATATGGATTAATAACGGATTCCTGTTGAAAAATTTAGCGAGTCAGGGGAAATGTGGGTAGTTTTTGCATTTTTCGCACGAACTTGTAGAGTTGTATTTATGAGAGTTTGCAGTGAATACTGTTTTAACGTCATGTGCAGAAATGAGAATAAACTAACTTACAACATGCGAGGAAAGTTTATTCATTAAAATTTAGCTTATGGATAATCAGAAATGAAATTTGCAATTCTAAAGGATAAATACGACGGTCGGATGTCTGCCGTCCGTCCGCCTGTCGTTTACCACTCCTAGCTCCTACAATAATTATGCTAGAAGGTTGAAATTTGGCACGGATGTTAACCAGCCGTACTGTACTCTAAGAAAAATATTTTCATCTTGTTATCTATCACCACTTTTTTGATAAGTGGTCAAAAACTAAGAAAAATTAAGAAATTTGGAATGTTGGCTTTTTAGACCCCAATGTGGGAAGCTTTTCTTTTAGTCCAGTTTCCCTCGGGCACAACTTAAATTGAAACTATTGGCATGTAGAAAAGCGGTAGGAAATAGAATTTGCTATTTTATATTCTTTTTTATCAGTGGTTCAAAAATAAGGAAAATGAATCAATTTGGCTTTTTAGACCCCTATGACGCAAGCTTTTCTTTTAGTCCAAATTCCCTCAAACATGGTTCAAATTGAATCTCCTGGCATGTTGAATTTCGATAAGAAATAAAATTTGCTGTGTTACATTCTTCTTCTTTCATATCAGTGGTTTAAGACTAAGGAAAATTAAGAAATTTGGAAATTTAGCCTACGAAACCCTTCCTTGAGGGCGCTTGCCGACCTCTTTGGCTTGATTTTTTAACTTAACCTTTTGTTTGGCAGATCAGATTTTTACTGTTATATTTTTGTACTGAAAATTACTAGTCTTGTTTGTCTTTTTAAACTTTTAAACTTGCAAAGACAACATGGTTTAAATTTCGCAACATTAGATATCATCACTTATTCTTGTCATAATTTTCAAGTTAAGCTTTTCCCTTTTAGAAATTTTAATTACTAAACATTACATTTTCAGTAATTGATCTTGTTAATCATTACATTTCTAGTTATTTATCAAGTCAAAATTGCTATATTGAAATCAGTTATTCGTGAACTAAATATTCATTTATAATGAATTAATACAAAAAAACACATTGAAGTGTTGCTTTATCTTAATAAAATTCCACATATTAAAATTGAGTCCGTGTTTAGGTTCACCATGATTCGATGAGAGTAGAACATAAATTTTGTTGAACACAAGGGAACTGGACAACCTTTGTTTAAATTCTGTAATTAAAATATTAGACGTTATATAATGAAAGTTTATATGTCAAGTTGCAGAATGTTTCCTTGAAATGAAGACAGAATAAACATATTTTCAGGATACAAGCACTTTCAAGCATGTCCAAAAATTATAATCGGTACAATTTCAAATTTTTTAAAAATCTTGTTTGCGTGTGCACTCCATATTATCACCAAAAAATATGTTTTCAGTATTCAACAATTTTCTAGTATATTCTGGAATGTTACAGGATGTTCTGGAATATTCTAGATTGTTTTGAAAATTGGTAGATTATACTGCACATTTCGAATATTCTGGAAAGTGACGGAGTTTTAAGGATTAATTATTTTATAACTATGCAATATTCTAGAAACGTCTAGACTTTTTTTTAATACCCCAAATTATAATAATAATAGACTTCCAATTCACTCATTCACATTATCCACATTGGGGCTCCTACGTTTCCGGTCAGTTATCGCGTGCTGTTGTCTCTTGATTTTTTTTCTACCAGCCAATTCGACAGTTTGTTATAGTGTGTCAGTTTAACATCTTATAAAATTATTTTTCCACTTAAAATTGTTTAAATTGAATAGTAATTCTTTAGTTTGTACTGGAATATCAAATTCACGTAATTTGAAATGGGATGCAGTGTTGGAGAAGTTCCTTGTAAAAAGGAAAAAAATTACAGCCACAGTTCCTTTTTATATGTGGAAACATATGTTACATGTATGGAAACAATTTTAAGAGTTTCCAACAAATAAATCAACGCTGTCATTTAACTGTTCACATTTCAGAAATTTTCAATTGAAAACGTATAAAATGGAATAATATTTTTAATTATTCAATATATTTAATAATTTGTGAAACTATATTTGTAAAATTCAAGAATTTTCAATTGTATCTCTTCGAAATTGCAAAACTTTGAATTGTAAATTTTTTAGATTGAAGAGTTTTCAAATTCGAAAATTTACAATTAAAAATTATGTAAGTTTTACAATCAAAGATGCCATAATTCTCATCATTTATATTCGAGATTTCTTCAATTTAAAAGATTAAAAAATGAAACTTTGACTGTTGTTCTTGAAAATAATCAAAATTTAACAATTTCCATTCATACATCTTCAAAATTGAAAAGTATTGCATTGTAAATCTTCAAACTCGAACTATTAAAAAAAAACGTGTAAGAACACCTTATTCCGAGATAAAATCCCAAATTAATTAATTATATTTTATAGTACTTATTACTTACTTTATAATACCAATCAAATATGAATATAAGGTAAATGCACTAGTAATCGTCACCTCAAGCCAAATTAGAAATTAAAAATGCTTTTAATTGTATTTAAAACACAATTCTTATTTTCACGAAGAGCTTAACCTATTAAAGCAGATATAGAAAAACTCAATTTTGATCACTTCACATGATATTTGATTGGAGTCAATTTCTATTCCCGATTAAAATTCAAATTATACAAATGCGTTAGTTATGATCAGGTACGCAACCAAGTATTAATACGACAAAAGTAAACTTATTTAATGAAAAGATATTTAAACTTACCTAAAATCATATTTTTATCACACGCGACAAGAGCGAGTCTTTTTTTATACAAAAAATATTGGGCCATCTGACGATAACTAATGCAGTAACGATTACCAGTGCATCTACCTTATATTTAGGCCGTCTCTAGGTTCACTTAAATTCGGTGGGCGTAGAACAAATATTTTCGGTGAGCGCAGGGGAACTAGAAAAGGGCAGCTAGGTTCACCGAAATTCGGTGAACGTACAACAAATATTTCCGATGAGCCTAGACACTTCACATATTTTAAGTTGATAATAATCAGGCTATCAAAATAAGATATATGTAATAAGCGCGCATTTTTTTGTAGTTATAAAATATTTTGCATTAATCAAGGATTTACCAATTTTATTTTTAAATCTGTTTAATGCTCACACTCCCTTCATTCAATAACCTTAAAGTATAAACCACAGGTCTTTTCTTTAAAAATAAAAAGCATAATTACAAATAAGCATTGAACTATTTCCTAAGATGAGAATGGTAATATTTTCTATAATTATAAATGATGCATAAGTAAGATTATATCTGTAACTCAAGATATTCTATTATTCAATACGGTCGCTCTATTATGTCAATAATTGAGAACTGGATTGGAAGAGTGGAGAAAAGTTTGAGCTGATTGTAGGTTCGACAGTTTAACAAGGAGTTAATGACTTGTGCAAGATTATCGGTTCTGCTACTACTCCATAACGCTTTCCGCATTGGTTAATAGAAATATTAAATTAAAAAATTTCTTTCAACTATTTTTGAATGGAAAACATAATTTTTATTTTAAACATGGGTATTGCCATTAGAAATTTTTTAATTTAAATGTATAGCCATATAACGCAAAGTACGATGCAAAATCCAACAGAAATGTTTCTCGATATGCGAAATAAGCAGGGCTGCCACAAACTAATGTACTTGAAAAAAGTAGGAAAAGTGACTAAGCTAAAAAGTGACTAAAAGTGACTGCCCTTCACACAAAAAGAGGCCTGTAATGTCAATAGAAACACTTATCTACTCAAAAATTTCAAAACAATGAAATATCTAATTTATGGGCATGCATGTTTGTATCATGATTGGACGAAATTCTATTGCTGAATTTGGGGGTGAAAACCAAAGTCGCAATTGCTAGAATAAATCTTACAAGATAAGTTCAAATTGTGATTCCATCTATGACTGACATATTTAAATTTCGATGCTACACAATGGGAACTAAAAAACAAAACAAAAAATTAATAATTAAAATAATTTTAATTCTAACATTGCGGCCTTCACGACATAAAATTCTCTCAAAACAGGGTAAATAGGGTTATTTTTTAACAAAATAGAGAAATAATATGGAAATAAATTATTCCAAATAAAATAAATGCAGATGCAATATTGTATTCAATATGAAGAACTTTATATTACTAACCTTTTGAGTAAAAATATTGCAATTTCAATCAAATAGATTAATTTTTAATAAAAAAGATGAATTTTCAACTAAGAAGAATAATTTTTCACTGAAAACTACCAATTTTGGACGAAATATATTATTTATCAACCAAATAGTGGAATTTTATACTAAAAAAGATCAATTTTCAACCAGATAAGATGAGTATGAGTACAGGGCCGGTTCTGGACCGATTAGTGTTAGTGCATGTCCGTGTAAGAGTGAGTTTGCATTTGTGTGTATGTGTAATTGCGTTTGGAGAGGGATGATGTTTCATGTTTTTTTGCTTACGTCATAAAAAAATACCAAAGAGGAGAGACATAGTATGACGTTTTGATATGAGCCGTCATATGTCATGCATGTCACATGTCGTCGCAATGTTACATGCTTTTATGCAAGTTCGATCAAGTTTCGCTTGTACACGTCGCGCGAATCGCAGAAGTCGGTGATGTGCGTCTTGTCTCATATTCAAGCTCTCATCATCCCTTTAACCAATACCGCTTATGTGATATTTTAACTGCACCGGGCATTCTTAGCATAAGCAATACAAATATTTATAACGAAAATTAGTTAAATGTTTTAATATCAGTGTTAAATTCTAATTTTTTGATAAGAATTTTTAAATATGTCAAGTCTTAAGAGTTCTGAGCCATTTGCTGATTTAGGAGTCACCATATTACAATTTTTTTTCGTAAATAAATATGATAAAATATTTCGAAATTTGAATTTTTCACTCATCTGTTAAAGCTATTGCGTAATATAGTTTATAGAAATAAAGGATGATTTATTGCTTCCAGTCTTAATAATTATGACTAATTTAATTTAAAAACATAATTTTTAATACGCAAAGAGGGTAATACTGATAGATGGAGATAATAAATGTAAATAAAATGTTTTCACAATGCGCAACATTTTGTGTAAAGAACGTGAAGGTTACCTATAATTTAAATTATGCATTTCATGTTAGCATTTTCAAGGCTTCAGTTTAATTCGGCATTGAATTTACATTGCAAAAACGTTTTCTGCTGCGAATATCATGATTTTCTACACGTTTCTACAAAAAGTTTCGAACAACATTCAACGGATATTTTTGATAATCGACACTACTGAAAGAGAGTTTGAATTAAAAAAAAAATGTTGTTATAAGAATGGTGGTTTGTTCCATAATGGTTGCCAGTGAAAATGTGATGACCAATGAAACAACATTCATATATAAAAAATGTATAACAATGCACCAATTCAATATGATGATGATATTGTATATAGTGGAGAATTCTGTTTTATTGCTATAAATGCATATATTGCTTTCAACGAAAGAAAGAATGAGAAGAAACACATTTTATCAATATTTTACTGTTATTATATCCTACGTAAAAATAAAAAAAAATGATGAATATACCCAGATAACAATACGTGCCGGAACGTGATCGGCCCGATGGGCTAGAGACCAACCTGCATGCTAAATGTACGCGTCAGGCCAGCAGAGTCGGAATGCGACCGAAGGGCGGACAACGGTCCGGCAGATTAGACGCCCGTCGGTCGTGCAAAAGGCGAGGAAGGACGGGCCTGCGACTTGCCCGACCGCTGCAGGCTGATAGTGAGAGTAGATTGAGATCGCAAACGCGCATGCGCGTTTTGGATCAGCTGTCCTTGCCGTGTATAATGGCGTTCACTCGTGAATTTTGGCTGGGATCGACGACATGAGTGAAAAGTGCTTTTGTTCGTTTTGTTCGTTTAGTGTTTGCTTTTTTGGTGAGTTGCTGTTTTTTAATTGTTTGCCTGCTGTGAAAATTTGTTTCGTTTGGTTGAGAATTTTAGACAAAAAATTCGTCCTTGTAGATTTAAAATTCACCTTTTTGTTAAGATTTAAGCTGTCTTCTAAAAATTCAATTCATTAAGGTGCAAATCTGCCGACACGTCAGTCCGATTGATCGGACCGCAGGCCGACAGATTGCTTGCAGTCGGCGGGCATTTTGTTATCTGGGGCAGGTCTTAAAGTTTTAACTCTCTTTTTTACCAAATTTATTCAACATGAAGCGAAATTTTTCCTAGAAGAAGTTTGATAACGTTCTTTCTGATATTAGTAGAAAGAACAGTTAAAACAAAAATTATAGCCTACTAGAAAATCGGGTAGCTCATCTTACCCCCTATGTCCATCTCGCCCCATCCTACCCTAATGTATATGGTGCCTCAATTTTTAGAGTTATAAAAAAAATTATTTTTATCACACGTCCTTCAAAAGGGCGATTTTAACGCCTTCAAACGTTCCTTAAAACAATATTTATAGGCCTAGGTATAAGTATAAACGATTTATTTAGAGTTCTAGACTTATAAAATAATAGCAATGAAAACTTTCCTTTGGGAGTCAAAAAAAAATCCCCTAAAGTTTCATAACAAAAAAAAATTCCTTCTGTCTCCGCATCGTAGATATAGCTAAAAATCACAAGAAACGAAGCACTTCTGAAAATTTGAAGAGCAAAAAATTTTTTTTTGAGATTTAAATTATCAATAAAAATACTTCAAAGCAAGTCGATTTATACCTGTATAGCAATAATTCCATTTAAACATTTTTTAACCCTCCCTAATTGACTTTGAAGTTTCAAAAAATCGAAAAAAGTCGACTTTTTCGCTATTTTCTTGGAGTTACGGCAATTTATTCGACTATTTGACCATAAAATATTTGATATACCTTAAGATAAATGTATGATCAATATGTTACATCTATAATATATGCAGAATGTCGATATTAAAATGATTTTTGGTGATTTCGGATTACAAGAAAATATCTAAAGGTGATATATTGCTCTTTCTTTCACAACAAAATTGACTTTCGGTGTCTAAATAAGGTAAAAATGTTTTCGAGTATACCTAGATTTACACTTTTACAGTTAGGAGATAATTTAAATAATTTTTATCCGGTCAGAATAACGTAGAGGGTTAAAAAAACCCAGAATTAAATTTTTTGCTATTTTCTTAAAGTTATATAACTTTGAGAATAGAGCGAAAAAATTTAATTCTGGGTCTTTTTTAATCCTCTACGTTATTCTGGCCGGACAAAAATTATTCAAATTACCTCCTCACTGTAAAAGTGTAAATCTAGGTAAGCTCGAAAACATTTTTACGTTATTTAGACACCAAAAATTAATTTTGTTGTGGAATAAAGAGCGACATATCACTTTTAGATATTTCATTGTAATCGAGAATCAATAAAAATGATTATATTATTGGTGTAACATATTGAAAATACACTCGAACTCCAAAGATACGAGAATCTCGGGAATCGGGAACTCCAAAGATACAAACGTGAAAGGGGCTCCCACTCCTGCGACGTTTAGACTTCGGGGGTAATGCATGAGGCCTACTGCGCGCATGCGCGCGTATACAATTCGCTATGCTCGTATCTTTGGAGTCGAGTGTACATTCTTCTTAATGCATATCAGACATTTCATGGTCAAATAGTCGAAAAATTGCTGTAAGTCTAAGAAAATAGCGAAAAAGTCGATTTTTTTCGATATTTTGAAATCTCAAGGTCACTTAGGTGGAGTCAAAAATATTTGAATTATTTTTTGCTATGTTGGTACAAATCTAATTGCTTCGAAATATTTTTTCTGATAACTTATGTACCGAAAATTAATTTTATTGTCAAATAAAGAGCAATATATCACTCTTAAATATTTTCTTGTGATTCAAAATCAATAAAAATTATTTTAATGTCAACATTTCTGGTATATTATTGTTGCAACATATTGCAAATACATTCTCATTGACGCATATCACACATTATATGGTCAAATAGTCCAGAAATTTACCGTAACTCTAAGAAAACAGCGAAAAAGTCGACTTTTTTCGATTTTTTGAAACTTCAAAGTCAATTAGGGGGGAGGGGGGGGGGTAAAAAATATTTTAATGGGATTATCGCTATACAGGTATAAATAGACTTGCTTTGAACTATTTTTATTGATAATTTAAATCTCAAAAAAAAAATTTTTTGCTCTTCAAATTTGCAGAAGTGCTTCGTTTTTTTTATTTTTAGCTATATCTACGATGCGGAGACAGAAGGAATTTTTTTTTATGAAACTTTAGGGGAGTGTTTTGGACTCCCAAAAGAAAGTTTTCATTGCTATTAGAACTTCGAGCAAACAACTTTTTTGATAGGTTGGGTGGGAGAAATCCAAAATGTCTGTCGAGAGAAAGAAAACGGACAAAATTTTCAGATTCACTTTCAGAGTCATTTAGTATATCAATATTAACAACGGATCATCGTATTGAATTCGTCGCAGACTGGCCACCCATCTCACGGTTGTGAGACGTGGTTACAGCTGAAATTTTATTGCGATTTCGGTGGGAGCGGGTGCAACTTTTCAGATTAGCAACTGCTTCCAGCGAAACCCTGCGGTTGTCCTTATGACAACTTTTATATATATACATACAATAAAAAAGAACGTTATGCAAACACCGCAGGGTACCACTGGGAGAAACTGCCAGCAATTAAACTGAGACTGGCTCCCAGTGAAATCCCGGTTAATCAAACCTATGGCCAGGTCTCACGAATGTCAGATGGGTGTCCACAGGGCACGACGAAAATAAAACAACAGACCAGCAAAATTCTCGAACACAGAGCGACCCTTTGATAACAACCCTCTGCATCCATCTCGAAAGTGCCTTTGCATATTTTTAGCACGCGGGTATGGCTTTGAGGTTACGAACCAGTGATAGATTCGCACCTTCGAGAGCATTGATCTTAAGCACAATAATTTTACCCGAAAAATTCAATCAAGAATATAGTTCGTTTCTCCAAATCCTGGAGAACGATGTCAGGCCTCGAGTGTACAATGGTGACTACTGCCCGAAAATAGTAGTTCCAGAAAATTCGACACTTCTCGTTCTAGACAATTGATTTTATCTCCTTCGAGCATTTGAAAGAACAAGGTCGCAGCCAATACTGTAAAAGCTACAAAGACGGTAATAAAGCACTCTTAGGGCCGCATTGTGTTTGTAGATATACGTCGTTCCCGCATGAGTGGGACAGTACGTGTTCTAGGTATTCATCTTGTGCATCACCCGCTCTGCACCTATAGCTGGAAAATTTTAACGTAAAATGCGGCTACGTTATACTATGATGGAAATGACACCATCCTGGTCCGCGAAAATGAGATCCACTGTGCCTGAATTTCGTCCGGATGATTTAAGACAAGCAAATGTTAGCACCTTAGACAAGGACTGATCTTCCACATTTCTTTAAAAGTTTCCGTACATTTTCTTCCTGAGGAGCTGTAGGCGGAATTTTTAGTTGTAGTAATTCACTTGCCTCACTTCTGACGCTAAGAATTAGGCCAAGAGCCTGGGCCCAGTGCTCCGCGACTTTGTAAGGAAATGTTCCTATACCAATCATCACGTGATTTCTGACCATTTTTAGGAGAGAATCTCTTCTTTTGAGACTATAAGAGCTGTACATAGGATAATTCGGTTATAAAGACATTGAAGATATACAAGTCTACCAATTTAAATACATAAGTGACCTAATGCTTGCGATTATTACTGTCACCGCCGAGGTAACCATACAAAGATACAAAAGATGAGAGGACTCATGTTGTCGCCCTGAAAGACACCCCTCTGAAAGGTGACGCTGTCCGTTGTCACACGATTATTTCCCAGATGAGATAGTGAATCTTGTTTTCCAGAGGGGCATCGATCTCTCTATGCATCTCACTATGTGTAGATGAACCTTCAAGCTTTCCAATAGACATATGATATGTCTATGCGAGGTTGAATCGAAAGCATTCCAGTGGTCAATCCAGGCAATCGACAGGCAGCTCTGGTAGAATGTTTGGTATTTGCAGACGCACTTGTCAATTAACGGGTTCTCTTAACAGCCTGCTGAACCTTTTTTCAAACCACGTTATTGGTACATCTCTCCCTACACAGGTACAACTATCCGAACAATCCTGTCCTTTAGGATAGCTGTAAAGATCTTATACAGAGTATCCAGACAATTTATTGGCCTGTAGTTCCTGGGTTGGACAAGTCGCCTTTCTTCGGTAGAAGTACAGTACGTCCTAACCTTAGCCACTGTCGAATGGGCGTCTCCGACTTTAAATATAAGGTGAAGATGCGGGACAGCTGTTGGTGTCTAAGAATAAACTTCTTTCACCAGATGTTCTTGATGCCATCTGGTCCTGTAGCGGAGAAGTTCTTCGTGTCCCTAGGTGCTTTTTTCACCTCTTCGGCAGCAATTAGTGGACATTCCTTCTCAGATGGCATGAGGTTGTCGTAAAGCTACTTGAAGCAGATGATTTTCTGAGTGTCTTCCCCCAATGTCAGTGCAGGGGTTTTGTCAATTTATAGGAAATCTCATAAATCTGATGCTTGATTTTCAGCAGATCTGACTTGTTCAGTGTTCGATGGTAGATCCTCGGTTCGTGGGCGAACTTTCGGACCCTTTCCGTAAACGGCCTGCCAGATGTTATATAGTCAATCACACACTGAACACGGGAAGCATTCAGTTTTTTCTTGCCAATCTTCTTCTTCAGTTGATGCAAGTTTTTTTTGGTCTTTTGATACATCGCTGATTTTAGCATTCGATTTGAATTAGCCAAAGCTCTCGCAGCACCATAAATTGAACAATCGATGGTCCAGAGGTCGAACTCCTCCGAGACATCCTCACAAATGAAGGCATCCATTTCAACCAGATTTTGGGGCTTAGGAGGAACCTGGATGATAATTTTCCTCCTTGTCCTGCAATCGCTATCATCTCTCAGGGGCTGCCTGCATTCCGCGATTAGTCTTGATGTTGCTGCATCCTCTTTGACTACGGCTTGTTCATACAGCCGTTGGGGAAGCGCTCTGCGTTTATGCCCAGTTTTAGAAAAATAGGCAAAATGATTTTGCAAAGGCTGCTGCGAAACGGTCACCACAGAGCGTACATAAGCGCCATGAAGCATCAGTGAACAGGGACAATACTGGCATCGTAGCAGTTCAGCCAGCCGTCACTAAGGTGATTCGTCCACTCAAATGTGAGCGTTTTACCGGTTCGTCGTCGTGTCGCGGTATTAGATAAGAAAATCGATGGGATGCGACCTGGAGAAGGTATCCCAAGATTTTAATATCGCAGCTTTAAAAATTATATCCTTATTGTCATATATTCGGACAAAGTGTCCCGATCTTGCACTTTGGAGCTGTTGGCGGATTACAACCTTGGGTAAGAGCAGAGATCAAAGTTATCGATAGGAAAAACCTCCCAATGCCAGTAAACCTGCTCGCTTGGATTCCTAGTGTATCGGTGGAACCAAGAGCAGTACTTTAAAGGATAGCAATCCAAAACCCAAAGAGAGAACATGAATAGCTCCAACGAGCTGTGCCGCCATCCCCTAACACCTGAGGAGGAATGCCCACATATCATTACGTAAGAGGGGAAAAAAATATTAAGAGGCATGAAGAACTATTCCGCTGTGGGACCAGATAGTACTGAGAGCTTCTCGCGGAAGAAGTTTCCTTCAACCGACCAGCATCTGGCCCGCATTTTCGCCTTATATCTGAAATCTAACAGCGCTACCTGTCGATCGCCTGGATTGATTACCGGAAAGCACTCCTTTCAACCAGCCAGAGACTTATAGTATGTCTGTTTGAAAGCTTGAAGGTTCATTCAGACGCATAGAGAGGTAGATGCCCCTTTCCAAACCCATATTTACTATCTCATCTGAAAAACATAGTGCGACAACGAACAGCGTCACCTTCTATATGGGTGTCTTTCAAGCGACATCATGGTCCATCTCCTCTTTTGCATCAAACTTCTGCCACTATCTCTCGCATTACGCAATTCTTCTGGGTGACCTGGATCTATTCTGGATGACCTGAAAATCTATACAGGAGAGATTAATATGGACTGATTAAAAAATTTGTCTTAGCCTCTCTATTACTTGGTGAAATCTGGATAGCAGGGGTATACATTCGATATCGCAATTAGTTTATATGGGTGTCTCTTGGGGCGACCTGAGTAATAAGAGTACCCATTGGGGAAAGCAAGTCGATGGTACTGGCGACTCTTGTGATGATCTGGATAGCGGGGTAACCAGTGGGGTTCAAATTCGTTTGTATGGATGACTCTTGCGGTAATCTGGATACAAATGGTACCATTGGGGATCACAAGTCATCCTCGACGCTTGGGTCAGCAAGGAAAAGGAACTTGGTTCCCAAGCACCGGTTACGATGAAGTATTACTATCGGTTTTATTTTAAAGAGATGATGATTTACCACAAGGGTGAATTTTTTACAAGATAGCTTCCCAGAGGGAGTGGATTTTTTGCGGGGGGGGGGGTGCTGAATTTCCGCAAAGAGTGTATATCCAATAGTGGGAAGATTTACTACAAGTGGTGGTTTAACCCATTGAGGTGACCTGGGGTCTAAAAACCCCGACGAAAAATATCAGTCGCTATACCCCATGCGACCTTTATTTTATTATTCAGAGGTGTGACCTCAACGGATTAATAGAAGGAGGGGACTTGTGAGGACGATGTGGGGTTTATTCTCGAAGGGGAGGCAAATGTCTTTGCTGGGAGATGATTTTTCAAACGGTTTACTTGCCACAGGGAGTGGATGTCATAGTGGGGTTGATTTACCACTGAGGATTTGTTTCGTCACGGGGAGGGCGAATCATTTGCAAGCGGGTAATCATTTACGTCCGGTGCGTTTCCCGCAGGGAGCTGATTCTTTACAGCTCTAGAGTTTCCGACAAGGATCTTGAATTCCCAGCGCCATTGGTTTTTGTGCCGGAGTAGCTATAATTATAACGGGGCTTCAATTCTTTTCACAGATACTCGATTTTGTCCAAGGGGTCGGTTTCCCACAGGAGGTACATTTAGAGGGTAGTCCGTCCTCTGGTGATTATTACAAGAGTGGAGATACTCCTGTTGGTCAAACTGCAGGTTCAGGGACCAAAGAGTCCATGTCGAAGTTTGTTGAGTCGTGGGCGCCACTGCGTGTTTATTCACTCCCAGAAGCAAGAGAAATATTTTCGAAAACACTAACGCGCTCTTTGAGCAAAGGGGGCAGTCTTTGTAAGGGGAGTGCTTAGAGCAGAAGATGGGATGAAAAGTGTGTTAAATTTTCTCTCAGGGCCCACGTTGGGGCGCCAATTTGAAGTCAGTATGTCGGCTAACACGGATTCCTGGATTAAAATAAAGTCGGGATTACTTTATTTAATCGAGAGAGAAGTCTCTTTGTTTGATGACAGAGGTGGTGCAGGTTTATTCAGGGCGACATTGCGACTTATTGAGATGACGGCGATGTCTACTTCTGCTTCAACGCCTGCTGGAAACGTGGCATACAAGCGATGGAAGGTGGGAACCAAGAATAAAGTAGGCAAGCGGATAAGATAAAAACTATTCTTTTATTCTCGGTTTGTCTAGTGAAAAAGTGCATACTTTGAGGGCTCGGGGAGACGTGACTCAGTCTCGAAACACGTTGTACTTAACAACTGGCGTCAGACGAACAGCGACGTCGCGCTTGCGCTGCGAATTTCGAGGGGGACTCAAACTTGTCAGTGACTGCCACGACTCAATTTTTTCTTGCCATATTTGATTCATGGTTATAATTATAATTTTTAACCATGAATATAATTTAGCGGACTTTTATCTCTCTCGAGTTTACGTCATCAAGAAACCCAATTCTGCACACAGCTAGACGTTATCTCGGAAATTATCATCAACACTATTCTTGTGATTTATTAATTTATGTTATTTTGTGGGCCAGGATCATTAAGTAATTAATTTTTTATGTTAGATATTGCCGACTACTGGTCAAATAATTTTCTGGAGGAACGAGAAAAACTCTGCCTCGGCCCGGATTTGAACCGGGAACGCCACTATTCATGAGTGGAGCATTAACAAATTACGCCACCGGGGCTTTAGCAGATAGTTTCCCGTTTCTCCTGTATACACAGGATGACGAGGGTCTCCATCTTTGTAACTTGTGAAATTTTAGTGATTAATTCTAGTCTGAATACATTCACAGTATCTGAATATAATTTAATAATTGATGTTATTATATTAAATAATTTTTATTATATATATATATATAGACGTGGCATGAGTGAGATTTACCGCGACCCTACTGGGAGCCGGTGTCATTTTTAGATGGCAGTTGCTCCCAGTGGGACCCTGCGGTGGTAATGACTAAAATTTTCCAGGTTACAAAGATCCAGGCCCGCGTCATCCTGTGGATATAGGAGAAACAAAACACTATCTGCTGAAGCCTCAGTGGAGTAATTGGTTATCGCTCCACTCGTGAAAAGTGTCGTGCCCGGTTCAAATCTGGGCCAAGGCAGATTTTTTCTATGAACCCCCAGTGGCGTAATTGGTTAACACTCCACTTGTGAATAGTGGCGTTCCCGGTGCAAATCCGGGCCGCGGTAGATTTTTTCTCGTTTCTCCAGAAAATTATTTAACCAGTAATCGGCAATATCTAAGATCAGAAATGAACTATTCTTGCAATCCTGAGTTCACGCCATCATTACTTTGAGGTTCTCACTTGACTGCGTCGGTAAGTAAAGGTTGACCGAAAAGCCGGCCTAAATGAGATTAAATTGACTATCATGGTCATCTTGGTTAAGAGTAACTTTAAAGCCTCAGCGATCACAAGTGATTGGTAAGTAATCCAAACCTCTGCTTGTTCAAGCCACTCGTTCCCTTGGAAATCACTTTCCTTAAATCGGCCATAGTTAATCGTATATTCTTAGTTCTCGACACCTACAAAAACTATTGTTAGTGCCATAGTGAGTGAGTTGAGCGCTTGTGTAAAATGGTCCTGCGTCTGGTCTGATGATTATATTGAAAAAAAAGTTCCAGTCGCCTACCTTGAGCGAAAACAGGTTTTTGCTGTGCGCGCGTTTACTCATCTATCCTCATTAAACCGTTACAGGGTAAATTTTGGCGAGCGAGCGCGTGTAAAGCAGAAACCTATTACCGTTAAAGATAGGTAACGGGAAAATTTTTTCCAATATGACCACCTTAAAGCAATATTTCAGACTTTTAATTTGAGCTGTATTAGACGTCTTTAGAATGTCAGCCTCACGTTCTACATTAATTAAGAAAAATGAGGTACTGTGTAATAACAAAAGGAGTTATAAAAAAAAATCCTGTGATGGGAATGCGTATTTGAAATACTTAGAATTTTCTACTTAATAACCTAATTTCCGGCAAAATGTAATTTGGTCATTTTGCTATGCCACCCTTCACACATTATGTACCTTTAATTTGGTTGCATGAAATAATTTTTTTAAACTGTCTATCGAGAGTAAAAAGAAAATTTTTCTTAGTTTCTTTTTTACCTACCACGGAAAGTAACCTTGTAATTAAACTTTTTGTTATATATGTGCTAGACGTTAATGTTTAAACATATAAAAATCATTACCTTTTTGAAAATTATTTTTTCCCACCTAACTGACGCATTTTCCCCATTGTAAGGAGGAGTGATGCATGAGGTACTGAGTTAGTTTCGAGGTTAGTAATGTGGTAACAGGTTCAATCGTGTGATCTTGGTGATAGGTTTCGATTTTAACGGAACGGTAAAAGCATAAATTCTTTCATGGCCTGAACGCAGCCAATGTTCTGTATGGCACTACATAAGCTCATGATTCATATTCTGTTAACACATAAATAGTTTTAGGGAAACTTATTAAAGAATGTCACCTGTGAAAACTATCGACCATTCGGAGTTGTCCTCGAAGCTCCTTTTTAGTAAGATGGTCTAGCATTCTGGCGTCTACGAGACACTCCATAAAAGTAGAGCGATACTGTGGTAGACCAAGACCTAGCAGCCAAACATTTCCGATCCACTCATGATTCATATCCCCGAATGCTAAAGTTGTACGTGAAGTTTTTGGTGCAGATGGACTGGTTAATGATACCATTTCCTGAATAGCCAGTCTCAGTTTCAGTCGATGTAGGGGATTGCTGCCAAGCATAAAAGTTAACTATTAAAAAGATGAATAAAAGTACGTACATCAGTTCACGCCATCTGTACTTTTTATATTTTTGAAATCATAGCCCCTGATTTCAAACTCACTAAATAACGCTATTTTAAATTTTAAAATAATTCAAACTGATGACTGATAATTTTAGGTTGAACAGGTTATTTCCAAGTAACGAAATTATTTAATTAAACTTTAAGAATCTGGGTCTTTCACTTGGTTGACTGGCATAAATGTATTACACTAACTATATGGAACTTTCTTGAACTTTAATCCTTGGAATTATTTTCGCAGGTTTTAACCTTAAACACGTTTATGGCATTTTTATAAAATTTTTAAAAATTTCAACTTTTTGTCTTTTCCAAAAGATGAACTTTCCCGGTGTCTGGTATGCGGGAAATTTTTAAATGTGGAAAATAAATGTTGTATTTATCGACACTGCATCAATGCATATGAAAGAATATGATAAATACAAGGGTGAGGAACCTTTCAATGTTATATTCAATTGGAAAAAAAAAACTGCTGATCAACAGGTAAATTCTGAAAATAAATACTCTTGAACTCTTAAACTTGTAAAGAAGGCAGACTAATGTCGTAGGAGGGATTCTTACGAGACAGTGCCGACAACATTTATCTTCGGACAATATATAAAAAGACGAAACACCAAAAACCTGCATGACAGATGTAAGATGGTGAAAAGTATAAGTAATACAGAAAGTTAATTGAAAAACCACTTATTTCGTACATTTGTTGCGGTTGGGAAGAAATCAAGGTATAACTATGAAATTCCGACTACGGATTCGGATTCCGCGACCCAAAATAATTATGAATTGACTAATCTGGTTCGTCGGAACTCCTAATTTTTTGGTGGGGCTGTGTAATTAACGAACATAATGGAGCATATGACTGAGCGAAAATCAATATTTATAAATAGTCGTTTAGCAGAACAGAAAAAAACTTCAGAAACGTAAGAATCGAGTTAGCAGTAAAAACATTGTGAATAACAACTTCGCTCCGTCTGCAAGACGAACATAGTTATTTGACTTATGCGACACATGCGTGTTATGGGTGCTTTATGCCACCTATTTTGCGAGTGGTAAGTTCACTTTTACGAACTGGTGAAGGAAGTCTGTGTTGGGGATACACTTTAGGGAAATAAAGTAACATTATTTCCCTGAAAATAGGGTTATAAAGCATCCAGCAATCATGTATATTACAGGAAGTGCTGCCGTCTAATCCTAATATTCAGGTTCTGAGTACCGCTTTATAACCTTACTATCATATATCAAAACGGTAAAAACGCGCTTCACGCTGCTAATAGGATAAGTGTAGAGATTATGACGGCCATAAATTTGCTAATGATAAATAAAATTTAGAAGAGCAAAAGCACTCGGAATCAGAAAACAAAGTGAAGTTGGATGATTTAGAAGTCCTAGAATTGCACTTAAATAGAATTGCCGCGGTTACTTCGCTCGCAGATTTTCAATCGGAGTTAGGCGATTTGCCAGAGTATTTGGAAAGAATTTATTTATGTATGCTTGCACAATTGGTAACTGAAGTAACAGAGAATATAAAAAAAAGGTACAAATGATACAATGAAACGCAAAAAATTTAGGAAGATTAACCAGAGTCCTGGGCATTCGGCAGCTGGTTTCGCAGTGCTTGTTAAACGATCTGCAGCTCGTTGCAAATTTTCGTCGAGTGATGAAGCATGTATAGATCAGTTTATTAATGAAATTCTTTGCGAAAAAACACGTTTCGAGATTTTCAAAGCAAAGACACTGACTTTGGAGGGAGCAGTACAACTCGTTAAGGAAGTGGAAAAAGCCGAAAAAATGTAAGTGATGCCGGAAAATAAGAAAATTCCGAACAAGCCTTGTTAAAAGTAGCATCGACTTATGAAAATTTTTCAAACAAATCGCATAGAACAGCAACAGAGATGAGAGATCAAGGCAATCAGAGTCTAGAAGTAGCAATACAGCTTAGGGGCTTAAAGAAGGCTTTTTCAGATCAGGTCAGGCAACATTTTGTTCACGCAAATGAGCTTGAAAATAGTAACGAAAGCGTAGACTCATTTGAATTAACGGGTTCATACAGGGTGTCCAACAACCTACAGAATAGCCGAGTGTATGTTACAGTGCACAAAAAAATAAATAACCATCTCTTCTAGCAAAACTTAGTAGGAAGCCTAGTCTGATCACCAAAAAGCTTTAAAGTTAAGTGAAATTAACTAATCTAGAAAACTTACTATATTGCCTGAGATAAAATAATACCTATCCTAACAACAGTATTCACCCTTTTTGATTTCAATAAGAGTTTCTGCTCCATAACTTATAAAAAACTGAACATTTGCGAAAAATAGCAAACTTGCTTGCTTGCATTTTTTTTTTTTGCAAGATTACATTAACATAATACTTTTTTTAACACCAAAAGTCACACTTTGCGATTCCTCGCAGAGTTCCTGTTATATAATTTGTAATAGAACTAACAAAAAACTGAACATTTGCGAAACCTCGGCCTCCATGTGTATGATTATATATGAAAGGATCCCTATAAATGGGCTCTCCTGGTTATACCCCACATGAGTACCAACTTTTAGGGCCAAAATGGAAGATTGGAAAGTAGCTAGATCAGCTTGACCTTGTTCATGTAGAAAATGCTAAATAAAATTAGAGGACCTTCACGTGAAAGAGGAAATCCTAACAGAAAAACCTCTTCATAGAAATAAACGTGCCTCTCAAAAGATAGATCTACCGTAGACGTACAGGGACTGTTGTTTGTTCGTTAACGCGTAAAAAACGAACATATGTTTTTTACCAGAAGAATGAAGCTTCCTGACCTTAGAAATCTTAAAATCTTCGGTGGGGAAGTAGAAGTTTCAAAATTAGCGAAATATTTAGGAGAAATATTTGACCCTAAATTAACCTGACATCTCCATGTTGACGCAATGGTGAAAAAAGCTAAGATAACTTTTTGCGCCAATAGATGCGTCATAGGGAAAATCTGGGGCTAAACCCCCATGATTACTTCCTGGTCATATACAATGATAATCAGACCCATAATAGCATATGTATCGACGATTTGCTTGCCGAGGACTGAACTAATCTGTACTATTAAATATCTGGAAAGCCTTCAAAGGGTTTTCCGCTTGGCGATCACTGGTGCTATGCAAAGACTGGATATTACGCCGTTGCCCCTTTTCATCAGGATGATTGCAGCAGCGGAACTCTATGGACTCCTAGTAGAGGGCAGCATTAGTGATGTTGATCTCGCTTTGCAAAATGACGTTATGTTCAGGAAATTATCCTTCATAAAACCCTTCAAAGTCTGCTTCCCTAAAAAGGAAGGACGGCTGGAATCTATGGGAAAAAGCACAGGGCTGAGATAACAAGAGCACTGGGCACATTCCCTACAGTTATTCGGGCCTGAACGAAATTCGTAAGTGGACTTATAAAGAACAGCACATTTAAATTTGTTCTGACAGCTAAGTACCACTTTAGACTCTTACATCTGAAAAGTTTATTTCCAGACTAGTCTGGAGTTGTCTCCAAGACCTTCTTAAGGACTAATGAACTTTTGAACATGGAAAGAAGGCAGATTAATGTCGTAGTAGGGATGCTAACTGGACACTGCCGACTGAGAAAACACTTGACCAACATAAGGATTGGAGACAACCCTCGTTATCAAAAGTATGATTTTCGTTAGGTGACAGCTTATGACATACTTTGTGAATGTGATGCACTGGCGTGCCTCAGAAACAAATACCTACGGGGTTATTTTCCCGAACCAAAAGACTTTCATGACATCTCCTGCAAATCAGTGTATGCCTTTATGGTAAAGGCTGGCTTTATGGGAGACGGTTAAATTCTAAGGTAAAGTACAATTGGTTTCACCGCTGTACTATGGGCAGTTATTGCCCTGCCGTACTGCATAATAATAATAATAATAATAATCTCGCGTTGTCGTCGCGGTAGGGCTTGAGCTTTCCTCTCATGAATTGGACAGCTATGTCGGCTGTAGCATTGCTACTTCTTACTGCTAGATTGCGTCGGTAAAGAAAAGTAGTGCAAGAAGGCAACAAAATCGAACCTTTCAGGCAGATGAAGGAAGGTTCTATCGTGAACTGAGTGTAAAGCAAAATAAATAGTAAGACACCAAAATTATCAACTGGAAGACATGACTAACCATTGGTCGGGTGTTTGAGGGAAAACGAACAGAAGCAATTTAAACGGTGCGTGGTTCAAACTAGAGAAGGCAAGAGCTAGCAATAACCCTGAAATAGAGCTAACTAACATCACAGCTTTAGACGTTTCAGCGGTTTTGAAAAGAGCAAGTAACTGGAAAGCTCCAGGTCCGAACATGGTGCACAACTTCTGGTACAAGTACCTGACTATTGTGCATCCTGCGTTAACAAGGTTTTTTCAGAAGATCAACGAACACCCAGATCTGATGCCAGGCTTTATGCTCCATGGTCCTGCGTATATGTTGCCTAAAAAACCAGACGATCAAAATCCATCTGATTTTCGACCGATAGCATGTCATCCAACAATATATAAATATCTTACTGCTATCATAGCAAATAAGGTATTTCCTCACTGCGACGAGAACGGCATCCTTACAGAAGAACAAAAAGAATATTGTAAAAACTTGCGAGGCAGGAAAGATCTAGTCACCATAGACGCTCTTGCCATGACGCAAGATCGTAAACATCAACGAAACTTGCACATGGCATACATTAACTACAAGCAAACGTTTCCCCCCGTACCACATGACTATTTGCTTGAAGTCCTAAAAATATACAAAATTTTCTCACGCATCGTTCACTTCCTAAATCGTGCAACGATGCTTTGCGGTACAAGAATTAAGTATTTTGATAATGATCAATCAACGATAACTAATATTGGGACAGAAAGTCCTTACACTCGGGAAGACGTAGCTCTATCTCACAAGAGGAAGGCCTGCTCTGCGACATTGACTTTGAGATGAGACTAGTATAAATCGATAGAACGTCGAAAAATATTAGACACGTTTTAGCGAAGCGGAACATAGTTGCTGCACTCTGTTATCGGAAACTTTTGTTAGATTATTTTCTTTGGGATGCAGTCGATGTAATTTCAGAGGGGGTTAGGAAGAGTCCATGAAGGTAGAAAAGTATCGAAATTCGATAATCGAAAATCGATGGGTACCAGAATATCTGGTTGAGCTTACCAGAACATCTAGTTAAGTTCACCAGAATATCTGGTTATGTTGACCAAAACATTGTATTCTTAAGCTACTAGAAAACAGTTCAGTAAATATTTCTGGTTACCCTTGCCAGAAAGTCGGGTTAAATTTGCCCGAATTTCTGGTAACATTAACCAGAAAATTGCCAAACAGAAAATTCTGATACTTTCAACCAGAATTTATAGTAAGGCCATATTTAACACTCTATTCTAGTTGAATTAACCAGAATTCTGGTTGGTTCAACTAGAATTTTTTTTGAGTGCATCAGTTTAACCTGCGAGATACTTCCAATCATGAGATATAATGTTTTGGATGTTAGTTTTCGTTCAAAAGATGAATATATCAAATTAATCAAATGTTACATTTGTTTAAGGAGAGATCCAGGTTTGAATTCGGTAAAGTAAGGAAACCAATCTTCGTAAAGCCGGTTTAAAATATTTGAAATATACAAAGTCAACATAACCTCACCACTGGCTTTATGTATTAAAAACTTTCTCACTCGTAGTCCTCGTACTTTCGCCATACGGGTAGTTGATCTACAATGGACAACGGACAACGGACAACCTTGATATCAATTAGGGTCCTTCAAATGTAGACAATTAGTTTCTCATTTCACGCTGTATATTTTCTACAACGAAAGTTATTGAAAAGCGTGCGTTTAAATTTGACAAACATATTTTTCTTTTCTTTATAAAACGGACCACTCCATCTCAGCTATCTCGACTGCCCCGAAAAAATTGTACTAACAAAGAGTTATGGATACAGAGGTCGCATGGCTTTATGAATCCAACGGTTTTCTGGTCCGAAGTCATGGTAATAAAGCTGCATCAGAGGGTCATATTGCTGTATTACTGTAGTATGCTCCATGTCATCTACGCTTACTTTAACCTTCCCAAGAGTGGGAATCAGAAATGGATACAACTTTCCGTTCAGCACTGCTCCGATAATGAAATTACCTTCAATTCCTACATCATAAGAATAACCTGCTGGTATATTCAAGCGTTGGCCTCGAGAACCTTGGACAAAACGAATATTAATTTCGAAGGGAGCAGGATAAATTGTGGCCGATCTACTTTTCGTTAATTCTGTAAGAAGAAATAAAAATGGTGAGTTTTAGTACTTAAAGACAAAACATTCTTATTATTTCGTAATGTAATAAGTAATGTTTAATAAAAAGTAAGATAAACTTGTACCATGCTACATGAAGGCATATTTGGTGGTAGGAGCATTGCTTTTACATGCATCACGAACATTGGAGAACTTTCGCTTCGAATTCTAGATAGTTCAGCCCGGGATGATCCTAGATCAACCCGTTTATAGGGATCAGTAGTTTAAGTCCCGAGTTCACGTATCTCAACCCCGTTCATTCATGAGCATTCATCATCAATTCCATTGATCTACCGACTCAACATACACATATACCCAGGTGGAAAAATGAAATATATTTTATACATGATGGAAGAAATTATGTATAATTGCCATTGTGCAATAATGGTGTTCTTACGTTTTTAGAAGTTACCTATTTTTCATTTGTTTAGTATATGATTTCCGAAAATGCAACAACACCGTTATATCACCATACCGGTCAGTTTTTCAAAGTGCAGGGTGCACCTCACATAAACATTTCCTATAGAAGAGATCACGACCGCGTGGATTGTGAGTTTATTAACCCTCTACCGGGCCAGGAAAAAATAAAGATTTGATACGCATGGGGGCGGGTTAACATTTTTTGAATGTGCGTGAATCCCGTTTGCTGATTCGTTTAAACCAATTGAGGTGCATGTCGATGAATTAAGACAGCGCAAACTGAATGCGTGTGAATTCATATGAATGCGTGGTCAAGATGAATTCAAAAAAAAAATTAATAAAAAGTGCATGCTTCGAGACTTGAATCAGCGATCCCTCGTGTATCAGTCCACAGTGTCCCCACTGAGCCACGGGACAATTTGCTAAACATTTACAATAAATTCTGTATCACCCGCACGTTGGTTTTCCTGTTACGGATTAAATTGTAGAAATCAATACTTGCTGAAATTCGCCGTAACGCGCTGACACATTAAAGTGAATTCGCTGACATCAAACTTCTGCACCGTATTTGTACGTATAGAAAAATTCAAAATTGAAATACTGTCTTCACGAATTTATACGTATTGGCACACTGGTCCAATGCGTCATTGTAGCAAAGCGCGACTTGCGGGGTGTCTTAATCTTTTAAATTCGATTCGTATCGATACATTCTTTTTTACCGGGTTAGCTCCGTGTATTACTGAATCTTCTCAGTGTATCGGACCTGAATTTTCTTATTAAAAAGAATGCTGATGTAAATAAGCCTAACGCGTTAAGCGATGAGTATGTTTGTGCCTCCAGAGGACGTCCGATCGATTATATATGACTAGATGATCTGTCAGGATGGTTCTGTCCTAGTAGAGAAGATGATGTTATTCTCTAATACTTTTCTTGGGGAACATTTTTTAATAGTACTTAAACTCCACTTGTCAATTTCGTCCTTTTAGCTATTATATGCTTTTAGTAGTTCCACGTGTCGGTTACCGTGTGTTTGTTTGGAAATGACGAAGCCATTCATTTCAGAAAAGAGTTCTCCCTACCTTAGCCAGAGTTTGAAGCCTCACTATCTACACAGAAAAGATTGAAATTTCGAGGGTACAGTGTAGTAGCTTCTACTTTAATTGAGCAGCATGTTGCTCACCTGTTTTGTTATCAGTGTTTTGGTAATAAGCTGCTGCAGGCTTCAGCTGAGTATATTGGTCTGCTCTACATATGCAGTCATAGAGCGGAATGTGCATCCTGTTTTGGAAGTATTCCTGCAGCAGTGTAACCTTGCACTCACACAGCCGTCAAACAACCAGAACTCCGCTGCCACCAGCTTGTGGCAGGATTATTCTCTCCAAGGCTATCCTATAGAGAAGCATTCGTTGCTGGGAAATTTTCTCGCAGATGGTTCTGTTAAGTATTGTGATAATTATTTCAAAACATTTGTTAACAATTTTTCTTGGGTGAACTCGGTTTTTTATCATTAACCATTGACAGAAACATATTCTTCTTTGTCTTGCTAAAGGCATCCATTATTTTGAGTATCTCCTCTAGCTTGCCGATCAGTTTCACCTTCTTCCCAATTCTTCCTGTGCACGTTCTCCGCTGTATCCGATTTGTCTCAGTCTCAGTCTCATTCGAAAAGAAGGAAAGCGATAAAATACGACTTTACTCGAAATGGACATTGCAGTACACAGTACACAGCATTTAAAGCTGCTCGCGAAACTAATCGATTCACATAGTAGCAAACCAATTCAGTTTTGGATATCTGAATCTGCAATTGACAGATACGCAATTCACCGAGTCGCCATTTCAAAGGGTATGTAGATCGTCAGTACACTATGTTTTATTGATTTTAATTGTAGTTCGACAAGTTTAAAGATTTTTTACATCGTTGGTGACAAATCGCCCCATTGTGGGGCGATTCGGTGCTCGGGCTTCTTGTTATAGGGCCGGCTTTCAATGCCTGAGTCGGTAAATCTAGAAATTCGGCCATGTCTTTTTACCGGCGTTCTGGTGGTCCGGATCTCACCTCAAGCTGTATGTCTCTCCATCATGCACTTAACTGCAACCCAGTCCCTTTGTGGTAGTGTAAAAAGTAAACAGGCTTACTACATATATTATACAGACATACTACTCTCATGAAACCACTTGACTGATTTATAAAATATGTCCGTGACTAACGACTTATACCGGGGATACTTAACCTTCGACAATTAAAGGAGGCATCTTTAAAGGCGATTGTTTTAGTGCACTATGGTTCTGTTTACCCCGAATCAATTGACTAGAATACTTCACATTACGTTTTATGGTTTCAACATAGAGGTGGAAGTAGCTGAATCTCAACTAAATCACCTCCTCTTCATGGATGACATGGATGACTGGCTCATAGTCGAAACATTAGAACTTACTCAACATGCAAGCAAATGCATTTATCCTATGAAGAGATTATTACCCTACTTGAAGCGGATGATTGTGATCTAATCCATTCGATGATCGATGACGTGTCGTATATAAGATAGATACCTTCCCAGCAAAAAAGAAAGTATTGATTATAATTGAATTGAAAAGACTAAGTCATCCTTCAAATCCCGCTTTGCGACAATGACGCATTGGATCTATGTGTCAATGTATGTAAATTCGTGAAGACGGTATTTCAATTTTAAATCTTTCTATATATACAAATACCGTGCAAAAGTCTAAAGTCAGCGAATACACTTTAATGCGTCAGCACGCGAACGCTTCAACATTGGTCAATGCGTCTGAATTCGCGAGAGTAAAATACACACTTGAATTCGCCCCAATCAGAAAACGGGATTCACGCGCATTACAAAAATGTTGATTCGCCCCAATCCCTATCAATTCTTTCTTTTTTGCTGGGTTGTTATATTGCAGGAACAGAGACCACTTCAGTCTGAAATGAAAGAGGCACTTAAGAATTCCTTTTTGGGCCGTCTGGGTTCGATTCTGAAAAGCCGTCTCAGTGACAAAAACATCGACAAGGCGATTAACCCCTCTGTGATTCCTCTCCTACACAGAACCATCCGCGTGAAAATGTTCGAACAACAAATGCAAAACGAGAGGACGGTGGTGGAAAGAATGGTCCTGCCACGTAGGCTTCGGGCCAAAAGAGTTCTGGATGTTCGCCGGCTGTGTGACACCCCGGTCACACAGTCGCTTTTACTATCAGCCCCTCATATGCCCTTCTATTCCGCTTTTGCTATCATCCCCTGATATGAGGGGCTTTTGCTATCAGTTCCTCATTATAGAGTAGACCTGTATACACCACTTAGCCTTGTATCTAATGATTACCTAAAGCATTAATCACTTAACTGTCAAGCAGCCTGCTGCTTGAAGGCGAGAGGTAAGCAGCTGAATGAAAAGCACCCTCATAATTTACATTTTCCCTACGTGGATAGTGAGACTTGAAACAGCTGGCTAAGGCAGTGAAAAGACTTTCCAGAAACAGAAGGGTTCACTTTTGCCATACAGGATGGGTTGATCAACACGAGGAACTACCAGAAGTTCATCTGCAGTATTGAGGCGATGACTGACAAGTGAAGCTTCTGTAGTAATTCAAATGAGACAATCGAGCATATAATTGATGGCTGTACGGTGCCTGCTTCGCAGGAATTCACTCGCAGACATAATGATGCTAGAGGAGCCCACGTATGTATGTGAAGTAAATATGATCCAGGCAACCAAAATGCTAGCCGTTTCCACACTGCTCTACACGTTTGGTGCAGTAAAATGGAACGTCGATGAGTTGAAACAACTTGACCGAAGCACTTGCAAGATGATAACAATCCATCGAAGTCATCATTCCAGATCTTCTGTACCTCGAATATACCTCCCTCGAGATGAAGAGGGTAGATGTTTACTGCGCTTGGACTGTCTTCATCGAGGAACGGTTCTAGCTACAACCTGCTCTGTTCTAAATAGCACAGATTCTCCTATTATCTCTTATTACCCTCTTTTCCTACCGAAGGTGTTCTCGCGTTGGCGTCGCGATAGGACTTGAGCTATCCTCTCATGACGTTGACGACTATGTTGGCTGTAGTCTTTAAAATATTTTGAAACGCTTGTGGCTTCTCGAGGATCGTCGGAGCGCCCCTGGAGCCACCGCTGGGGTTCACAGCATGCGGGACGGTGATGATGGTGAGCTGCGAGACGGTCTGGCAGATCTCACTAATCAAACAGTTGGCCAGCAAGAACATCTGCGAAAAACGGTAAACAGTAGAACATCAACTGTGACTGATGAGGATGTTTTAGCTGGCGTTAGCAATTTGCAGCCAATCACCTTAACAGAAATTCCGTGGGAGGGCATCAAGTAGGATACCACAATGAAAGAGGAATGGGTGCATTTCTACTACAAAAGTGCGAAGTGTGAAACCAAAAACAAAAAGGAATACATCTTTAGAACGAAGTTTGCTGCGAAGTATTCAAACATAAAGAAAGATTGAGTGGGAAGACTCATCGTAAAGATGAAAGACATCAGAAATAATCTTATCTCAGAAGACCGAGCAGTGGAGATTAAACAGCTGGTATATTTGGCGTAGAAAAACGTCGACAATGAACATCAGTTAAAGGAAGCCAAGTCAGACGATCAAGCGGCGGCAATTAATGATCCAGCATCACCACATCCTGCAGAGATGGACTGTCTAATTCCACCAGAGGCAGAAGGAGAGGTTCAGCAACCAAGAAGGAGATTAAAATGGACATACCATATGAACAGAGATGTTATGCACCTTTATTTATTTCAGGGAAAAGTGGGTAAAGTGTAAGGACAGAACATCGTCGACTCTTCTTACTTAAGTACCTACAGTTAGCCACAAGAATGAATGAGCAGAATCTAGCAGATCAAAAACGCTCATTATCTGTAAATGGATTGCTTTCAGCCGCTGAAATAGCTGCCATCAAAATGAAAGTGGAACAGAAGGTTCCTATTGATAAACTCCCGTTGGTAGATGTGGACAACGAAGACCTTATTGAAGCTGAAGGGCAAAGGTGCGAAGGACAATGTAGATCAAGTCCCAAATCCACTAGAACCACATCCGAACTAAAATGCAGTCTTTGCCCCAGGAAGGCATCGAGATCCACCATGGAAGATCAGGTTGGATATGGATTTCAGCAATGTAAGGTGTAAATTGGGTCGATTGACTCAATATAAGAAAGAAAATAGAACCAGAAAGCTGATACACCATGTTACTAAGATCCTTTACCCACGGTACATCAAGACATTGACACCATCAATATTGTATGAGATTATAGACTCCCAAAGGCAGAGACTTAATGTTCTTACTGCTAGACTGCGTCGGTATAAGAAAAGTAGTACAAGAAGGCAACAAAATCTAACCTTTCAGGTAGATGAAAGAAGGTTCTATCGTGAACTGAGTGTAAAGCAAAATAACCAGCAAGACACTGAAGTCCCTCAATTGGAAGACATGACTAACTACTGGTCGGGTGTTTGGGGAAAATCGAACATAAGAAATTTAGAAGCTGTGTGGTTCCAACTAGAGAAAACAAGAGATAGCAATAACCCTGAAATGGAGCTGATTATTATCACAGCTTCAGATGTTTCAGCGGTTTTAAAAAGGACATGTAACTGGAAAGCTCCAGGTCCGGGCATGGCGCACAACTCCTGGTACAAGTACCTGAAGATTGTGCATTGTGCATTGACACGGTGTTTTCAGAAGAGCATCGAATACCCAGATCGAATGCCAGGCTTTATGCTCAAAAGTACTATGTATATGCTGCCTAAAAACCTAGATGCTCGACATCCATATGAATTTCGACCAATGTCTTGTCTTTTAACAATTTATAGATGCCTTACAGCTATCATTGCAGATAACGTATATTCTCACTGCGACGAGACTGACATCCTCACAGAAGAACAAAAAGGATGTTGTAAAAACTGGTGAGGCAGTAAAGATCTAGTCACCATAGACGCTGTTGCCATGACGCAAGCTCATAAACATCAAAGAAACTCGCACCTGGCATACATTGACTACAAGCATTTCCTTCCGTACCACATGACTATTTGCTTGAGGTCTTAAAAATTTACAAAATCTGCCCACGCATCATCGACTTCGCAATTCGTGCGATGATGTTTTGGGGTACAAGAATCAAGTATTTTGATCATGGACAACCTAGGATAAATAAATCGACACGCATTACGACGGATATCTTTCAAGGAGACTCCTTCAGTGCACCATGGTTCTCTTTAGCGATGAACCCATTAAGCAAAACACTAAATAGCATGTCTTATGGGTTCAGAATACATCATAATGAGGATGGTCATCAAAATGACCCATCGTCTATATATGGATGACCTGAAGCTATACGCTAGTTCAGACCAAAACTGCAGCAAGTGATCGATGTCACAAAGTAGTTTTCCGATGATATCCACATGGAGTTCGGACTAGATAAATGCAGAACTATGCATTTAACAATGGAAGAATTAGGGGCAGCAGAGCTAGAGAATAGGTTCGAGAATGGCATCGAAGCAATGGCCGAGGGCGAGTCACATATAAATATTTGGGTATTCTCGAATCCAAGGGTATTTAGCATACGAAAGTTGAGAAAAGCCTAACGACTGCCTTGACTACAAGACTCAGATTGATTCTGAATAGTTCCCTTAACACCTGTGCCATCCCTGTCTTCACGTACTCTTTTGGGATCATCAAATGGTCTAACACCGATCTTGGAAGGTTAAACAGAACCATCGGCGTAGAAATGACGGAGCACCGAATGCACCACATCAATTCGGCGATTGAAAGGGTAGTTCAGCCATGGCATAGAGGGGAAGGGGCATTGTTGGTGTCAAGGAACTGTGTAAGTCACAAGTTATAAAGTTACAAAATTATTATAACAGCAAGGGAGATGCTGCGCTTTACAACACCATCTGTGAATCGGATCTCGATTACACGCCCTTGAATGTGTCCGCAGAGAAGTCCTTAATTATGAGAGCAGAAATCATAGAGGAATTAGAAACGCAATGGAGACAAAAAGCCATCCACGGCGAGCACACCAAAAACTTTAGATCAAGATGTAGTGGATAGTGAGGGATCCTATATTTGGCTGAAAGAGGGCGTCCTGTTTACAGAAACGGAAGGAATCTTCATTGCGATTTAGGATAGGGATGTTAGCTATGTGGAGATACCAACGAATCCATTGAGCACATTATTGATGGTTGTCGGGTAATGGCTCAGAGAGAATATACGCATAGACATAATGATGTGGCGCGCATAATACATCAACAACTTGCCCTAAACCTAGAACTCTTAATAGAATAGATGCCTTTTTATATATACATTCCAGTGCCCATTTTGGAGAACGAAGATTACATCTTATATTGGAATGTTACTATTCAGACGGATCGTTATATCATCGACATTGCTTGGCCACTTGACCGGCATTTACAGACGACCTATGCAACCAAGATCTATAGGTATAGCGAACTAAGGCATGAACTGAAGACAATATGGAGGAATGTGAAACATGCATCAATTCATCCCATTGTAATTTCAGCTACAGACAGTGTGCACGCAACGTGCACTGAATATCATGAACATTTGGGAGTGAGTAGGGTCAATACTGTCCCATATAAGCCACTGACCAGGCCAGTTTAAGATAGTTTGTTTCCTTTCCCTCAAAGTATGCCCAAGTCTGCGTTTGCAACTACTATTCTATAATAGAATATTGTGTACCTAGGATGAAAAGTCGTTTACCTCCTTAGTGCATACGATACTTTATGTAACGAAGCTATGATTTAAAGTTTATCACAACTGAAATTTGAGGATAAGTTGACGCAGTCATAACGGTACACGGATGACTGCTAATGCGCATGTGCGTAGTGCTATGTTGAACTCATAATACTCCTAGAAGCATTAGGGACTTATTATTGTACTGCGCGCAACCGCATTCGCTCTCGTTTCTCCTTTTGTGTAAACGGCTACTTTCAGAACTAAAAAGACGCTGATAAAACGCGTAAATCATGACTGCGTTACATTAAAGATTTTATGCGACTCAGGCATGATTTAATCGTTTTATCAAACTCTTTTTAGTTTTTGAAAGTAGCCGTAAAAGGACAAAAGAGCAGACTGCACATTATAAGCATATAATAATCCCAGGTGTACTACAGGTTTATAATCGTACTAGGCGCATGCGTATTCTCTGTCGCCTTGCATACGTTTATCAACGCGTCAATCTAACATCATATGCCAGACGTGATGAACTTGTAAATCATACCCTTGTTGCATAAAGTATCGTGTCCACCGAATAAAGAAGCTATATTCATAATCCTACATTTTTAAGTCAAATCGAGGGAAATCGCTATCACCACTGTCACTTTTCTATAGGAATCTAACTTTAAGCAGCAAACATTCTTAATTTACAAAATATTCGTAACATTTCACCGGAGTATGCCTGACACTAATCACACACGATAAAACTTTATTTTATTCAAAACTACGCGCAGTTGTATGTTTGGCACGTACAACCAGATTCTTCGGTGTGAGTCAAAAAAATTGGTTTGTGCTTAGCAAAAGGTCTTGTTACATTGCTTTGTTTTTATTAATCAAAAACCTTTTTCAAAAGGTTTTTAAAAAACCTGAGATAAGAATAATTTTGACGAATAGAACAATCATCACAAAGAAAACATAGAAACTTATGCCGATTTTGAACGAATTCAAGTAAAAAAATTGGAGTCAAAAATTAATAATAATAGAGCTTGTTATTGAAATCTCAAAAAAATTGAAGAGACTTCACTCACTTTAAAAACTACATCTTAAAAATATAAAACAGAGATCTTTATAATGGTTAGGACGGACGAAACAAAAATTGACAATATGGAGATACAATAAGACAGTATACGTAATGATCGTTTAACAAGGATGTTCTACTGAAGCCGAAACTGTTCTACTGAAGACAAAAAGCCGTTCAGTCTTATTGTATCTCCATATTGTCAATTTTTGTTTCGTCCGTCCTAACCATCATACAGATCTCTGTTTTATTTTTTCAAGATGCAGTTTAAAAAAAAAGTAAATTCTTCAGAAAACATTCTAGAGAATTATTTTTTCGACAGGATAGAATAATTATAATAGCATCTCCTCTTGAACGATTGTTTAGACAATTGGGAGATTCGTCCTGTATGGGAAATTATATTATAAATATAGATAAAAATATATCTACAAATATAACATTATAAGCACATTAATAAGCATTATTTTGACTGCAATCTTCCTTTTATATCAGAGACTGCTTGAACGTATCGAAATGCAAAGTAACTATTTTGTTTTCGTTATAGAAACTGAACCAAAGTTTCAAAATATTTAATTTTCGTTTCCGAAATTAAAGAGAAAAGTTCTTTCTATTTTCTATCGCTTTTATGATTGTTTTTGAATTATTTACAGGAAATTAAATAAATTAAATTTCTTATGATTGCACAATGACATATATAGATATTTCAATAATGTCCAAAACCTATATTTTGGGGGTTTCAACCCGCATTGTCTCAAATCGTGACGTGATATGTGACCCTCGAGCAAAGGTTTGTGTTCATCGGACAAAAAAATGTGCGGCCGTTCAGTAGCTTCAAAAATAAATTCATTTAATTAAAATATTTTTGACACTAATTCATTTTTAGAAAACTTGGTTTCTGGCCAAAATTATAAACATGTTTTTAAATAAATAATTTCGGGAATGTTTAAAAACCTTATAAAATGAAAAATTTTATTTTAAAAAGGATTCATTTGTAAAGTTTCGTGTAAATAATTTGAAAATATTAAACATAACCATAACCATGTTATTGAAAGTGATTGGGAATTAAAAATTCGGATTCCCTTGAATATTGTACACAAAAATAAATAATAGTTTCATTTATTTTCAAAAGAGCTGAGCCGAACAAATTATTATTGGAACTTTGCTATCTTTGTTACAAAGAATTAAGAAAAAAAAACACAATTTCTCTTAAAAAAAAAATGTCCCGCAAACTAGTGACATGTTTATTTCTCTTTGCACATATATGTAATAAGTTGTATGTAAGTTAAAAAAAATCGGAGAGGTTAAAATTTGCATTAAAATTAACAACATTCCTGAAATGCCAAATACAAATTGGTGGTGATCCTAATTTCTTTTTTTTTTAAGTATATATTTATTTTAAATATAAATGTTTATTTGAAGTATTCAAAACAAATCAATATCCAAATGAACATAATTTAAAATAATATATTTTCCAAATGGAAATAAAATTGAAAAATTGTTCTTATTGCGCCTTCAAACTTACAATTAATCAATTACAAAACGAAAAATTTATATAAACTGCAATCAATATAATTTCATGCTTTTGACTATTCTCTGAAAAGGATGGAGCTTCATTAAATCAAGTCTATTAGAGAAGAGGGCGGGAAGACCTAATCATAAACACAATCCAGATGAGAACAGAAGAGAACAATCGATCAAGACGGAAATTTCACATGACCTTTTTCGCTTTTTTTTCATAGTTATAACTGTCAGATTTTATTGAGATAGGCAAAATAATAAAATAGAGAATACAGACAGGCATAAGAAAATTGTTACGATTATTGGTTTAGAACCTTGCGTGATAAGGCACCATAACCTGGCGATTTTTACCTGGGGATGGTGCGGAAGGTGACAAGAAAAAAATGACAAGGAACAGTAAAAATGCGAAAATGATTCTAGTTTATCGTTAATTTAAATACACGGCATAATATTTTAATACTTAATAACAGTAATTGCTTGGAAATTGAGAAATAAAAACAGGAAAATACAAACCTTTCAACCCTTCAATTTTGAGAGACGTCACATACAACCTCATACAACTACAGCAACAACCCACAAACTTTTACTGCTGACTTTTGCCGAACAAACAATGGCCTATCAATCAGTGCTCCCAATGCGGGCACCTTGCACTACTGCGCATGCGATGCATAAGGCGCTTCATTGGCTGCCGTTCGCGCGCTTATTTGAAATGTATCTTTTTGGTTGAAAATTCAAGTATTCCAGTTAAATATTCATAATTTTATTTAAAAATTCATCTTTTTGGGTTAAAATTCATGTATTATAGTTGAAGATTTATAATTTTAGTTGAAAATTCATCACTTTGGTTGATATTTTTTTGTGGACAATTAATTTTTTTAATGAAAATTTAATTATCTCATTTTTGGTTGAAAACGGATATTTTTTAGTTAAAAATCCAACTATTTCGTGGAAAATAAATCTTCTTGGTTCAAAATTCACCTTTTTGTTTAAAAATTCAATTTTTCCAGTTGAAGAATAACGATTTTAGTTGAAAATTCATCAGTTTGGTTGGAAATTAATTTTTTTAAACGAAAAGTGAACTATTTCATTTTTGGTTGAAAATTATTATTTTTTCAAATGAAAAGTTAACTATTTCATTTTTGATTGAAAAATGATCTTTTGTAGTTCAAAATTCAACTATTTGTTTGAAAATGATCTTTTTTAGCTGAAAATTCAATATTTGGTTGAAAATTCATGTACATTTTGAAAAATTTTCTTTTTTTGATAATAAATTAATCTTTTTGGTTGAAAATTCAAGTATTCCAGTTAAATATTCATAATTTTATTTAAAAATTCATCTTTTTGGGTTAAAGTTCATGTATTATAGTTGAAGATTTATAATTTTCGTTGAAAATTTATCACTTTGGTTGATATTTTTTGTGGACAATTGATTTTTTTAATGAAAATTTAATTATTCTATTTTTGGTTGAAAACGGATATTTTTTAGTTCAAAATCCAACTATTTCGTGGAAAATAAATCTTCTTGGTTCAAAATTCAATTTTTTGGTAGAAAATTCAACTTTTCCAGTAGAAGATTCACTATTTCAGTTGAAAATTTATCAGTTTGGTTGATAATTAATTTTTTCTCAATAAAAGGTAAAGTATTTCATTTTTGGTACAAAACTGATCTTTTTTGATTCAAAATTCAAAAATTTGATTGAAAATTCAAAAATTTGATTGAAAATTAAATTTTTTCAGTCGAAAATTAAACTATTTGGTTAAGAATTCATGTATTTGGTTGAAAAATCGTTTTAAGTACCTGTAAAGAAGAAGTGGTTATATTATTTTTTATAACAACGACTATTCGTTAATTGCGTCGTTTTCTCAGGGAAATCGCAAACTTAATTAACAAATTCATGTTTCATAAACCATAGGTCGTACAAGGTTTTACGAGGGCTCGTTTGAAAGCTTATTTTATCTGCTGATCTAAATCTAGAAGTTTTATTTAAAATTTATTTTTTACCTTTTTTCATTTGCAATAACAAATATCGGAAATATAAAATCCTAAAAAGGATTGAGCTACAACATTGAATACGCAAAAAAATCTCAATGTCCAATATTTAATTAAAATAATTTGCAATTCGTAGATTTATGAGTCTAATTGAATAAAAAAAAAAACAATCGAGATTGGCAGCCGCTAAAATTTCAAATTTGTTTAATGCATGAATTCCGAGCTGTAGATTTGTTTATACATTTCTAAAAATCAACTACCTTCATGAATGAAACGGACAACTCCAATCGGATTTAAAACAATTTTAACCAGTACACAGATATGGATATTCAATATCGGGAAATTTTTTGTCACTCTTTGGACGTTCGAAATATTCGCGGATTAAGCACTGATTCTGATTTGTTCACATTGTGTTTTCAATTTTTTTTCATTTTTGTACACTAAAACGATTTTACCTAAAATAATATAAAATTGGAAACAAATTCTCTACTTACAGTTAGTCGATAATTATAATAATATTATAATAATACATTAATTATTTAATGCTTTTAAAAGAAGATTTATTCTGATAAGATATAAATTTCAGTACAAAAAAGGGGCACAAGAGGGGCACCAAAAGGGGCACAAGAAGGGGCACCAAAAAAGATTTTCTAGCCAATTAAAACGTTAGTTAAGTCGTTCAAACCTCCATCTTCTATACTTTTTCTTCCTTACTCCCCCTACACTCCCCTATTTCCCCTACCCACACTTCACTCTTCGAATCCCTAATCAACATCTATTTTCGCTACTTCCCCCTATTGCTTCCCCAGCTGTCACATCCCCTGTTTTACTTACATTGCTCTGCCCTCACTTTCCCATCCCTACTCACCCCTATTTCTAATAATTCCCTTTACTTTCTCTTCTCAATTCTCCATACTCCCACTCTCATTAGGCCTCACTTTCTTTAGTTCCGATCCTATCATTTCCCTTATTTATCTTCCGCCAATTAACCCTTATTTCCCATATTTCATCATCTTCCCCTCTCTTATTGCCTTTCAGTTCATCTACTTCTCCCCTAATTCCCACTCACCTCTGAAATTAAAAAAAAACCTTTACAATAACTCACTAATTTCTCATCCCTTACTTTCTTTACTTTTCCTACTTCCTCTAGTTCCCCTCCTATTTCTTCTTTCCTCATACTCCTCACTACCCCGCTCATCAATTCCCCTACTTTTCCTCCCCTTCCTCACTTCCGATAGATTCCATTCCTTTCTTTTCTGTACTTCTCCTCCTCCAATTTTCCATCATTTCCCATGCTTCACACATTTTCCGACCCCCATTCCCTTTTACTTCACTTACTTCCTCTTCCCCTATTCTCGCTCACTACCTGATTCTCCCTCACTACTCTCAATTCTCCCTGTCTAGCCCTAATTCTCTCTCACTATTCCTTATTCCTTTCACTTCTTCTTTCCTAATTTCTCTTGTTTTTCCTCTACTTATTTCCCATCACTTCCCACACTTCTCATTCTCATTATTTACCCTAATTCTCTTCCCACGATTGCCCCTTGTTTTCATGCTTTACCTTCTTCCCCTTTCTCATTGTCGTCCATTTCATCTACTTTTCCTTCCCTAACTCACGCTCGCCTCTGCAAAAAAAAGAACCTCTAAAATACGTCACTAACTTCTCTCCCCTTACTTCCTCTACTTCTCCTACATCCTCCACTTTCTTTTCCCTCATTCCCAATCACTATTTCTATTTCCTCTTCCCTCATACTCCTCACTACGCTACTCATCAATATCCCTTCATTTCCTCCCCTCATTACCCCTTAGTTCCCATATTTCCCCTCCCTTTATTTTCTGTATTTCTTCTCCCCCAATTTCCCCTCATTTCCGATGCTTGACCTACCTTCCATCCCATATTTCCTTTCACTTTACTCACTCTTTCCTAATTCTACCTTACTACCTTCAATTCTCCCTCGCTACCCTCAATTCTCCCTTCCCACCCCTGATTCTCCTTAATACCCCTGATTACTCTCAATTCTCCTTTCCTAATTTCTCCTACTATTCTTGTACTTATTTTTTTCTCACTTCCTTCACTTTTTCTTCTCATAATTTTCCCTTCTTCTCTTTCGACGATTTCCCTTTATTTCCTATACTTTACCTACTTACCCTCTATCATTGTCTTTCACTTCATTTAGTTCCCTTTTCCTAATTCCCGCACACCTCTGACATAAAAAAATGAAAGAACCTCTGAAATAACTTACTTATTTCTCTTCCCCCACTCCCTCTACTTCTCCTACTTCCTCTACTTTCCGTCCCCTCATTCCTGATCAATATTTCTATTTCCTCTACCCTCATTCTCATCACAACCCGATTCATCAATTCCACTACATTCTCTCTCCTCATTACCCCTCACTTCCGATAGTGTCCCTTCCTTCATTTTCTGTACTTCTTCTCCCTCAATTTCCCCTCATTTCCTATGATACACCTACTTTTCGTCTCACAATCCTTCTCACTTCACTTACTTCTCCTTCCCTCATACTCCCTCACTACCTCTAATTCACTCTCACTACCCTTATTTCTCCCTGCCTACCTCTAATTCTCCCTTACGAACCCTTTCCTCTCAATTCTCCTTTCATAATTTCTCTACTCTTCCTCTACTTATTTCTCTTTAATTTCCCCACTTTTCCTTCCCATAATTCCCCCTAATCCTCTTCCCACAATTACCCCTCATTTCCCATACTTTCTTTTTCCCCTCTTTCATTGTCTTTCACTTCATCTACTTACCCTACCCTAATTCCCGCTTACCTCTAAAGTAAAAAAAGACCTCTGCAATAACTGAGTATTTTCTTATCTCTTACTTCCTCCACTTCTTCTACTTCTTCTACTTCCTCTACGCTCCTACCCCTCATTCCCAAGCACTATTTATACTTCCTCTTCCCTCATCCTCCTTACTACCCCACTCATCGATTTCCCTACTTTCCCTCCCCTCATTACCCCTCACTTCTCATAGTACTCATTTCTTTATTTCCTGTACTTCTTCTACCGCAATTTTTCCTCATTTCCGAGGCTTCACTTACTTTCCTCCCCCTATTCCCTTTTACTTCACTCAATTCCCCTTTCCTTATTTTCTCTCATTACTTGTAATTCTCCCTCACTATCCTAAATTCTTCCTGACTGCCCCTCATTCTCCCTTACTATCCCTTATTCCTCTCACTTCTCCTTTCTCAATTTATCCTACTTGACCTCTACTTGTATCCCCTCACTTCCCCCACTTGTGTCTCCTATAATTTCCCCTGCTTCTTTTCCAACAATTTCCCCATAATTCCCATATTTTACCTTCCTCTCTCTCATTGCCTTTCACATCATCTACATCTCCCTCCCTCATTCCCTCTCACCTCTGAAATTAAAGCAAACTCTAAAATAACTCACTAATTTCTCTTCCCTTACTATCTCTACTTCTCCTACTTTCTTTACTCTCCCACCCCTTAATACCAATAAATATTGCTATTTCCTCTTCCCTCATTCTCCTCACTTCCTCACTCATCAATTTCCCTACTTTCCCTTCCCTCATTACCCCTCAGTTACCATAGTTCCCATTCCTATATTTGCTGTACATCTTCTTCCAAAATTTCCCCTCCTTTCCCATGCTTCATCTACTTTCCGTCTCTCATTCCCTTTCACTTCACTAACTTCCTTTTCCCTCATTCTCCCTCACTACCCTTAATTCTCCCAGCCTACCCTAAACTCTCTTGTACTACCCCTGATTCTTCTCACAATCTTCTTTCTCTAATTTCTCCTACTTTTCCTCTACTTATTTTTTCTCTCACTTCCTTCACTTTTCCTTCTCATAATTTCCCCTACTTCTATTCCTACGATTTCCTCTTATATCTCATACTTCACCTTCTTACCTTCTATGACTGTCTTTCACTTTATCTACTCCCCCTTCCCTGATTCCCGCACACCTCCAAAATAAAAAAAAACAAAATAAAAAAACTTCTAAATTAACTCACTAATTTCTTTTCCCTTACTTTCTCTCCTTCGCCTCATTCCGAAGCACTATTTCAATTTCCTCATCCCCCTAACTTCCCTACTCCTCAATTCCCCTACTTTCCCTTCCCTTATTACCCCTCACTTCCCATAGTTTCCCTCTCTTCATTTCCTGTACTTCTTCTTCCCCAATTTTCCCTAATTTCCCATGATTCACCTACTTTCCTTCTCACATTCCCTCTAACTTTACTTACCCTTCCCTAATTCTCCCTTATTACCCTTAATTCTTCCTGACTACTCCTAATTCTCTCTTACTCCCCTGATTCCTCTCACTTCTCCTTTCCTAATTTCTCCTACTTTTTCTCTACTTATTTTTTCTCTCTCTTCTCCCACTTTTTCTTCTCATAATTTCTCTCACTTCTCTTTTCACGATTTCCTCTTATATCCCACACTTTACCTTCTTACCTTCTATCATTGTCTTTGACTTCAGTTACTTCCCCTTCCCTAATTCCCGCACAACTCTAAAATAAAAAAATAAAAATAACATCTAAAATAACTCACTAATTTCTCTTTCCTTACTCCCTCTACTTCTCCTACTTCCTATAATTTCCCTCCCCTCATTCCCAATCAATATTTCTATTTCCTCTCCCCTCATTCTCCTCACAACTCCACTTATCAATTCCACTACATTCTCTCCCCTCACTACTCCTCACTTACCATAGTGACCCTCCCTTTATTTTCTTTACTTCCTCTCCCATAATTTTCCCTCATTTCCGATGCTTTACCTACTTTTTGTCTCACGTATCCTTTCACTTCACTCCCCCTTCCCTTATTCTCCTTCATTCTTCCTTATTCTCCATCACTACCCTTAATTCTCTCTGCCGACCCCTTATTGTCCCTTACTACCCATTATTCCTCTCACATCTCCTTTTCCAATTGCTCCTACTTTTCCTCTACTTATTTCCCCTCACTTTTCCTTCCCATAATTTCCCCTGACTTCCCCTCAGGACTTCCAGCTAGAATGAGTTTGAACAGAAAATTCATTTTGACCTACAATTTTTTTATTGAATAATGAAATAAACAATATTTTTGTCCCAATTTTTTAGATTTACCTTTTTTAAAAATTTTTAAATTGAGTAAAGAAGAGCTTAAGTCAGTGTTATAACTATTAAGAAATAACTCTTATCAGGTTGGAGTAATAAAAAAATGGTTTATAATGTTTTAAACAAATGAATGAAAAAAAAACATTTTCTCGTGATTTGCAGTGATTAGTTGTTTGAAACTTATAGTTTTTATATGAAATATAAGAGAAATCAATGCATAATTGCGATTAGTTAAGAATAGCGGCTTTTTGATAATTATTTAAACAATTTTTTAAAACAAATGCACAGTTTTCATAAATCACAATATATAGGCTCAAGTTTCTTCTACAGAATCAACCAAAAATATCTAGCCAATGACTTTTTCTTGCCATAATTTTTAAATTAACAGCAAATGTTAATTATTTAAACAATATTAATAAACAAATGGACATTTCCAAAATTATTCCACGGAAGGGCCTATTTTTTCAGAACCAAATAAAAATGTACTGCTACTGACTACTAGCGGTAAGTTTATTTAAATTAATTAAGAGTATTAATTATTTAAACAATTTTCATAAATAAGTTCATATTTTGACAATCTTTCCAAGAATAGGCTCAATTTTTTTAGCGATATTAACAAAAAATGTTTTGCTATTGCCTCTTTGCTATGATACTTTGCCATAGTTGTCCAATTATTAAGACCTGTTGATTATTTAAACAATATTTATAAACAAATTCAGAGTTTTAACATTCCTTCCATAATAAATATTAATTTTTTTTCCGGAATCAACAAAAAATGTCTTGCTGATTATTCCTTCATGTGGAATTTTTCTTATTAGGAAAAATTGTTAATTATTCAAACAATATTTGTAAACAAATTCACAGTTTGACCATTTTTACATGATGAACATTAATTTTTTTGCCAAGAACCCATCATAACTTCGAATAACACATATATAATCAACTTGGTTTTTAAATTTATTGCAAAAAAAATCAATGCGTTCCAAATGAAAAATGGTCAAACTGTGAATTTGTTTATAAATATTGTTTAAACAATTAACACTTTTTCTGAATGACAAAAGTATGACAAAAAGGAATAATGGGCAAGAAATTTCTCGCTGATTCCCCAAAAAATTATTATTTATCATGAAAAAATGGTCAAACTGTGAATTTGTTCATAAATATTGTATAAATAATAAACAGTTTTTGTCAACCGGCCAAATATAACAATGAGTCATTGGTCAGACATTTCTACTTCATTCCATAAAAAATAAGCCTTTTCATGCAAAAGTGGCCAAAATTTACGATTTTTCATAAAAATTGTTTAAATAATTAATATTTTTCATCAATTCTAACAAATTTAGAGCCACAAATCACTGAAAATATATGTTCAGTTGGTCCGGCAGAAAATTGGACCTATTCGTTGAAAAATGTTGAAAATGTGAATTTGTTTATAAATATTGCCTAAATAATTAACTGTTGTTGCTAATTTGAAAAAAATGACAGCAAGGAGTCATTAGAACGGCATTTTTTGTTGTTTCTGCAAAAAAATTATCATAACAAAATTAGAAAATTTTCGAATTATAAAATTAGCGACAGAAAAATTACCTAATCCAAAAAATTGAAAAAATTATTTTTAATCAATATTATTTATTTTTGAAAACACAATAAATTTAAATTTAAATTTATTTTTAATGAAATTATTAAATTTTCAAAATTTGGTTTGGAAATTTTTTAACTTTGAACGTTTCTGGTTTAAAAGTTTTCAGTTTGTAATTATTCAATTATAGATGCTTTTAGTTAGAAATGGCTCAGGTTCCATTTTTTTCATTAGTTTCGAAATATTGTCCTTTTTTCAAAATTTCAACTAATCTAAAATTATTTGATTTGGAACTTTTCAAATTGAAAATCGTTCTTTTTTTAAATTTTGAATGCTTTCAATTTGGGTAATATGGCACATAGGGCAATATGACACTTCAGGTAATATGATACATGGGGTAAAGTGGTACACTGGGTAATGTGGCACATCGATTTTAAGTAAGGTAGTATTAATTTAGTTCAATATTTTTCTATATTTTCCAAAAAAATACATACAAAATAGTTAGTTCCAAGTTTTTGGCGGCGGCGGTGAGATTAATTATTTTCTCAAAGAAAATGTTACTCAATATTCAAAAATTTAAATCGAAATGATAATAAAAATAATAAAAAATAATATTAATAAAAATCCAGACACATCAACACGCGTAGCAAAATTCCTCTTGCTCACCCTCAAATAATGCCCTATTCAGGGAATAATCCATCATGACGCTAACCCCCAAAGGGATTTGATTTAATGGTATATTAATAATACCCATTATTAATATTATTGAATTATTATCCATTATTGGTGAAATGAATTAGCCAACAGAATTGCGATTAGATTGGAACAGATTGTCGAAAATTAATTAAATTATAGTACCCGTAGAGATTTTCGTGAAAGAAATAATTAACAGATTATCGAGGTGGAGAAGAATGATTGAACGCGTTACTTTTATAGGAAAAGCGATTCAGTCGAAAATGCTCGTAAATAAGAAATTGAGCCGAGCGATCGCCAGAAGATGTCTGGCGATCCCTTGCCTGGATTGCCAGACGCTGTCTGGTGTTTGTTGTACTAATAGGGAATAAAATAAGAAACATATATTTTTTTTTTTGCAAATATTAATTTAGAAATATCATATCAAATCATACCCCTATTTCCCCTAACTTTAACAAACTTCTCCTACTTCTTCCTAACTTCCGCTATTTAATTTCCAAGAATTTTCCTTCATTTCCCCTCACTCTCTCTGCTTCCCCACTCCTTATTCCCCATCACATTCTATACTTCCCCTCCACTCATTTCCACTCACTTCCCCTACTCCCCTTTCCCTCATTTCCCCTCTTATATTTATCCTTATTTGCCTTTCCCCATTTCTCCTCACTTCCACCATTGGGCAAGTCAAATACAAAATTTCAAATTTGTAATTTATTTTGTATGTAAGAAAAAATTATTTCAATTTCTTTTTGAGTAAAGCGTGACAGCGTCTGGCGATCCCTCAGCTACCTGAAGGAAGGTGGGCAGAGGGGATAAATCGAGCAGGTAGACGGCGATCAAATGGGCTCTGCCCGTATACAAGCGGGCAGAGCCCATCACCTCATCTACTTCCCCTACCCTCATTTCCCTTACTCGTGTCCTTCCTTTTCCCCTAACTACACCTAATTTTATTCACAAGCCCTCACTTACCCCTCCCTACTTACCCTAATTTCTAATCGATTTCCTACTTCCCCTTACTTAAACTCACTTCTCCTACTTCTTCTCCCTAATTTCCCCTATTTACTCTCAAAGGATTTCCCTTCATTTCCCCTCACTCTCTCTCTACTTCCTCACTCCTCATTTCCCATCACATTCTCTACTTTCCCTCCACTTCTTTCCACTCCTTTCCCCTACTTCCCTTTTCCTTATTTCCCCTCTTCCATTTATCCTCACTTGCCCTTCCCCATTTCTCTTCACTTCCACAATTGGGCAAGTCAAATTAAAATTTTCAAATTTATTTTAGCAAGGGTCGGTGATAGCGTCTGGCGATCCCTCAGCTACCTGTGGGAAGGTGGGTAGAGGGGGTAAAGCCAGCAGATAGACGGCGATCAAATGGGCTCTGTCCGTATAAAAGCGACCTAACAAAAGATGAGCGAAGGGTATTATTGGATTAGGATTCGCACGCGCACATCGAGGCAGTTGGTGTCAGCACCAAACGGCGTGTGATTAATCAACCGGGCAATTCATCTTAATGACTGAATTGAGGTGGCGAACCTGATGTAGTTCATGAGGCATATATAGACAAATGTAATTCGTACAGTAGGAAAAATACCCAACAATAAAGCTCCTGAAATTGTGAATAATAATTTGCGAACTAGATATTGACGCACATCCCCTACTTCCCCTCTCCTCACTTTACCCTACTTCCCCTCCCTAAATTCTTTCTCCACTACTTCCCCCTATCCTCCTTTTACCATATAACACACCCCTTCCTCTACTTTCATTCCCAAACCGTCACTTTCCCCTCCCTACTCATCCTCAATTCTAATCATTTCACCTACATCCCCTCACTTGAACTCAGTTCTCCGACTTCCCCTCCCTAATTTACCCTACTTACTTTCCCATAATTTCTTATTTTTCCTACTTTACCTACTTCCCACTCTCTCATTGCCCCTCACTTCGCATACTTCCTCTCTCCTTACTTTCCCTCACTCCTTCTACTTCTCCTCTTCTCATTTTCCATTACTTCTCCTAATTCCCTCCTACCCTTATCCTCATAACCCTCACTCGCCCTCCTCCATTTTCGCTCACTTCTCCTACTTCCATATCTCAGCCCTCAGTTTCTCCTCTCTTCTCGCCCTTATTTCTAATCATTCCCTCTACTTCTCTTCATTAAAAATCACTTCTACTTCCTGTTCCTAATTTCTTCTACTCACTATCCTAGAATTTTCCCCCATTTCCCCTCACAACACTTACTTCCATTTCCAACCGTCACTGAACCCTCCCTCTCCATCCTCATAATTAATTATAACTTTACTTCCTTTCACTTAAACTTACTTTTCCTACCTCTTCTCCTTAATTTTCCCTACTAACTTTCCTAGAATTTGCCTTCATTATTCTTACTTCACCTACTTTCCCATCCTTATTACCACTCACTTCCCCTACTTCTCATTCCTTAATTTCCCTCACTTGCGCTCTTCCTTTTCCGCTCACTTCCCCTATTTTTAATAAGAAGCTCTCACTTTTCCTACTTCTCCTCCCTAATTTCCCCTACTTACTCTCAAAGAATTTTCCTTTGTTTCTGCTACTTCTCTTACTTTCTTTCTTCCTCTCTTACTTTCTTTCCCTTATTACCCCTCACTTCACCTACTTCTCCTCCTCTCATTTCCCGTCGCTCTCTCTACTTCCCCACTTATCATTTCCCATCATATTCTCTACTTCCCCTTCCCTCATTTGCACTCACTTCGCCTACTTCTCTTTTCCTAATTTTCCTTCTTCCTTTTATCCTCATTTACCCTCCTCCATTTTTCCTCGCTTCCATCAGTAAGCACGTCAAATAAAAATGTTCAAATTTCCATTTTTTTTGTATGTAAGAAAAAATTATTTCAATTTTTTTTAGTAAAGATTATGGAAGTACAAAAAAATTATGTATTTCGTTAGTTTAACAGAGAATCATAAAAAAACTTTTTTTTTTAAACTTCAGGTACAAATTAACAGAAAAGACTTTTTCCTCAATTTTTGAAATATTATATTTCAAAGAACAAATGCTTTTTTTTATTTTTCTCCACCTAAGGTTATTGACTTCCATAAACTTGACCCAGAATAAATGAAATTATTTTCATCAACAAAAAAATTTGAAAAATTTTAAATTAGAAAATTTTCAATCGACTTTCTCCATGGTGATAAATATTTTGAACATTTTTAGGGTTTCGTAGTCCCTGACAGAAACCCTTAAAGTTTTGGTCAGGTGTTCATCCGCTCATCCGTCCATCCATCCATCCGTCCATCCGTCCGTCCATTCGTCCGTCCATCCGTCTGTCCATCCATCTGTCTATCAATCCATCCATTCATCCATCCGTCTATCCATTCGTCCAGCCGTCCATCCGTCCGTCCTTTCGTCCGTCCATCCATTTGTCTATTCATCCGCCATCCGTCCGTCCATCCGTCTATCCATCCATCTATCAATCCATCCATCCATCCATCTATCAATGAATCCATCCGTCCATCCGTCTATCTATTCGTCCGGCCATCCATCTATCCATCCATCTATCAATCCAACCATCTATCTATCAATATATACATCCGTCTATCCATTCATCCGTCCATTCGTCTATCCATCCATCAATAAATCCATCCGCCCATCCGTCTATTCATTCGTCCGTTCATCCGTCCATTTGTGCGTGCATTCATACCCTCATCTGTCTGTCCATCCATCTGTCTATCAATCTATCCATACGTCCATCTGTTTATCCATGCGTCCGTCCTGTCGTCCGTCCATCCATCCATCCATCCATCCGTCCATCCATACGCCCATCCGTCCGTCCATATGTCTGTCCATCCGTCTATCCATCCATTTGTCTATCTATCATTTCGTCCGTTAAAGTGCCCATCCATCCATCCGCCCAGCCGTCTGTCCATTCATCTATCCAGCCATCCGTCATCCAATCCGTCCATCCGTCCAACCGTCTATCGATTTGCCCATCCGCCTATCCTTTCGTCTGTCTATTCATCCGTCCATCCGTCCAACCATCTTTCTGCCCATCCGTCCGTCCATCCGTCTATCCATCTATCTATATATCTATCAATGAATCTATCCGTCAATCTGTCCATTTATTCGTCTGTCTATATATTCATCTATCAATCCTTCTTAAAATTCCCTGAATTTTTCAAATTCTCTGAATTCTTCAAATTCTTTGAATTTTTAAAATCCTACGAATTCTTCATATTCTCTGAATTCTTCAAATTCTCTGAATTCTTCAAATTCTTTGAATTTTTAAAATTCTAAGAATTCTTGATATTATCTGAATTCTTGAAATTCTCTGAATTCTTGAAATTCCCTGAATTCTCAAAATTCTCTACATGTTTGAAATTCTCTGAATTCTTGAAATTCCCTGAATTCTTAAAGTTCCCTGAATTCTTCAAATTCCCTGAATTCTTAAAATTCTCTGAATCCTTCAAATTCTTTGTATTTTTACAATTCTACGATTTCTTGATATTCACTGAATTCTTAAAATTCTACGAATTCTTGAAATTCTCTGAATTGTGGATATTCTACGAATTCATGAAATTCTCTAAATTCTGGAAATTCTACGAATTCTTGAAATTCTCTGAGTTCTGGAAATTCTACGGATTTTTGAAATTCTCTGAATTTTGTAAATTCTAAGGATTCTTTAAATTCTCTGAATTACGTGAATTCTTAAAATTCTCTGAATTCTTGAAATTCCCTGAATTCTTAAAATTCTCTGAATTCTTGAATTTCTACCAATTCTTGAAATTCTACGAATTCTTGAAATTCTACGAATTCTTGAAATTCTACGAATTCTTGAAATTCTACGAATTCTTGAAATTCTACAAATTCTTGAAATTCTACGAATTCTTGAAATTCTACAAATTCTTGAAATTCTATGAATTCTTGAAATTCTATGAATTCTTGAAATTCTCTGAATTCTCAAAATTCTCTGAATTCTTCAAATTATTTGAATCTTTAAAATTCTGCGAATTCTCGAAATTCTCTGAATCATCGAAATTCTCTGAATTCTCGAAATTCTCTGAATTCTTAAACTTCCCTGAATTCTTAAAATTCTGTGAATTCTTAAAATTCTTTGAGTTTTTAAAATTCTAAGAATTCTTGATATTCTCTGAATTCCTCATTTTCTCTGAATTCTTGAAATCCTCTGAATTCTTGAAATTCTCTGAATTCTTGAAATTCTCTGAATTCTAGAAATTCCCTGAATTCTAAAAATTCTCTGCATTCTTGAAATTCTCTGAATTCTTGAAATTTCCTCAATTCTTGAAATTCCCTGAATTCCTCAAATTCTCTGAATTCCTCAAATTCTGTGAATTCTTAAAATTCTCCGAATTCTTAAAATTCCCTGAATTCTTAAAATTCTCAGAATTCTTCAAATTCTTTGTATTTTTACAATTCTACGATTTCTTGAAATTCACTGCATTCTTAAAATTCTCTGAATTCTGGAAATTCTACGAATTCATGACATTCTCAGAATTCTGGAAATTCTACGAATTCTTGAAAATCTCTGAATTCTTGAAATTCTACGGATTCTTGCAATTCTCTGAATTCTTGAAATTCCCTGAATTCTTGAAATTCTACGAATCCTTGAAATTCTCTGAATTCTTAAATTTCCCTGAATTCTAAAAATTCCTCAAATTCTCTGAATTCTTGAAATTCTACGAATTCTGGGAATTCTACGAATTCTGGAAATTCTACGAATTCTGGAAATTCTCTGAATTCTTAAATTTTCCTGAATTCTAAAAATTCTTGAAATTCTCTGAATTCTTGAAATTCTCTGAATTCTTAAATTTCCCTGAATTCTAAAAATTCCTGAAATTCTCTGAGTTCTTGAAATTCTCTGAATTCTTGAAATTCTCTGGATTCTTGAAATTCTACGATTTCTGGAAATTCTACGAATTCTTGAAATTCTCTGAATCCTTCAATTTCCCTAAATTCGGAAAATTCCTGAAATTCTCTAAATACCTCAAATTCGCTTCATTTTCTGAATCTCCTGAAATCCTTGAATTATCTGAAATACTTAAATCTCATATTTGTAAACATCATCAACAGGGTGGTATCATTAATAGGATGGTCCAAAAATGCATTGGACATTTTTTTTCGAATTGTTGTGCATATCGCCCGGAAATTTTTTAGAATCCACACAAAAATAAATCCATTCTTTTGTTTTGAAAAAAAAATTATATTCAGAGGTGGAACAAGTCCCATGAAGTTTAACACCTATTTCCCATAAGAAAAAAAGAGGTTTTTGTACTTTTTATTCAGAATCGTCAATATTAGGTGAATCGAGTTAAAAATCAAAATTATTTTTCAAAATTAGCCATAAAATACGGATAGAATATTACTTTTTAAATATCACCCCCATAAGTCTATTTTATAGGGTCCCAAAAAAAACCCACAAGTAAAAAAATGGGCTTTGCGAATTTTTGGCGCTAATTATGATTCTTTTGCGTTTCTTTAAATCCAAATTGTTGCTAATACATAAAATACTACATTATAGTGATAATTTGATGTTTAAATAAATTGTTTAAATAATTTATTAAACATTTATTCAAACGAATTATTGTTATCGTTAATAATATTCTCTTCAAATGATGATAGAAATTGCGGTTGATTCTAAAATTTTCAACTTTTTGTCTACTTTTCACGTAAAGCGAGTTAATATTTAATTGGATTTACCAAAAATAATTGTTTAAACAAACTATTATTGTTTATAGCTATCCTCCTCTACAATAATACTAGATAGTTGCAATTTTTTTTCTGAAATTTTTAACTTCATGTTCACTTTTCATTAAGAGTGAAGTAAAAAATAATTCAAGTTAACATAAATATTTGTTTAAACAATTTATTATCATTGTTAATAATATTCTCTTCACTTCATGGTAGAAAGTTGCGGTTTCTTCTGAAATGTTTAAATTTGCTTTGCCTTATCAGTGTTATGAACAAATAATAAATACAAAATTGACAGAATCATTTTTCAAACAATCTCTTTCTTTTTTGTGAACATATTTTTTTGAAATAAAACAGATATTTGAAATATTTTCCAAATTTTCAATATGGATCATATTAAGTGTAAATTTCTCTTGAAGTAGTTATTGTAAGCTTTTTTGTTTAAATTAATATTAATATTCATTATTTGTTCCTAACTAAAAAGTCAAAGAAAAGCTGAAAATTTCAGAAAAACTCAAAACTTTGTAGCACAACTCTAATAGAATATAGTTAAAAACAATAATAACTTGTTTAAACAATTATGTTTGATAAATTGCATTATTAATTGCCTCACTCTAAGTGAAAATCTGACAAAAAGTAAAAAATAAAAAATAAAACGCAGCTATCTAACATTATTATATAAGAAGATAGTTATCAACAACAAAAATTTGTTAAAAAAAAAGTGTTTAAAAAGTGGACGAAAAGTTTGAAATTCCAGAAAAAACCGCAACTTTCTATCATTATTCAAATTAAATATTATTAACAATAATGATAAATTAAAAAAAAAAAAAATGTTGTTATTTTTAATTGATTATTCATTTCACTCCAATTGAAAATTGGACAGAAATTTCTTAGAAAAAGTTGCTAAAAACAATAATAAATTGTTTAAACAATTCAATTCTTGTCTAAGTAGTAAGGTTTTAATTTAAGCAAAATAAATTCTTACCAAACATTTTAATAGTTAATATTTCAATTTCGAGTGAAAAAACATTTCACATTTCATCCAGGTTTTAATTTTAAATAAAAAACAGTTTGGTTTGATCAAAAAAGTTTATATCCTACTAACAAAGAATAATTTTCAACAAAATATAGGAAATTTTAAAGAGATAGTTGAATTTTCAACTGAAAAATATCAATTTTCACCAAAAATGGAATAGTTACATTTTCAACCAAAAATAAAATAAAATTTTCAACAAAATACTTTAATTTTCAGACATAGAAATCAGTTTTTAACGGTAATGAATCAATAACCAAAAAAATTAATTTTCAACAAAGTAGTTTTATTTTCGACCAAGTAGTTGAATTTTCAACCAAAAAAGATGATTTCTCGATGAAAAATTTATCCCTTAATATTTCAATTAAACAAAATTTAATTTTAGATTAAAAACAGTTAAATAGTTCAGCTGAAAAAGATGAATTTTCAACAAAATAGTTGAATCCTCAATCAAATAATTGAATTTTTAACTAAAAAATATCAATTTTCAACAAAGAATGGAATAGTTAAATTCTAAATTACAAAATTAATTTTCAACCAAAAACAAACAAATAAAAAATTATTAACAAAAGAGATGAATTTTCAATACTAAAATAATAATTCAATAACCGGAACAATGAGTTTTTAACAGAGAAGTTCAACTTTCATCCAAGTAGTAAAATTTCCAATAAAAATATAAATTCTCAACAAAAAATGTAATAGTTGATATTTCAAACAAAAAATAGTTGTATTTTAAACGAAAAATAGTTGAGTTGAACTAAAAAGATGAATTTAAAAACAAGATGATTTATTCTTCTACGGCCGAAAACAAATTGATCTAATCAGTAAAGTCCACTAACCGAAACAGTGGTTTTAAATGTTTTTAATTTTTAATTTCTTAAACAGTCATTTATGGTTAATTTAAATAATGTATTACAATGTAGAAATTAATTAAAGAATTATAAATTATAAATAATGTAAATGTTTTATTAGAGCCGAAAAATCAGTCATTTCCATTGACTGAAAATCAGTCTGCAATATTGACTTACCCATCTGTGAAAATGACTGTTTTGTCAGTAGAAATAATTTGATCCAATCGTTGATTAGCGAAAACTAACCCACGTACCTTCACTGTCCCGAGATACACACCTTCTTCGTCAAAGAAGGCCATTCTTAAACCCTTGCCCTATAGTCTCATCTCCCAATAATTTTCTAAAAGAGTCGTTGATCAAATGACTGACTTTTCAGTCCAAGCATGCTTGACTAATTTAATCAGTTACATTTTGACTGTTTTAAATTTAGAGTCCTCCTTTAAGAGGGGTTAAAGGTTAATCGGCCGAATTGAAGAACCAACCGCAAAAAATCACCCCAGGAGTTCTGAATTTGTCTCGAAAAGTCAAAACAGGTCAGGGGGAATGAATTCGATCGGAAAAATATTGGATTTCCTAAACTGAAAAGAGAAGAAAGGGGAGCGGGAGAGAATTGGTGGCCGAGTGAAAAGAAAAGTCTGGTCCTGGTGGACCCTCGTGTCCCTTAAAGTCGACGCGACAAATAAAATAAAAGAGAAAGACTCGTTTTACGTTTTTCCTCTTTTTCTGCTATTTCTCTCCTCTTCTAGTTTTATCCTACCTCACCCTTCTGCCTTCTTTCCTCCTTTTATTTCTTTCTCGCCGACGGAGTGAAAGAGCAGTGGCGGCTTCCCCCAGATTGAAGAATCCCGCGGCGCGATTCATTCCAGATCGATTTTTCACATCTTATGTCGTTTAACTCTGCCCCGCGGACAATACGCTCCTAACAATGCCATCCTTAACTTTTCGACACTTCTCAACTTCTACCTTATTTCAATCAAACTTGTTTTCATCTGTACTGGGACTGCATTCAATTATACATCAGGGCGGTCCAAAAACGCATTGGACTAACCCACGTACCTTCACTCTCCCGAGATCCACACCTTCTTCGTCAAAGAGGGCCATTCTTAAAGGTTTGCCCTTGAATCTAACTTCCAATAATTTCCTAAAAGAGTATCTGAAAGAGTCTAGTATCCCGTCTGTATCACATAGCACTTCACGTTGCTATTTCTCATGCTGACTAACTCTGTAATTTTACCTCCCTTCATATGGATCAGCGTCTACTCATAAAACAGTTTCTTGCTTCCTTCAAAGTCGTTTTGCATTTTCTTCTCTTCTTCTATTCTGATTTTATCTTCACTTTCCTTGACTAGTAGTTTAACTCTCCTCTTTTTGTGTCTGTAATCACTTTCAAGTCTATTTCTCTCCTCATCGCTAAGGTCTATTATTTTTAATTTTCTTTTATGTGCTTCTTCCTTTTCTTGGGCGGCTGCTTGGATTTCATCATTCCACCATGCATCACCAGACATTCTTCCTACAATTGCAGTACCACATACTTCAGTCGCATTCCTAACAATACCATCCTTCACTTTTCGACAATTCTCAAGTTCTACCTTATTCAAATCAAACTTGTTTTCATCTGTACTGGGACTGCATTCAATTATACATTAGGGCGGTCCAGAAATGCATTGGCCTAACCCACGTACCTTCACTGTCGCGAGGTCCACACTTTCTTAGTCAAAGAGAGCCATTCCTAAACGCTTGCCCTATAGTATTATCTCCCGAGAATTCCTTAAAAGAGTCTCTTAAAGCGTCTAGTATCCCGTCTGTATCATATAGCACTTCACTCTTGCTATTTCTCATGCTGGCTAACTCTGTACTTTTACCTACCTTAAGATCGATCAGCGTCCGCTTATGAAACAGTTTATTGCTTCCTTCAAAGTCGTTTTGCATTTTTTTCTCTTCTTCTGTTCTGATTTTATCTTTACTTTCCTTGACTAGTAGTTTAACTTTCCTCTTTTTGTGTCTGTAATCACTTTCAAGTCTATTTCTCTCCTCATCGCTAAGGATCACCAAACATTCTTCCTGCAACCGCAGTACCACATACTCCAGTCGCACTCCTAACTATGCCATCCTTAACTTTTCGTCAATTCTCAAGTTCTACCTTATTTCAATCAAACTTGTTTTCATCTATACTGGGACTGCATGCAATTATACTTCAGGGTGGTCCAAAAATGCATTGGATTTTTTTTTCAAATCTTCAGGCATATTATTATAATTATTATTATACCATTAAGCCATTTCCTTTTCAGAGTAAGCGTAACTCACTCGTATTTTGCTCAACATTCTTTGCAAGTCTTCTATTGAATCTGCCATAATAACCTTATCATTTGCGAAAGCTAACCCACGTACCCTCACTGTCCCGAGATCCACACCTTCTTCGTCAAAGAGGGCCATTCCTAAATGTTTTCCCCATAGTCTCATCTCCCAGTAATACCCTAAAAGAGTCTTTCAAAGCGTCTAGTATCCCGTCTGCATCATATAGCACTTCACTCTTGCTATTTCTCATGCTGACTAACTTTGTACTCTTACCTCCCTTCATATGGATCAGCGTCCACTTATAAAACAGTTTCTCACTTCCTTCAAAGTCGTTTTGCATTTTCCTTTCTTCTTCTGTTCTGAATTTATCTTTACTTTCCTGGACTAGTAGTTTAATTTTCCATGATAATACTTTGTTCTAATAATAAGATGTTTATATAATTTGTTTCAACAATTTATTAATGTTTTTAACAATTTCCCCTTAGAATAGAGTTAGAAAGTCGCGGTTGCTTCCAAATTTGTCAACTTATTTTCAACTCATCAGTAAAGCGAGGAAAAATTAAACTAATTTTAACAGAAATAATTGTTGAAACCATTATATATTATTTATGATAATATTCCTTTAGAATAATGCTAGAAAGTTGACGTTTTTTCTAAAATTTTATACTTTTTGTCTACTTTATGATCAGAGAGAGGTTATAATAAATTCAAGTAAATATAATTTTTTAAATAATTAATTATTATTATTTTAGTAATATTCTCTTTGAATTATGTTAGAAAGTTACGGTTCCTTCCGAAATTTTCCACTTTTTGTCCACTCTTCACTCAGAGTGAAGTAATAATTAATGCTATTAACCAAACATAATTGTTTTTATAAAATATAATTGTTTATGACTGTCTTCTCCTATATATATATAATTATTTGTCTCACTGAGAAAATCTGTGATTTGAAATGATCCAATCTGTTGAATTTTTAATTAAAAAAGGTCCATTTTTGACCGAAAATGGATTAGTTAAACTTTCAATTAACAAATTTAATTTTTAACAAATCGAAAATGTAGATATTTCATTTTTGGTTGTAAACTGATCTCTAAAAAAATAAAAAAATCAATAAATTTTCAAGAAATTAGTTAAATTTTCAACCCAACAGATTAATTTTTGACCAAATAGTTGAATTTGCAACTAAAAAAGATCAATTTTTAACCAAATGAAAGAAAAATTATAATTGAAAAAAATAATGTTTAACTATAAAAAACAAAGTTTCAAACAAATAATTATATTTTCAACCAAGGAGAGGAATTTTCAAACAAAATCATGAATTTCTAACGAACAAAAAGATGAATTTTCAACAAAGTAGTTCAACTTTCTTTGCAAAAAATATTAATTTTTCACCAAAAAAAGGAATACTTAAATTTTCAACTAAAGAGATGAATTTTTGAATGAAATTATAAATTTCCAATTTTCAACCAAAAAAAGAACATTATGTTTACAAAATAGTATATTTTTTTAAAAAATTTATTTTTAAAAAGTATTTATAGAATTATATAGAATATTTATAGCATTTTTGATAAGGTAGTTTTACTTTCAATTTTTCAAGTTTAAATAAAAAATAAATAAGAATTTTCAACAAAATATATGAAATTTTAAACAAATAGTTAAATTTTCTACTGAAAAAGTTCACTCTTCAACCAAAAATGGATTAGCTAAACTTTCAATTGAAAAATTTAATTTTTAACAAATAAAAAATGTAACTATTCCATTTTTTGTTGGAAATTTAGTTTTAAAAAAAATCAAATTTTCGACAGAATAGTTAAATTTTTAACAAAACAGATTAATTAATTAATTTTTCAGAATGAAAAATCATTTTGAATGTTCTCAGCAAACTTAAGATTTTTTTTAATGTCTTGAAACCATTAAAGATCCTTAAAAAGCTTCAAAACTTTATTTCGAAATCTTCAAATAAACAAAATTTTGTTTTTTATTTTTCGAAATCTTTTCCAGTCTTAAATTAAGTTTCGATCTTTTTAAAACTTGTAAATATCTCTTAAACTGACTCAAATTTTTTCCCAATTGATAATTTTTCAATTGCTATTTATGCATCAAAATTCAATAATTTAAAATTCAAATATTTCAGTTAAAAATTTTTTAGTTATTAATATTTGATTTATAATTGCCCATTTCAAATTAAAAGTAAAATATTGCCAAATATTCAAGAAAATGTCAACCTTAATTAAAAAATATCAAATTATATGGCTAAAAATTGAATATTTTAGATTGAAACAATATTTGAATAGGATTTGGAATTGAATAAGAGCGTTTAATTATCAATCTATTAATTTGAAATTATTTAAAAATTAGGAATAGTTTATAAAGTTTCAATCGAACGTTTATATTTGTTTAACTTACTGAGGCTTTCAAATTGAAAAATTTCTATTTTTCACATTGAAAGTGTAATATTGTTTCTAAATTGTAGTTTTTTGTAGAAACTTATATATTACACATCCTAAAAAAATTGACAGTGTACAAGTCGAAACGTTGATGCGGATTCTAAAAATATTTTTTGTAAAAATTTATATAATTTTTCTTGTATAAATTTGTACATTTCTGCAATAAACTATCAGTATGTACAACATAATTTTAAGTATGGTTTCCCAATATTCCAACTTTTGTGAAATCTTCTATTTTTTGTTGTAAAGATTTGTAATTTTCTACAATAATTTACGTGAAATTAGCTATTTGTATTTAACTGTACTTTTTTGTTAAATTTTGTACATTTTTTACGAAAAAGTACATGTTTTAACAAAAAGTTACAATTGTAGAAATGTTTTAATTTCTTTTAAAATTTGTTTCCATCAGGGATAATATATATCTAAAATACAAAAGTAACTAAAAAAAGTAACGATAATTACTTTTTCCAAGAGTAACTAAGAAAAAGTTACATTTTGAGACGATAACGATAGCGAATACTTAAAAAGTAAGCATCACTGCCGGCAGCTTATTTCTTCTGATACTAATGATGGTCATTGTTATATTTGATCTACGCTGTTAGAAATGTTTGCAATTTTAGTATACACGGGCATATTAAATTAACCTATATGTTTAATAAATGCATTACACTTTGTAATTTTAGTATACTTACGTATACCAAGTTTCTTTTATGGAGTTACATGTATACTAAATTTAATAAGTCAGTTTCTTTCACGTAAATGTAGCTAAACCATATGATTATTTTAAAATTAAAACCTTGTTATTTCATTTCATTTTTCATCTGATCACGTTTACAGATGATGAAGACGGAACCCACGCGAAACGGAAAGTATATATACTGAATTTAGTATATGCGTACACTGTAAAAAATTTCTGTCGGAAACTTCCAATAAATGTATTGGAAGCTTATTTCCGACATGTAAGGTAACACTACAATACATGATGTATTGGAATTTTACAATATTTCGAAGAGTTCGCGCTACGGTGACTCCGCCAGTTACAACACTTACAATACATGTATTGCAGTTTCGCCATTCCAATATCTTGTTTGGTATTTTACCTTACCCTTGTATTGTAGAAGTATTGTAGAATTCCAAACATTTTTAACAGTGTATACTTAATTCCGTATACATGTATATATCAGTATATGCATATACTAAATTTAGTGTAAGCTGGTATACTACATTTAATTTCATGTTGTGCATTCTTGCTCCCATTACATGTATACTAAATCTAGTAGAGATTTTTCTAACAGTGTAGTTTTACCCATTCGAAAATTTGCAAAGCACAAGTTTTTATTAAACATTAATGAAGCATATGTTAAAAAATGTCTGACAAAGTCAAAGCCCGCATTGAATAGGGGCACACAAGTGTTCGATGGTAACAGTAACAAGCTTGGTTCCCTTTTTCGGACCTGACATACCATACCGAAAGACCTCGTGCTGAGGTATTGTCAGCACTCCTCCTTTGTTAAAATTGTCGTCTTTGACGACAATGAGACATGGGAATGGGTCTAGTTATTTCTCAATCGTAAAAATTCCTTTCGCTGATATAATTTTTTTGATTCTAGTTAAAAAAATGTGATTTCTATGTTAACTACAGCAGTCAATATTCGATTAAATATTTCGCAAAATTCATTTTCGTTTATGAAGAATTGTATTATGTATTTCGATTTAGTGAAGCAGGAAATTGAAAATAAAGATGCACCCCGTGAAGAAGTAGAAGGCCTATTGAAACTCGACCGAGCTGCAATGTTGAGAATATGGGGTCAGTCTGACCGCTTAGGCTCTAATATGGTCTAATATGGTCTAATGCTTCCTTAACGAAGTCCTTAATCCAATCCGGGGAAAGCAAGGAAGTTATGTAGGCACTGTTTGACCGGAAGTTCTTCGGATTCGGTTTCTTCACGAGGGGACTATTCACCACTCTAACGGATGAACGAACCTTTTTACCCCATACTTTGCGTCAGGGATAAGAGTCGGTCGAGTACCTGCAACCTATCTATAGGTTCGCGTGCCATTACGATTGTGATCAGGTTCCGGAAACTGTCATAATATTTTGCTAGTATGGTCAATGTCGAACAAAAAATTTGTTGTGATGTTTGCAGCACAATGGATCAGAAGATATTATTTGTTATTACTCGAACATTCGCACTAATTACCCTTAGTTTAAAAAAACTCGGTTTATTTGGCAACATCTTTTTTATTTTTATATCAACATTTTATTTTTAACGTTTAAGAGTAAGAAAAATGTGACATTCATGCTCGAATTTATGTTAATGGTGAAACTGAGATAAATTCAAGATCTATAACGTAACATTTTATTTAGTCAAGACAGAAGCATACAACAGTATTTAATTTTGTATTTGATATGAGCACAAGTATCTTTATTTTTAAATAACATTTGAAATAATATTTTTATAATAAATAAAAAATAACCTTATAATTTCCTTATAAAAAAATTATCTTATAATTTCTGATTAAAAATATTAATTTTCAGTGTCAATGTCAAACGCTAACATAACATTTATAAATATATTATTAATATAATATAATAAAAGTCAAAATATTTTATGATGAGTGTGTCGCATTAAAAATAATTAAAAGAAATACCTGATCAAAATTGTGCTCCTTAGATCCATAAATATCAAAAATAATCAAAACATTAGTTTGTTTGTCATTGTAATTTTGTAATAATATATGTGTAAGGCGTGATGGCAATTTTCGAAATAAACATTTATGAGAAATTTTTTAAGACACCTCTAACTCCTTCTGATAAACCATGGATATAAGGAAGAGTCAGATTTCTGTGAAATTGGTTTTGATTGTTTATCCACTTTTCTTTCTTTCTGCTGATAATAGAGTTATTGTAAATTTTATTGATTCTATTTTTAATAATGCTATTTATAAACTGTGAGTTTAAAAATTACCCAGAAGATGGCAGATTTATCTTGCGATTTTAAATGTGCCTTGATAGAGACCCAAAGGAGGGTCCAAACGTTTGATTTATAACTATTATATAATGAATCCTAATTATTGAAGGTATTACCAGAAAAATTGGTTATCATTCTTCTCCTTGATGAGTGACATTCTTAATATTATTAGGTAAGATGCACTTTCTGCTAAATGAATATCTACTAGGAAAAATTAAAAAATTTAAAAAAGCTGGAGGTGGCTTTTGGGTACCTTGGGACAATTTTTTAGGGCTGGAAACGGCGGGAGCGCTTCTTGGTACTCCCAGGAACAATTTTTAATAGTTGTAGGCGGTGGGACTGGTTCTTGGTACTCCTACACTGTAAAAAATTTCTGTTGGAAACTTCCAATATATGTATTGGAAGCTTATTTGAAAAACGTAAGGTAACGCTACAATACATAATGTATTGGAGTTTTACAATATCTCGTAGAGTTCGCGCTACGGTGACTCCACTATTTACAACACTTATAAAACATGTATTGCAGTTTCGCCATTCCAATATCTTGTTTGGAATTTTACCTTACGCTTGTATTGTAGAAGTGTTGCAGATTGTCGATGATTTGACCTTTAATTTCAAAAGGTCTGGGCGCAAATGTGGGGGAAATACAAAGACCGAGCGCGTAGCGTGAGTTCATCATCAAGTTCGAAGCGCGCGATGAGAACGTGCCCGCGCAGCGGGCAGATTTTTTTTTATTTAAAAATTCATCTCTTGGGTAGAGATTTTTTTTGGCTTATGATGTAACTGCTTGGTTGAGAATGAATTTGTTTTGGTTAAGGATTCAACTATTTTGTTGAAAATTCGACTTTTTCGGTTTAATTAAACTCTTTTGGATTTAAAATAAAAATCTTTTCTTGGGTTTTCTTCTGTTCATACTCAGGTTCAAACTATTCGGGGAGGTGTCACTTCACGTTCTGTCACAGGACATTATTATTTCAACTTTGGGGTCAAAAAATTTAATTAACCCTCTGAATTAATTCTATAATTGATAATGGGCTTATAAATGAACTATCAGTCGATATTAAAATCCAATTGGGATTACTGCAGGTTGTTAAAAAGGATTTTAAAAACTAAACCTGCGTGACTGGGAATCGCCTTTCGTGTAAACCCAGACCTGAAAATGTAAGTTCAGCAAAAAAGCGATCAAGTCAATAACACTCAGATTGTTACATAGTGGGCTTAAAGGCACTAAAAGGAATGTTTCGCGCCAGCAAAATACCAGGAATTTAGAGGGCGAGGCCTTCGGTCTCTCGCCTCGACTTTAATTAAAAATTAATCGTTGCAAATTAATTTAAATGCAAAAAGACTGCTCGCCGCTGGCATGGGCAGCCGGGTCGCAAGGACCACAAGGACGACCGCGAAGGAAGGAGGTGGAGCAGCCTTCCTCGGAGGCGGGACCGTTGAGTTAGTCGATCGTTACCAACCGGTAAGCGATAATCGAAATCTGAGGCTCGATTCGAAACAAAGGGCGATGCGATGAGGACGAGAAGATTCAGAAGAAAGATGGAAGGGCGGCTACCATTCTCAAAGAGAATTGTGTATAACCTCGCGAATGGCTGTGTAAAGTGCTCGAGTATCGGTTCAAATTGGTTCGCCTGATTATCAATACCTTGTTACCGTTTAAGTGACTAGATATAGGCCTCCCGGCTCTGAAAACCGGCCTCTGTTTTTCTCGACGTCTAAATTCTCCTCCTTTTATTGATCTAAGTTGTCTTTCAATTGCTAACCAATTGGCTGCGCTGGATCTGAATCGAAAAGTTTTTGGTCATCAAGATTTTCAAGATTTATACGAAGTATCAAAGCAGTTTATTGAAACCACACCTGGAAAAAAGATGTCCAAACTTTACTTGACTGTCTTAGATTTCAGGATAGGCCAAAAATGTCTAAACATTTATTTAACTTTTATTATAGCGAATTATTTTGACGATTGTCTTGAATCTGGTGATAAACGTTATACACAATTTTCAGAAATTTGTGGCCTATCTCAAAATGTATAGAAAAATAATTAGTTTATTTTTTAATTATCTTTTTCTGATTGGCTTCAGAAAATCGTGTGAACATTCAAAGACGTTTACTAGTAAAACTACAGTGAAAAAACATTACCAAATTCAGAGACTAAAAAGTTTTCCAAAACAGGTATTTTTTTTGCTTTTAAAAACTTTTTTTAAACAATATTACCGCAGGTCAGGAAAAACCTGGAAATCAGGGAAAGGTCAGGAAATTTTGTTGGTCATGGAAGGGCAGGGAAATGTTAGGGATTTTAACAAATATATGGCGAATTCAGGGAATTTCTGTGAGACTAATCAGGGCTACCATACAATCACATTTAGACATTGTTGCTGTCAAATCACTTTTTATATACTCATCATTTATGAAGGAGAAAGTATTAGAGTTGTCAGAAATTTCACACCTCAGTTTTTCAACGGATCCCCACGTTTTTATACGCCCTGAAACCGAAAATCAAGTTTTGACGATGGCGTCTGTCCACCTGTCTGTCTGCCCGTTCGGCCGTCCGTCCGTAAACACGATAACTCTCGAAAAAATGAACAAGTCAAATTGAGCTTTGGCACACTTTTTTTGTGTCCTGAAAGAAAGAACGAGTTTGTTCACCAGTCATTTTGGACAGAAGTTCGAAAAGTTGGAGCATTTTCAAAATTTTTTAGACCATTTTTTTTTAAGATTCAAGAATTTTATATGCGACTCTTCATAGCACTCAGAAAAGAGAACCATTTATCCTCATGACTTTTTTCGATTAAAAAAAAATTATCAGAGTTATTATAGAATTTACAAAATTTTAAAAATCAATCGTAAATCAAAATCTTAAGCCACCAATGCACGATTTGAAAGAAGTCAAGAAAAACATTGATTTTAGAAGCCCTGCAAGATTATCATAACAATTATTTAAATTTTCATGAAAAATCGAAAATTCAAAATTTGATCTCTAAAAAAATAATAAAAAAAAAAAATTTTAATTTTATGGTCAAACTATGAAAGATACGAAAAAAGATGGACAAACAAAAATTGTGCTTCCAAAAAAGATCTACAAATTTGTCAGAAACCACTTCTTGATAGTACACGTAGTTTTTGTGTTATTCGTGAAAAGTAACATTGAAAATAAAAAAATTAAATTTTTGGAAAAACGACACAAGTTACGAAAAAAATTAGTAAATAAAAACTATGCACCCAAAACACATCTACAAATTGTTTATTGAATCACTTTCTGATATAACGCACAGTTTTGGTGTTAATCGCCAAAAATGACATTCAAAATAAAAATAAAAGATTTGTGTAAAAACGACAAAAGGTATGAAAATAAAAATTGATAGAAAAAAGTTTTTCAATCAAAAATTTGATAAAAATTTGTTATAATTTATGACATTCTCATCATTTATGATGAGAATAGGAATGGTCATTTTGGTTTTATTTATCAAAAAGCTATGCAGACAATCGAAAATTCAAATTTCGAACCAATAAACGACGCAAAATATGGGGAATAGTTTTTGGAGGAATTTCAGCGTTTCAAAATTATATTTTGTTTTAGCCATAAAAAATAATATGCAAACAAAAATCCTATTTTTGGCATAACAACGCAAGATAGGGAAGAATGTCTGAAGAAAGGATTGTAGTTTTTTTATTTATTGTAACGTTTCAGGTTTATTAAATTCCTATTTCTAAATTTTCTTGGAATATTTTAAAATCTTCTAGGGTATTTTAAAAGATTTTAGGAAATTTTAAATATATTTCAATAATTCGAAGCGATTTTAGAGGAGTTTAAAGATTTTAGGGTATTTAAAAAAATTCCAGGGAATTTCCAAGAGCTTCAACGAGTTTCAAGGGATTTTAAAATATTGCAAAAGATTTTTTATATTTTAGGGTATTTTGAAACATTGCAAGGTATTTGCAAGATATTTTAACATTTTCCAGGAATATCCAACGATTTGAATGATTTCATCACTGAGAAAAATATTTGCCTGGAATTGAAGGAACCATTTTTTAAATATAATTTTTCTCATTTATTCAAAAACAACTTCCAAATGTGAAGAATCACTTCAAGTTAGAAAAATGTTTCATTGAAATAAACAAGTATTTTTTGGAGCCATATACATTTCTTTAAATCCAAAGAAACTTTTCTGTGACTGAGAGCCAATAAATATTTTTCTTTGATTCAAAAAAGTTTTATTTGAACCAAGGAATCTTTTTTCCTCAGTGTAAGGGATTCAGTATAATTTTCCAGGGGTATTAAAGATTTTCTTAGATTTTAAAAGCTTGCAAGGTATTTTAATAAATCTTCCAAGATTTCAGAATATATCATCATAATTCATGTAATTTTACGGGATTTATAATATTTCAAAGGATTTTTAAGAACTTATAACTAAAATTGAAAGATTCCTTTAAAAATTTCAAGCGATTTGAAACGATTTTAATGGATTTGAAATATATCTGAGGGTACGCTTGATAGATTTTAATAATTTTAAATGATTATTTTGAAACATTCCTATGAATTTTCAAGAACTTTAAAAAGCTTCACGGATTTGAAAAGCTCTCAAGGTATTTTAATAAATTTTCCAGGATTTTAGGGAATATTAGCAAATTTCGTAGAAGTTCACGAGATTTTATGATATGCAAACAGATTTGAAATAATTTATTCAACGATTTGAAGAGATTTTCATATATTTTTTACAATTCATTTGAATTTATTTGGAATTTATCCTGAATTCTTTTGAATTCTTTTTAAATTTTAAAATTTTGTAATTTAATTGAATTATTCGAAATTCACTCAATCATACTGAATTGAATATTTGTATTTTTTCAGATTTTTTAGTTTTTGTTTAATTCATGTTGATGTGAAACACACCTTGAATTCTTACGAATTTCATCCAATCCTTTTGAATTCTCCTGCATTTTTTTTAACTCCTTTCAAACTTACTAAGTTCAATGAATTTTTTCATATTTTTAATTGCTTTCAATTCATTTGGATTTTTCTTAATTCACCTTTAATTAGTTATGAATTTTATTGAATTCTTCTTATTTTCCTTGAATTCCTCTCCATTCACTCCATGTTCACTGAAATAAATGGAATGTTTTAGATTTTTTTTAAATTGAATTCTAATTTGTTTCAATTTACCTTAAATTGTTTCAAAGTCGTATGAATTGAATTTTTCTGAATTCTCTTATAAATGTAAAAGAACATTTTTTCACATTATTTATGCAGATTAGTCACTTTCTCGTTTGGAAATTAGTCTTTTTTGATCACTCCTTTACTTTTTTTGAAGTAAATTAGACTGTGGCAGCCCTAAGAATAATAAATAAAAAATTCAAACATTTAAACTTAAAATTGTTTTATTCTATTTACAAAATATTGCACATTAAAAATGTTTCAAGATTCGAATTTCGGTCTCTTAAATATTAATGGTCAGGGAAAATGAAAGAATAGCAAGGGAAAAGTCAGGAAATTTTGAAATTCAAGTTGTTCTGCCACCTTATAATCAAGATTATCAGGAATAAAACCGAGGATCAAAGCAGTGCATTAAAAATATAGAAAAATAATAAATTTAGATTGAATTAATAAATAACTTCATTTTCTGCGTATATCAAATACTTCTTTTTTTGTAAGTTTTTTTATTATCTTTTTCTGACTTATGTTTTTAAAGTTACAAAAAATATATATTTCGTATAAAATTGAAGTTTGAAATTTAAATAATTAATAACAGCTGCAAATAATATTAGAATTAAGTCAATTAGAAAAATATATTCTTATGAGATGTTCCTAGATATATGTAGACAAAAATGGAGATGATAGTGCATTATCAAATTTTTTGGAATTTTTTTGAACGAACGGTAATTGTTTGAAGAAGAAAGGTGAAACTTTCAGTAAAATTGCGTACCATTTTTCAACTCCGCAGTCAATACGAAAGACTTTAAATTTCTGAAATTTCATGCCGAAATATATTGCATTTTCAACCAAAAAAGATTTTCTACCCAAAGATAAGAATTTTCAATACAAAAGACGAATTAAAAAAAAATTAATTTTCAACCAAACATTGCATTAACGACCAAGTAGATGAACTTTGTAGTAAAACATACGAGTTTTCCAAAACTAGTTGAAGTTTTAATTCAACCAAATGTTAAAATTTTTAAGCCAAAAATACGATTTTTTTCGAAGACAGTTGATTTTTTAACAAAAAAATTACTTTTCAAACAAGAAAAATAAATTTGTAGTAAAGAAGAATGACTTTTCGACAAGAAAAGATAAATTTTGAATCCAAAAGAATGAATTTAAACAACATAGTTGAATTTTTGACCAGAAATGATGACTTTATCAAAATCGTTAAATTTTACAAAAATACTTTGATTTTTCACAAAATAGTTGAATTTCTCACCGAATAGTTTAATTTTCAGCATATAAACAAGCGTTTTCAATCGAATAGTCGAATTTTCAAACAAAAAAGATTAAAATTCAATGAAATATTTGAATATTCCAGACAAAAAGACAAATTTGTTAGAAAAAAGTTAAATTTTCATCAAAAAAGTTCATTTTCAACCAAGAAAGATGACTTTTCTACCATGTAAGATGAATTTTCAACAATTGAGGAAAGTTTTAAAGCTACCGATAAGTTGAATTTTCAACAAACAAGAGAAATTTTCTATTCAAAAAGACGAATTTTCAACAAAATACATGAATGAACAAAAAAATACGAATTTTCAAAAAAATTGTTGAATTTTGAACCGAAAAGATGAATTTTCGACCAAGAATATTAACGTTCTATGAAAGAAGATAATTTTTTTAAACATTTTTTTCCAACTTATCCAATATACAGGATAAAGTTTTAACTAAGCATGGAATAGTTGAATTTTCAGATAAAAAAAAATTTATTTTTGTAACAAAAAAATTTATTTTCAACAAAGTTTTCAAATTTTTAATTGAAAAGATGAATTTTCGACCAAGAAGATTGATGGTCTACCAAAAAAGATAAATTTTGAACATAATACATGAATTTTCAACAAAATTATTTTATTTTAAAGCGAAAGAGAGGAATTATCTACAAAACAGTGGAATTTTTAACCCAAAAATATGAATTTTCATCAAAAAAGTTTAATTTTCAACCAAATAGTTAAATTTTCTACCAAGTTATTCAAATTTAAATCCAGAAAGATGAATTTTCTACAAAAACCGAATTTTTTACAAAACAGTAAAAATTTTAACATAAAAGTTCATTTAAAAGCAAATAGTTGAATTTTCAACTGAAATAGATGAATTTTCAACTGAAATAGATGAATTTTCAACGAAGCATGTAACAGTTGATATTTCAATCAAACAATTGCATTTTTAACCAAACAGGATAAATTTTCAATCAAGAAGATTAAATTTTTACCAAGAAAGACGAATTTTCAACCAAAAAGCTGAACTTTCAACTAAAAATAATACATTTTCAACCAAAGATATAATTTTTCAACTAAAAACTATAAATTTTCAACCAAAAAAGGAATAGTTTAATTGTTAGTTTTGAAACTTTATTTTCAATCAAACATGAAACGAATTTTCATCAGAATAGTTAAATTTTCAACCATAGAGATGAACCTTCAACCTAAAAAAATGAATTTTTAATAAAGTAGTTGAACTTTTGATGAAAAAGATGACCTTTTAAAAATATAGTTAAATTTTCAACCAAATGATAAAATTTTTAATTAGACGAGATGAATTCCGAACCAGAAATGTAATAGTAGCATTTTCAGTAAAAAAGTTAATTTTTACCCACAAATATAGTTGGATTTTCTTACTGGGTTTAAGTTCAAAATGTTGTCGAAGTTCGTGAAGTTATTTCCACTTATAACCTTCCCCCTTAGTTACCAACCTTAGTCTTTAGCCCCCCCCCCTAAAACTGGTAACGTAGTTTATGGAAAATATTGCCAGGCCACTTTTTATTTTAGGACTACACCATTGCTTGCCATCCGCGCCACTCTGCTTCCTAAATTAAATACTTTATAACTGAAATAAACCCAAACTGCAAAATTAAATTCTTTTAATTTTACAATTCAATAATAAATAGCAATAAGAAAGGTTCATAATTGATAATCTTCACGATCCTTTGTAATGATTTATAATATATTACAAGTTATTCTATATTAAAGTAGCACCATAATTAAAAAAAAATGAAATATAGATGACCTTCATCTGGAGAATAATAGATATGAAATCAAATATAAAAGTAAGCACAATATTAATTACATTAACATACAATGTAGAATAGGATATATTTTATCAAGCCCTTTTGCCCAGACTTTTATTTATCTTATCATATATTTTTACCCTACATGAGAGCACGTAATAACCTACCGATTCGAACCATCGAACTTGACAAATTCAATCGATAAATCCTAGAAATTTATCTGCAAGTGAAAAGTATAAAATTAACAGTTTCCTTTACGAGCGAATCGGTAACGATCAAACGATGGTCGATACACCATGGAATTTAATCTTCGGATCAAACCAAAGCATTTCTTTTTGCTGAAGAATTTGTAAGATTCCGATTCTTTCAAACATCTGAATTTGATTGAATTTATTGCAATTTCTCCTCATCTTTATTTTCCATTAAAAAGATTATGTAAAAATATTCTGCCTGTTATAAAAAAGGAAAATAAACAAACTTGCTACCTGTAAGCATGATTTATGAAATTTTTTGCATAACAGAAGTTGTTTCTTCGTGGAATAGAGAAAAAATATACATTAATTCGAGACTACTGAAGGTACTAATATGATTGAAAAAAAGTGGACAGAGCCTTTAAAATATGCTTGACTATTATAGAGAAATCTTTATTGCTGTGATGAATTAATTTCTCCTCGCCACCTTTACAATCCCCAAATTGTAGGCATAGCTGAGTTTTAGATTTCTTTTCAATTAACGACAGCATAATAAATAGGAAGCATTTACATTGCTCAAACTTGTTTTTCAACTCGCTTAAGTATCCTCATAAGCAATAAATATAAAATCTTCGCAGGATTCACATTCTCAAAAACCGCGATCAAAAATCCAAAACTGTTTCTAAATTTACGATCAGAGCTATTTCGCACTCTAGACACTCGTCCTTCGCTTTATGTCGATAGATATATATGCAGCGGTGTGATTATGTGCCGCTATATGGTAAATTTGAAAAGATTAACTCAGGAATTTCCTTCACATTCTTACAAGCCATTACACGAAGTGAGATTACTGCTGTAATAAATCCTATTTTAACATCCAGCAAAATGGCGAATCAGCCTGCTCTCTTTTCTGATTTAAAAATGAAACGCGAGATAAAGGTTGATTTTAAACCGTGCCTCAATTAAATCAATTTCATTTCATAGCAATGAATTTTAAGGCTTTCAGCATAGGTGTAAACGCTCCAACGAAGAAAGAATAATATTAGCTCAGATAAAAAATGTGTCTATTATGTTCGAATTTAAAATTTTTGCAGCTAACGGAATCGGAACTAATAATAATTTTCCATCTTTTAAGTGAGATTTTTGACAATAATTTATTTTACATGTTTTTAAAAGTGGATTACTGAGCCTTCAAATCATGATACACCTGAAATTAGAAACAATTAGATACAAAAACAATTATCAAAAAGTGCATGGGGTCATTTTCGATTAATATTTCGAAACTAATGTTATTTTAAATCTATTGTTGTCGGGAAAGTCTGAATAAAATATTCAATAATAATAATTGATGAAGCAAAGGTGTCCAGAACGTTGAAATAAAAAAGGCAATGTGCTTAGTTCAAAAAACAGAAAAAATAATCCAAGTTATTAAATTAGTTAAAATACATTTGTTCATCTACAATCTTTGAAAAAAGTTTCATACTAACTTAATTATATACAAAATCAAATTCTTACAAAAGGCTTCAAAATTGGTGACATTGGCTTAGCTGAGAAAAAAATGTTTTTTTATAAACTTGATATAAATTAAAAACTACACTTTTAATATTCAAATTGACCTCTATAAAGTTTATATGTTATTCACGCAGTGCCGTTATTACAAAAAGAGGCCAAAAAAGCCGTGGCTGAGGGCGGCAACTTTTTAGGGGTAGCTTGCGATAGCTTGGAATTTTTTAGTGTTATTACAGAACACGTCTTCTGACAGCTGGACAAGAAAATTTGACTCTTAGGGGTGATTTTTGAGGCTGGAGAAAACTGAAAAATGGGGATTTTACACTCAAGAGTAATTTTTGTGGCTGGAGAGATAAAATAATAAAAACTATTGGTTAAAATTACTTGACAACCATACTATCTTTAGTTCTAATTAGGATATTAAAGCGAGTCGAACTCCAAACTGTAACAGATAGTCTCTGAAATTATTTACAATCTCCCGCAAAGATGTGACTGTTTTTTTTTTTTCGTGAAAATCGCGATATTTTCAGACATTTTTTCTGTTGGAAAGCAAGTGTCGGAAAGCAGCGGGGGTGCCTTTTTTTTGCTGCCGACCGTTGATGCCTTTCTTTGACCCATGCTTCTGAACTCTTGCCCAGACATTGCCGCCTTTTCTGATCGACCGCAAAAAAAATGCACCCCCGCTGGTTTCTGACACTTACTTTCCAACAAAAAAAAATGTCCGAAAATATCGCGATTTTCACCAAAAGTAAAACAATCACATCCTTCCGGGAGATTGTAAATAATTACAGATCCTATCCGTTACAGTTTGGAGTTTTAATCGCTTTAATCTCTTTATTAGAACTAAAGATAGTATAGTTGTACATTATTGTAATTTCTAGTAACAATTTTTATTATTTTTCAAATTCGTCACCTACAATTTGTTCACAAATGTTTTCCTCATATTCATAAATTTTTTCAAATTTTTCCCATTGCCTTTTGTATAAGAAATAATGTTCTAAACTTGACTTTTCTTAAAAGTGCCCGAAATTTTTTTAGTAGGTTTACCCTGTGTGTCATACCAAATCTTAAAAATTGGGCGGCAAGGATTTTTGATATGGAAGACTCGCGCTATCCTAAACTATCATGTATACTAAAACTAACCGAAACCGCAAACAGAAAATTTTTTAAATATAACTGGAAAGGTCAACTTATTGGATGTTTGAAAGAAGCGGGTATTATTAGTCATGATCCACAGTGGTTCAAAATACGTAAAATGTAATAAAGAAAAAAATGTTAATTGGTTTTGAAAGTTGTGATTGTTTCATTGATGGTTATATATCTCAGGAAAGCGATATAGAGAGCCCAGGTATTTCTAAAATGCTCTTGGGCTTACTTTAAACATACGCTTCACGGACGCAACATTCTGAGCTCTCTAACTCGAAATAAATGATTTGTTGTTAAAATCGTTTGATTTCTGTAGAAGTGAACCGATTTACACTTTTGAATATGGAATTTCTTCTTGATAAAAAGTGCAATCAAATCTGTAAAATCGAAACTCAAAATAATTGATATTTTTCCTTAAAATTGTCATGAACTTATGATCGAATTTTTCACATAGTCAGCGAGCAATCATTTAAAAAAAAGTGCAGAAGTAATTTCGCCCAGCAGTGGCCGCCGATTCATTTTTCTTGACAAGTCAGTAGAAGCCTATTCTAACACATATTTGAAAATTGGCTGCTACTTTTGGCAACTTTGTGCTTGACTCGGATTTTTCTTCGGCGGCCTTGACGCGCAGTGGGACCGTGTTGCGAAAACCTGGTCAAAAGTATAAAATGGGCCAAATTGTTTTAATCGCGGGTTTTCTGGGTCGCTGATTACGAATCCGATGTCAAAAATTCTGAAAACAAAATGGATTCGTAATCAGAGACCTTGGAAACCCCCTTATACCAATTTTGAAAAAGATTCCAAATTTATTTAGCATACTCATCCGCCATATTAGATCCGCCATTTTGTTTTTGGAATTTTTGACATCGAATTGATCTGGCAAGATTGGCAAAGAGTTCCTTCAGTTGTATATGCAGCAAAATTTCAAACAATGATGCCGCTACCCCAGCAATAGCTGTTATTCAAAGCGCCTTTCCACAGAAAAAACTAAGTTCGGTAATGTTGCGGCTTAAGTAAAAGTTTGTATCATTTAAAACTGAGACTGCAATAGAACTCTTTTTGAGGGTTTCTTTTTAGTTCTTTGATATCCGATAGATGGCTATTCACATGTTCAACTGTGCATGTGCTGAAAAGCGCGGGCCTATTTGAAATCAATAAATACTATGACTAATCATACAGATAAATATTAACAAACATTTTTTATTCTTTATAAAACCAAATCAAATTGAATGACAGGAATACCTAACTTCCTAAAAAATGTAATGTTAATGTAATATGGAAGTGTATATTATATCATTTTGAATAGTACAGCGTTTTTTTGGTACATGCGCATTTGAATACGTCGGATTTTCAACATAAACTCAAAAACTGTAATTTCATGTGCACTATCTTCCTTTCCAAAATGACTGATGTATATAATTTTAGTTTCTTCATAAATTTTTCCCAGTGCAATATCATTTAATCCGAATTACAAAGTAAAATGTGCATCATTAACTTGTAAAATGTTCGAAGTGAGTCAAGACAGAAGTGAAAAAAAGGCATATATTGGAACCGCCTCAATTCATACTTTTGGTTCATTTGGAAACCATTTAAAATTTTGATTTCCTTTTCGTTGCAGCTCCTTTGGAACCAAAAACTGGTTCTAATAGAAATCCTAGTTTTTTCTGTGTCCTTTTTAAGCGCCTGTCGCTCAAATAAGAACCTCTTCCAGGTTCATCATTAAACTGACCTCTGAAGCTGAAACAATAGTAATGGATCCACAGCAGATTTGCCAGTAATGTAATCTAAAAGAAAATGAAGATCTTTTACACATTCTGACCGAATGTCCATAATCTACTCGCTCGTCAGATATCATTACTTGCATAACATTGATATTATCAACGAGAACAATGTTTATTTATCATTGTCCTTCATTTATTATTGTCAAAAGCATGAACCATCTCCTCGAGTTAACATAGAAAGTGAGCTACCATTGATACTAATATGTGATTGTAATAACAGGTGGCACCAGTGCAAAGAAATGGCGAAAACGCGTTGTCGCAACCTATAGGGTAAGGAGGGGCAGCGCTGACCGGTGGGGCAAAGGCGACTTTGCTTATAACATCGTTATTATTTAAAAATCCTACTTTCACTTTGCATTAAATAAATCTATTTTATTGAAGGGATAGTGTTACTTACTAAAAGCTTGAAAACGGACGTTGTAAAAGGAAAATTATGCAGAAAACAGTTTTGACAACGAAAGAATGGAAGATTCGCTGGCAGAAATATAAAGTTTTCATTAGTCAAACTCCTATCTAAACAATGCTTTGCACTCCACCAAGTGGTAAAGCCTTACAGATTTTGACTTTACCGACCGAGAGTGACGTAATCTTAGAACACTCTATATTAAAGAAGGCCAAGAAAACGAATAAAATTGTGTTATTCAACTGATAAAGGGTTTGGTGTCTGAAGGTTTTTGAGCTTGCTGGATTTTAATTTGAGCTCAGATTTTCAAAACTCAAAATGGCGGATCGTTGCTTGTTTTTCAGTGTGAAACTGAAATAGTTACTGTGTCATATCGAAGAAAAGTCAGTACGGGATAATCCAAAATTGAAATGAGATTTACAAGGATTATTAAATGATGGTTTGAGTAGTTTCAAATTCGCTGTTCGTGTTATATTGTTTTAAATATGTCTGAAAATAGCCATTTTTCACTTTTAGGTTAGGAATATCTCGAAATTCTGACGCATGGGATCCTGCAGGGTCACCTAGTCCGATCTTTGGGTAAAAATTTGGTTGTCCCGTGTAAAAATTTCTCTCTTATATCACAATTGTGATACGAATTTGTATTATAGGTATAATTTAACAAAAATTTTTAATTTTTTTGTGAAGCAGATGAAACACTGCATCAAGTGGTAGAATCTTGTAGTGGTCATGCCATGACGTCTATATATTTTATTAAAAATTACTCCGTTCTTGAACGACATATTCGTGTTCAGTTATTACAAAATACAATTTTTATAGTCAAAACTGCAGGTTACAGGTTGTCTTTAGACTCGTTTTTTTCTAACTCGTATATTATGCAATTTACAATATTCTCGAAAATGACCATAATAATTAATTAACTCTGTTGAGTAAATTTTCCCTGTAATTACATCATTTTATCCGCTATACATTTCAATTTTTCCATATTTCCTAATTCTTTTATAGGGAGATTGTTCTACCCAATGGAAAAAAGGGTCGAGTTGTCTACACTGACAGTTCTTCTTCTCCTTCGAGTGTGACTACCATAAGACCAACAAATGCCATTCTAGAAGAGTTAACCAAAGGCGTATTTCCTCCAGGTGCAGACTTTGAAGTCATTAGACACAAGGAGGATGGAAAACTCGAAGAAATTGGAAGAGTTCCACTTTCTGCTCTTCCTCAGAAGAGAGTAACATTCGTCGTTTTAGAGGAACAACCGGATGGAAGCTATAAGGTTCAAGGTGTAAAAGGTAACTCCGAGAAAGATGGTTCGGTGGATGTGCAATCTATCGTAGAAAAAATTAAAAAAGGAGAACTCAAGTTGCCGTCGAGTTCAATGAATCCATCGTCTACCACAAAATACGTTTCAACGACCACAACAGTAACTGGCTTCGAATCCACGACTGACAGGTCTCGATTTTCTTCAACTTCAAGACTTGGATCAAGGTTGGTTTTATGACTTAAAATATTTTTAATTCCATCGAATTTTCGTATTATAAATAATTTTCCCGCTGCTATTCTCGACTATAAATTGGATTATAGTGAAAGTAAATTACTAGAATCTCGAATAGACTACTTAAATATATCGGTTGATTTTGATTTCTATAAATTAGCATTTTTATTTAGATTGACTTTAAAATGGCAAAAGGTTGTTCCCTCGCTGCCACATGTCAGTTTATCATTAATTCGTTAATAGATACAAACAAAATGTAATATAACCAGGGCACAACGGGCAAAATTTGTTCCACCAGGCCTGAATGTGATACGCTATTTTTTTTTAATCCATAGGACTGCATATTCAGATATTGCAAAATAAAGTGAAAATTTTATTTTTCATGATTAGTTTAATATTTTTTCCTTATTTGGTATTGATCTTTATTCACAGCTACCCTGAAAAATGTATCATTTCGATAAATTTATATTATTACAATTCACAATGTGCACTAATATTGAGAAAGACATGTTTTCATTGTCTTGTTTGTATAATTAAAAAAAGTGCGCGTTCGACCAAAAAAAGGTTAAAAGCCAATTTTTAAATCTGTTCATGGCCACAAGATTTGTTAATAAACATTTTATTATATCTTGTGTCTTTTTTCCAAAAATTTAATTTATTTGTAATGTTATTTTTTACGATTAAAACAAAAACTAGGCGTCTTGTCAAAAAATAATATACAACACATTTGTCGATCTTGTTTTGGTTAACAACTTTTGTCGATTCATTTTTTCGTATCTTGTATCGGTTTTTCAAAAATTCAATTAAAAACATTTTTAATGTTATTTTTATGATTGAAGCAAAAACTACGCATTCTAACAACAAAAATTAACAACAAATTTGTAGATATTTTATGGGGAAATAATTTTCTTCTATAAATTCATTTTTTTCGTATCTTGCATAGCTTGACCGCAAAATGGAATTTTTGATTTTTAATAACATTTGTCACGATTAAAACAAAAAATATGCTTCTTATAAGAAAATGGTTGTAAGAAATTTGTTTATCTTTTTAAGATGAATAATTTTGTTTTCTAACATTTTGTCATATATCGTATAGTTTTGCTAAAAAATGGAATTTTTTATTTTTTAGAAAGAAGTTTTGATTCTTTAGAAAGCATTTTTGATGCATAAAACCAGTACCTTTGGTCAAAAATGTCTGGTTAACGAACTCATCCTTTCTTTGAATGTCTTGATACCGTGTGATAAAGCTTAATCCAATCTGATCAGTCTTCTAAAGTTATCGTGTTTACAGAATATAGAAATACAGACTGACAAACGGATACCTTCTCATTAGGATGAGAATGTAATAATTAAATGAATCAAAGTATCCAGGAATTATTCAGAAGTCATTACAAAATTGCCTCGTCCTACTTTTCTGGAATTTTATAATTATTCTTAGTTTATGTTGTTCGTTTCAAAATGTACTAAAATAGGTTTAAAAATTTTTAGCACACCCCTCCCTTTCCCTTGAAATTATATCAGTTCAAGTTTTTGTTCGCATTCTTTCATTTGCTCAATTGTGGACACTGAGCTTGTTTTACTCAACTCCATCTGCAATAATACGTATTTTCCTACAGAACCGGAAACGCAAATGAAGTAGTTGGAAAATGTAAACGTTCCATATTAAATATTGCTTGATATTTCTGTCATTCGAGGAGTGAACTCTCATTTCCTTGAAATTACTGTAATTGTGAATGAGTATATTATAATTATTAGAAACAATCTTGTTCCGTTCTGCAGTGGAAATTTTCAGGGAATAACATGGTAGGTAGCAAAAATTCTTTCATTTGATAAAAGCGCTTTTTTAATTTTATGTACTTACAGCGCACAAAAAGTGAAGCATGTGCATATAATGTATTATATTTTTGAATTTGGTGACTTTCAACGATAATATTTTATGTTAATAGCACTCTATTTTGTATTTTCTTACATTATGAATGGGCGTTTCCACTCAAGCTTCCAAGAGACATGACAAAGTATTCAAGATTGCAAGTGGTTTGAAATTTCGGAAATCCGCTTATGAATAACCATCTTCTATCCGGCACTTCAAATCATTGACATTTTCAATAGCCATAAATGTTAATACTAAGCATCGATATTGTTAATACTTTTTTCAAGCTTATCTTGTTTATTTTAGTCAAAATCTAAAATGGGTTTTCTAATTGAAAAATATTTACTATTCCTAATAAGGTTTGTGATTGTTAGGAGTTTGTCCCTGACGTTCCGTGCGAACATTTTCTTTCGGGTCGGTCGCTCGAACTCTCTGGACTGCAGGTGTGAAGCGCTGGTGGTGTTATTGTGGTGGCTCGCTCATTCGACTGGGCAGAATCGGGCTTTCTCTTTCCTGTTCAGTTTCCACTTTCGTACCAGGCACTGGTGGCCTTTTCTGAGACCAAGTTCAACGCTTTACATTATTTAAAGTTATATTAATTACTGGTTCAAGTTCCAATCCTTGTCTCTCAATCTACTTTTAACTCTCACTGGGAGAGGTAATGAAAAAGCCAAATTGAGAGACAACTCTCATTCGTACTACGCTGGCTATTTATGTGTCAAGTGTTTTTTTTTTTTTTCAGATTAGTGTGAAGTGTAGTGATTTTCCCGACTCGATCGTCTTTTGTTGTTGTAGGAAGTGACGAGTCCGAAGACATAGTGCATCGGGATCGATCGTTCCGAGAACGATCGTGGTCGTAGCTTTCGGAGCCTACATTTGGGCTAACTTTACAAAACGAAGTAAATATTTTTTTGTATTTTGAAAGTGACATGTGCGAATTGACTTGCGGGTTGGAACTCGGATTATGTTTGAATTAGATTAAATTGGATATCAATGAAAGTAAATTGCTAGAATCTCGAATAGACTACTTAAATATATCGGTTGATTTTGATTTCTATAAATTAGCATTTTTATTTAGATTGACTTTAAAATGGCAAAAGGTTGTTCCCTCGCTGCCACATGTCAGTTTATCATTAATTCGTTAATAGATACAAACAAAATGTAATATAACCAGGGCACACCGGGCAAAATTTGTTCCACCAGGGTCTTCGTACTTCCAACCACATTTGTGCATAGATTTTCATATAGTAAAAGCTAAAACACTGGAAACGGTAATTTGGTAGTATTGTGAATTCCCTTTTCTCAAAGTTCCTTCGCCTTTAACAAACACATTCTCATGACGTGCCTCGCGCTTCGCAATTGATTAAAGTATGTCCAAAACCATCCGGAAATCATGTTCAGATATTGAAGAATAAAACTTCATTTTCTGAAACAGAGTCAGGACTCTATCCGGGCATATCGGGAATGAACTACGGTTTTTGTATCCGGGTCTATCCGGGACTTTCACGGGACGCTAGGACATATATTTATCCGGGTCTTATCCAGTCTTATCCAGGATCTATTCGGCATATAATTTCGTACTTGGGTGTATCAGGGACCTATACAGGTCGCTTGGAAATTCTATCTGGATCTTATCCGGTCCTATCCGGGATCTATTCAGCAAAAAATTTGTATCCGGGTCTATCCAAGACCTATACGGGGTGCTTGAAAACTCTATCCGGGTCTTATCTGGTTCTAGCCGGGATCTATTTGGCAATGCAATTTCGTATCCGAGTCTATCCAGGACCTGTATGAGGTGCTTGGAAAGATTTATCCAGGTCATATTCGGTCCTAGCCGGGATTTATTCGGTATAGCAGTTCGAAACAGATGATATAATAAAATTATAAATTTGCACAAAAAAATTGTACTAATTATCGTCACTGCACTTAATTTATTTTCGAAATTATACAATTGCACACACGTTGACTTACAAACATAATCGCACACACAAACGCTTTGAAAAATCACACCCGCTGGGGATTCGAACCATACCTAAACTACATAAACCTGAGTCTTAACCTAAACAGCTGCCGCACGCCCTAGTCAATTAAGCCATCGAATCGCTTGAATCTTGTCGACAAAATCTCAGCCAAGTTGTTTCGCTAAAAAGCCACGGCTAACTAAGGAATATACTTTTTATTTTATTTTTATACATTTAATGAATAGGTGCATTTAAAAAGGCCTAATTTTAATAGTTAAATTGAAATTTTTTAAATCAAAATTTTAATATTTCAATGTTCAATTACATTATTAAATTAATTTGTGATTTCTGCTCAAATTGTGAAGCTCCAAAATTTACAGGAAAGTAAAAACAAAAGCAGTTACTACGAATAATTTATTTGAAAATTCAAGTGAAAACAATACTTCCAGATAAAAAATACTTGAACCTGAAATATTCTCTTTAAAGTTGAATGTGAACATTAGGGTGGTCCAAAAATGCATTGCAAGATTTTGTATACTGTATTGGGCAAGACCCCCCCCCCAAAAAAAAAATAAGTTTCCAGTTCTGGAGAAGGAAAATTCGTACATGTTTTTCTTTGAAATTCTAACATTAGAACGTGCCACCGGGCACTTGAAAATCCCATATATTTAACAGGGGAAAGTTTTGGATTTTCGAAAAATTGGACCCAAATATGAACAAACAAAAAATACATTTTTACGTATTATTGTTAATTTTCAGCATTTTCTACCTTCTTTTTTGATACAAATAATTACTAATGAACAATTTGAATATCCCCCATGAAATAATTATTGTTTATTTTCCAAATTTATTAAAATCGAGCCATAGATGTCCACTTTTCTCTTAAGTTGGTATCCTATGATACTTATTGTTGAATACTTACATAACTTTGATACTTTTCTTCTAATTTTTATCAAGTTACTACTTTATTAAACAATTTTTATTGGCTTGTGCAGTTTTTTTTTTGCAAAAACTTAAAAAGAAAATAATGTAAAATGGAACACATACAATAATATATAAAGAATGTGAAAAAGATGTAAACCATCCATACTAAACTCGAAGGAAATTTTAAAGTCAACAAAAATTAATTGTTTAAACAATGATATAAGGTTTTTAGCAGAATTCACCACTCCTTCAAATCATCCAATATTATGTTTAAGGAGGTACGGTCGCGCATACTATCTGCAAAACGTTAGTCCTAAGTCTATGTCGGAAAATAATACTGTTTGAGTGACATAAGTTTTATTAAACCTTAAATTACAATATGTAGCTTACTTACGTCAAAGAAGGTCAAAAATTTGATAATTATGCCGGTATAATGTTTTATTATCATAGTATCTACTTTGACAGTTGTGATCTTTGACTGCAAATGAAAACGTGACATTTGTTGAAAATGACAAATCGATTAGTAGTTCAAGGTGAATTTATGAAAAAGAAAGTTTCTCATAAAAGATTGAAAGATGTTGCGCATGCACTAGACCCGCTAGGCGCTCCCGTAGCGTTGTCTGATAGCTACCACGTGCTTGTTTCATTTTTCAAAAAATTCAAAATTCACAAACTTTGCATTCTTCTTATTCTCAAACTAAGAGAACAAAAATTCTGAAATTTTTTTAAAATCTTCATGAAGCCCCCTTCTAACATATATTAGTTTTTGAAAACAAAAATGGTAAGAATAGTTCACGAGTTAGAGTTAGAAATGTAACATTTTTCTATGCTTGGGATAGGCCTTACGTGTATGAGGGTTCAACTTTGATCTTAATTATCTCAGCTCAGGAGAGGACAATATTTTTTTAATTTCACAAACGTTTATGTAATATTCCAAAGAACCTATAGCCAAAGTTTAAACAAATCCGTAAGAAAAGTGTGTTCGTGACCGTACCTCCTTAATTCAGAACATACTATTTTTAAAATATTTTTCGGATAAAAATAATTATTAAATCAAATTCAATTTGTTTAAACAATTGAAAGATCGTTAAAATATTCTTTCTATACACTATATAGTCCGAAAAATAATTTTATGTTTTTCATTTTATATTATTTTTTAAAAATCCTTGAAAGAAAAGTGCTTGAGCAAATAAAAATTGTTGAATCAAATAGAAATTTGTTAAACATCAGAAGAAAAGTATCAAAGTCATGTAAGTATTCAGCAATAAGTATCATAGGATACGAATTTGAGAAAAAAGTGGACATTTCTGTCTCGATTTTTGAAATTTTGAAAATAAACAAAAATAATTGTTTAAATAATCACAAAATGTTTTTGAAAAAATGCACGGCTCCACATAGTAATTAATTATTACATTTCATTCATAAAATAAGATTATTTTTTTACACTTTTTGGAAAAAAATAATTGTTTGAATATGTAGTTTTGGAAAATGCATTTTTTTATTTTTTATTTTTTGGGATATATTTGGGGTTTTGTGTGTGTGGAGGGTGGGGGTGCTAAGAACAAAATTTTATAATATTGTTTTATTTCGTAAACACTCGTCTTCATTTCAGAAAAATTCGGCAACTTTCGATCAAACGCTGAAGTATCAATTCAATTTTTCGAAAATCCAAAATTTTCCGATGTTAAATATTGGGCTTTTTAAGTGCCCGGTGGCACTTTTGCGAAGGTGTCTCGTGCCCTCTGGCTCGAAAAACTTTTTTCTGGCCACTCTAGTGAACATTGTACCGATATCCGAGGATCCAAAAGCACTTTTGTGTCCATTTTAAGACCTGATCAAAACTGGATTGATTCTTGTGCAGAATGTTCTCCTTATAATAAGCAATTAATCCGTATAGTTGTAATTTGTTGGTGTAAATACTACTGGTCAGATCCCGGAAACGCTTGCATAGACGGGGATCAACATAAACTGTAGGACTTGTTTCTTTTTTCAACAGTAAACTCCCACATAGGTCTCAGATAGACCCGGACAGGCGCTTCATTTGAACTTCGAGGAAATGAATTTTTGTTTCCGTGTCCCAAATAAGTCATAAATAGACCTGGATAAACATAAACTGCAGGACTTGTTTGTTTTTTCCACGGTAAACTCCTAGATAGGTCCTGGATACACCCGGATAGACGCTTCATTTGACTTTAGAGAAAATGGACATCTGTTTTCATGTCCCGAATAGGTTTCAGATAGACCCGGATAAACGTGAAGTGTAGGACTTGTTTCTTTTTTCAACAGTAAAATCCCAGATATGTGTCGGATAAACCAGGATAGATGCTTCATTTGATCTTAGAGAAAATGAATACCTGTTTTCGTGTCCCGAATAGGTCCCAGATAGACCCGGAAAAAGCGTAAAGGGTAGGACTTGTTTCTTTTTTCAACAGTAAACTCCAAGATAGGTCCCCGACAGACCCGTACAGTCGCTTAATTTGAACTTCAATGAAATAAATTTTTGTTCCCTTGTCCCAAATATGTTCCGGATAGACCCAAATAAACATAAACTGTAGGACTTCTTTCTTTTTTCAACAGTAAACTGCCAGATAGGTCCCGGATAGACCCGGACAGGCGCTTCATTTGAACTTCGAGGAAATGACCCGAGTGAAAATTTTAACCCTACTTTAAGTCTCCAAAGTCTGCGGATTCGTAGGCTAAAAGAGGCTATAAGAAAGATTTATTTCTGTTTTCCACTTGCAGGCTTAAAGTAGGCTGTACTTAGAACCTTTATTGAGCCTCCATGTCCTAACCCTACATTAAGCCTTTATACCCTACGTACCACATTGCGCACGCGAAATTGAGTTTTATTGTCGCGCTTATTCGAAACTCAAATATCAATTATATTTAATTCAATAGACTTTTGAATTATAAAAAAGAACCAAATTTATTTCTTAAATAATGTTGAGAACAGTGAATAAATTAATGATCCCTTAAGAAAAAGAAATATTGGTAAGTATTGGATCTAATACTTTTGTCACGAATAAGTATTGGAAATCCAATACTTTTTCACGAAAAAAACATTAGATCTAATACTTACCAATACTTCTTTTTCATAAGGGATATTACGAACAGATAAAATATAAATATAATATAACAGTTATTTTTATCGCTGCATCCATTCTTTCTCTAAATCATGATTTTCTGGAAATATCGGTATTCTGTGTGGGGCATAATATGTTACCCTGGTCGGGTCCGTATAAGGGACCCTGTTTCAGTCGCTAGAATGAAACCTCCTGGTTGAATCCATATAATGAGGAGCCCTAGTTGACTCACAATAAGGGGCATGTCCATCGCTATTCCAAACGTCACTGACGAGTCCTAAGTTTGTGATAGATCAACATTAATATAATAACAATAAATGTTATTAACATAATGTTTACGAGGTTTTAAGCACTGTTGTAATCTAGTGTACACTATGCCATGTAATAACATGTAATGTGTAAAGTTATTATGTTATACTATGTTCTCTTTTGTTCATTACAGAATAAATAAAGAAATTTCACAGGACTTTTTGTAGACTGTACTAATTATTTTATAGATTGCAATAAACAGACTGTAATATTGTTATTAATTCTATAATTTTTAATTTATTCTTCGCTAATATAAAAGATTTCAACATCAATTTCACAAATATTTTTAAACTTTTAAAAGATGTCAAGGATTTTTAAGATTTTAAACAATTTTAATTTTTTTCACAAGATTGCAAAAGATTTGAAATATTTTAATGATTTGAAATAAATACAGAAGATTTGACAAATATTTTAAAGATTACAAAACATTTAAAAGAATTTTACATGATTTCCACAAACTGTAGAAGATTGCAATTATTTTAAACGAACACAGAAGATTTCACAAACAAAGATTTCATGAAGATTTTAAAGATTCCAAAATATTTCACAAAGATTTTAAAACTTAAAAGATTTCAAGGATTTAAAAATTTTGAAACGATCTAAATTTTGTTGTTAAAGATTGCAAAAGATTTCAAATAATTTAATGATTTCAAATTAATACATAAATTTTTATAAAGATTTCAAAATAATGCAAGATCTTTAAAGATTTCAAAAAGGGTACAGTATACCACATTGCAAAACATTTAAAAGATCTCACACGAGTTCAAAAAGGTTTCAACAAATTTTAAAAGATTTCAATGATTTTAAACGAACACAAAATATTTTACAAAGAAAGATTAAAGTAAGATTTCATAAAGATTTGAAAGATTTTAAAAATTTTAACCGATTTCAATTTGTTTGTAAAAGATTGCAAAAGATTTCAAATAATTTAATGATTTAAAATTAATACAAAAGATTTCAAAATAATTTCATAAAGATTTCAAAAGAATGTAAGATCTTTAAAGATTTCAAAAAGGGCACAGTACACCAGATTTCACACGATTTGAAAAGGCTTCAACAAATTTTAGAAGTATTCAGTGATTTCAAACGAACAAAATAGATTTCACAAAGACGACTTACGTTCGTCCCCCTCGTTTTCCCGTGGCCGAATAGTTAGCTAAAGTGTTTCCTTATACAGTGATCTTTCCGAGTAAGACCACTCCGAGTAGTTCCATGCCCCTCATCTCGCTCGAATGCTTCCCCCTCCAGCACACCGTCCCGTTCCGCATGCCATATGGAATCACTCCTTCTGAATAATACCGCTCGAAACACAAACGTCGCTGCTGTGCCGCAAGCATCAAATTCACGTGAATAATTCCACTTATAAATATAGATAAACCTACGTACCAATTAATTATTCTTAAAACTGATTTAACCAAAATTAAACAAGTTTTCTGTTTTTTTTTTTCATGAAAAAAGGGGGAATTCTGGCTGTATATAAAAGCGTACAACAATATTGGAATAGAAAGCAGTTTTAGCGTTCTTGTGGATGAAAACATAATTTATTCAAAGATTGCATGAATTATATGAAATTCCGTGAAAAACCTACCTCGGTTTTTTACAAGAGAAACCGAGAGAACAGAACTTTTGGCACAACAGTTTTGCGTTGTTTTTTGTGGCACTACTCAGAAGGAGCGGCACTAAACTCGACGGACGCAAACGCGAAGCTAGTGTGGGAGCATAGCTCGACCGCAGCAGTTACTCCCCTACTCCCGCGATGCGGTCTTACTCGGAAAGAGCACTGTAATTTCAAAATTGCGTTCACAGTACTTCCAGCAATATAATAGAGAATAGCTGCGTCAAGTTGAGTATACTGACAAGTTTGAGTTGATTCTGCGGAAATATTGCTTATTTGCGAAATGTCATTGACCGATTCAAAACTAGCCTCACCTCGGCTCTCTGATCCTTCATACCTATTGTAACTATCTATAATGTTATCCAGAAGGATATGATCAGAATCGTTTGTGCAACTGAAGTTATTATGCATCTGGCATTTGACCAGCCTTCCTTCTCATTTGAGAAAACAAATTTTCGATGGCATCGTCTGTGCAACGACTAGTCTAAAAAAATCGTACTTTTGTTGAAAAACATACTCCGTTCAATTTATTATTAAGGTTGATGCCATTAACAACCCTGTGTTGAGGGGCTTCCAACCACTTTGTCCAATTTTCATGTTTTGAACAATTTCGATAAAACTTTGTGAATACTCCACTTTTTTTGCTCTATTTCTGGCTGTTATTGAAGTTTTTTTAATACGGGATGTACATAATGTAATCTATTTATGAAACCATCGAATAAACCAAGCAGTAGTTGAAGCTGCCTCAGGTAGGAACTTTAATCGTACTGCTGTTTCTAAAACTGCAGCTGTTTTTATACCAAAAAATTTTATAGAAGAATCTATATTCAATTTGGAAAAGTTTGTTGGATAAATATCTATATAATCAAGATGCTGCAATGAACGTAAGCCTGATTGTGACTCTGTTTCAAACTTCCATAACTGGACAACGAAACTGCCATCGACAACGTTAGTTGGCAGACGCTGTGAAGTTTGAACATTCAGTGGCAAAATAATGAAATGTCTCTGCGTTGCTTGTTTGAAATTTTTTGCCAAATGGCATGGATCAGCAAGAACGTGAATTTGCTCACCGTTATGAGAAAACGATGTAACACGACTATTTTGCGGAAAGCCTACTCCTAACGAAGTCCACATGACTCGGTTACTCGGTCCCATGTCTGAAACAATTGCTTTCACATTCAAACCTACTTCAGACAAATTAGTTATACACTGTAAAAAAAATCGATTGAATTTTACATCGCTGGAGGATGTAAATAAAAGGACCCTCGTGTATCAGAGTAAGTTTACGAAATTTTGTAAAAATCCGCCTAGCGATGAATTTTGCAATTACAGCTGTTGCGATATTCCAATTCGATCGGTAATTTTACACGCGAAAAAGTAAAATTCATTCGGTGAAAAAGTTAAATAAAATAAAATTAATTGGTGACAGGATTCGAGCCTTCGAAGCTTGAACTTAGCACAATTTCATGGAGATTGAAGGCACACAAGCCGGACACGTTACCACGTACCTAAAATACATAAGATACTATGGGTATTTTTTTGCAGTTGATATATTCTGTAACAAAAATATAAAATATACATCCCGGCACTCCTCGGAGCGTTAGCTATGAAATGCATCGATCGCGACCGACGCTAAAGTGGTGGGGGTAGCGCTCGAGGGAGAAATCGGAGAAGCGGCATTGCTCGGGGCGGCACTGCTCGGAGCTTGGACTGCTCCACAATTTTCATCAACATTACTAGTGTTTCAAAATTTATTTCTATGCTTCGTTTCAAGTTCCGTGTGCAGTTTAAGTTAGACATAGTCTTAAATTACGTAACAGTTCAAAGGGGGTGGGGGGTGTCAAGATATTTGGTTACGATTGATTATGATAGGGGGGGGGGGGATATTCATGTGCATAATTTGTGGAAATTCTCAAATCAAATAACTCGGAGTAATTGTACAGAAATTAAAAATGAATTTGACTTTATACGCCACAGAAACCTGCTCAGTGACAAACGAAACTAGCCAACAATAAATTAGGAAAAGTCGGGGCATTTTATTGATCAGGGAAAAGTCAGGGATTTAGGGAAAAAATGTTGAAAAAATCAGGGAATTTCTACAACTTCAAGTCAAGCAGAACAAATTTTAAATTTTTCCATTTTGATTTGATATTGTTTTATTCCGTCTATAAAAGATTCTAGGTTATAAAAATTTGGCAAGTTGAAGATTCTGGTCTTTGAATATTGAGGGTCATGGAAAATGAAAAAAAATGGTCAGGGAAAAATTAGCTAATTTTGAAAATTAAGCTTTGTGCTAACACTGATATAATTTTCTTGTTAGTAATTTATTTGCCTTGTGTTTATGTTTCTCTTTGTTTTTGCAGTTGCTACATTCTGCAGATTATCTTTCTAGTTATCAATTTTATTATTTCTCTGGAAATTCAACAATTTCGTTAAAAAGTGATCCTTTTTGGTTGAAAATTAAACTTTTTTGTCGAAAATTCAAGTATCTTTGTAGAAAATTTACTGATTTTTTAAAACTCATATTCTCATGCTAAAAAGTCAAACGAAAATCTGTTTTGGATGAAAATTATATTATTTGTTTGAAAATATTTTTTTTTAAATTCCGAAATTCATCTATTTTAGTAGAAATTGCATCTTTCTTCAATAAAAATGCAACTGTTTTGTTGAAAATTGATGTTCGTTTCTTAAGGATTCAACCATTTTGTTTGAAAATTGTGGTTGAACCTCTTTGTTTATCTTTCTGGTTAAAAATTTCACTATTTTGTTGAAAAGTAATTTTTTTGCTTAAAATTCATATTTTGTTTTGTTGAAAATTCGACTTTTTGGTTTTTAAATTCATTTTATTAGCATGAAATTTTACCTTTTTAGATTGAAATATCCAATATTACACTTTTATGTTGAGAATTTATCTTTTTAGGTTGGAAATTCAATTATTTCGTTGAAAATTTAATTACTTTGTTGAAAATCTATGTATTTTGTTAACAACTCATCTTTCATGGTAGAAAAGTCTTTTTTTTCGTTTAAAATAAATTAGAAAATTTTAAAATTGTATCTGAATTATTTTTTTATTCCGTTTACAAAAAATCCCATGTTGAACATATTACAAGATTGAAATTCTGGTGTTTGAATGTTAAAAGTCAGGGAAAATGAAGAATTGGTCAAGGAAAAATGGGTGGGGTTTAGAGGGCCTATACTCCGTTACGTACTTTAAGTAAATCCCTTTACATAGGTGTAAGATTTGCAGGGCCGCATTTGGGGTTGTGGGGGTCCTAGGGCCGGCTAAAATGTGGGGGCCATTTAGCCAACTCAAGAAGTGTAATTCCTCTCTGGCTTCGAAAAAAAAAACGTCATCGAAGTAGGAGCCAATGCAGAAGTGTGTGCATGTCGCAGCGATTTTGATTTACCGACTAGTTATATTGGTGGGGGCCATGGCCCCGCTGGCCCTGTACTAAATGCAACTTTACTGCTGTTTTCGAGTGTTTATTATCTCAGCGTTTATTGGAAGTAAAAACAAAATGAACGAAAAACAAAAAAATATACCCATTTCCTTTGAAAATGAAGTTAAAAGCTAGAAAGTTACCTTCTTTCCAAAATATTTAGTTTTGCTTTGACTTTTCAGTTATGAACAGAATAATAAGTGAACTTCAACAAGACTCATTTTTTAAATAGTATTGTATTTTTTTAATTAAATTATTTTTTCTCTTTTCCCAATGTTTAAAAAGAAATTATATGAACAAAAAAGTAACAAAATTGTTACTATAACGCGGGACTCGACACGGTTCTGTACGAAAGGTTTGCCAAGCCGCACACGAGACAGAACGGAATCCCCCGAGGGGACCCGAGGTTCTGAGCAGCAGCACAGCAGTTACTCAGTCTCTTCTCGTTCGCCCGGCTGTAAGTTGCTTCGTCTAGTCTTGACCGTTCACTAGTTCGCCTAAGTTTTTACGTGCCGCTCGCAAGTGCCACGGAAGTGTCACGGCATCCGCCCCTGGCTTCGTCTCCCAGAGAAGATCTCCACATTCCTACAATCATCCTGGTAAGGATCAACCACCTACAACGCGCTACTCGCCCTCTCCTAGAACCATCTGCCAGTTTAACGCCACGAACTGTTGGACACAGGCGATTAGTGTAAGTGGCAATAAATGCTCTTATTATCTTTTAACCAAAGAACTTTTCTTTTATTGTGCTATCCTTTCTCGGCTTTCCAGATCCTAATTTTCCTCCTCGGTCTTACTCACGTAATACCTTGCGCCCAACCTAAAAATCCCACACTCTTCCCTATGATAAAATTCCAAAAACCTGCCGAGAAAAAAGAACACAATGCTTAAATTCAGACTCCACTTTTGACTCTTACTATCAAACATTTTTGATCATTTTTTGCTTGCTATTGATTCCGCATTGTCATTTTAAGAATGATTTATAAATTTACAATGATTTATATATGCTCATCATTTATATGTACCTGTGATTATTATCCTTGAAAATGATTTATCTATATATATGCAATGATTGATAAGTGCATATGATTCCATATATGTTTATGCAAATGATTTATATGTGCTAATGACCTGATATATTTGTGAAGTGATTTTGAAGTGCCTATTATATGATATTTGAGGTAATATGAATTTAAAATTGTGCCATGTACTAGTATATGTGTCAAACGCAAGGTCACATGACGTATCTCCGAAACAAAGGGCCCTGCGATGAAAACAAAAATATTTTCGTAATCTCTAACCATTAAATGACCAATTAAAGTTTTAATTACAATTTCTCGAACGAAATTGGAATTTAAAATTAGAAACCCACTTCGAACGAATATATAAGGTGTTCTTTCAGTACAAATACTAACTCAATTTTAAAATAAATATAATTGAGATCCGGGAAAATTATAATTACAATGCTGAAACCCACAGTCATGGAAAACGATCATGAGAACCTAGATTTGGAACGTGCCGCTGCACTTCCAACCCAAAACATAAACTTACACAACGTCACAAGAAGACCCACTATGGGAAATGAGGTCCTAACGGCAACTTAAAATACGGGCACCATTCCAAAAGTCATTAATAGGTCGATAGGTCGCGGTGGAACTTTCGTCAGGAAAAATATAGAAACCCCAATTAAAATCAATAGGTTAGACAGAGGCAGACTGACTCAATCAACATATACTGAACCAACTCGAAATAACTGACTCTCACGTCATGGCCTAACTCAAATTCCAAACAGAAGCTTTGATCCCATTAATAATACATATTATTGGGATCACGAAAACTTACGCACACTAGGCGCGTCTGTAGAAAGGAATAAAATAAGAAAGGGAACAAACAGTACACAGTTCATTCTAGAAACAGATGAACTCTTGGAAAGCGTAGAGTTCAATGAATTTATGAACCAACAAAGGGAAAGATTTTTTAGAGAAAGAGAAGAAGGGGCACATAATTTAAAACTTAGATTGAACCCGTCAGCTCACAGTTCTTTTGAAAACGATAAAGAAAAAATAGAACCGAGTTACAGGAAAAATAAAAGTGCATCTCGTAATAGACATTCAGTACAATTTAATTTGAAGGAAAATTTACCAGAACCCCGTCAACTTTCCTACAACAATATTAAAAACCGTAGTAGAACCAGAATCAATAATTTAAAATTACAAGACAGCAAATGAGAGGTCAAACAGACGATTACGAATACACAATAATAACTCAGACTCAGATTATGATTTCGATAATCACACAAATAACCAAAACATTCAAGCAACTTATTTTCCTTTTGGCATGAAACAGACATGATTTAGACGCACTACTAATCGAAGATGCAAAAGATTGGTGCGAAATAAATAAAAATTCCTGGAGTTGTTAAGCTGAGTTTTTCGAAGATTTTAAAAACTCTTACATCGACGAAAGATTTTCTGAGGAAATTAGGCAAACAATTAAATTTTGCAATCAAAAAAGAACACAAGGCATCAACCCTTACCTAACAGAAAATAGAAAACTCTTTACTAAACTCTACCCTAGAAAAAACCTAGAACAGGAATTACGTAGAACAAATGAAAACCTCAGAATAGAATATAAAATGTACATTATAAAAAACGATTTTGAAACCTTTGAGCAATTAGAGGACTTAGGTAAAGAATGGGAAACTGAGCTCATCAAGTCAAAAATTCGAGGGCATGTTTTATAAGTCACTGAACCTAAAATCGAAGATAAAATTTAACAAAAGCGTAATAACGGTAACGGGGATAAAAATAATCCAGAAAATAATAAAGATGATAAAAACGAATATAATAATGTTCAAAATAATAACAAGAGCGGATATCAAAACCAAAATTACAGGGTAGAAAACAATACAAAAATTGATTTCCATTTTCACCATTTGGATCTCCATTCCAACCTTTTCCGAACCAATATTAACAAAATTTCAGACCTAACTTCAGATCTAGATTCCCATCTGGTTTCCAGTCAAATTTTCAACCTAGATTCCAACCAAATAATCAACCTACATTCCAAAATAACAGACCAAGATATCTATTCAACCCTTATAACCGAATGTTACCAATGTGTAATCAAATGTCATTAGGGCAAAATCAAGGTCAAAGTAACCCAATGATCGAATTCCCCACAGAAAATGCAGAAAACAATTAAGAAAATAATAACAAACAAAATTTCCAAAAATCGAATTATGAAAATAAAAATCAAAAATCGGGTAAAGACAATAACAAAGACTTACAAGACAGGAAAAGTCCTAACTCAGACAAAAAACAGGACTTAAATATAAAAACCAACGAAAACACAAATAATTCAAATTGTTATCGTTGTGGTTTAACGAGTCATTTTAAAAGAGAATGCCCATATTACGCGTATAACCAGGGAAACTGGAGGGGCGGGTATTAAGACAAAAAATAATCCAACCTAATAACGAAACGCCTGAATCCTTAAATTTCGTATAAGCATGAAACAACGGAGACACGTTTTCATTCAATGACAAAATTTGAAAATAAACTATTTCGAATTCTGGTTGATACAGGTGCCACACATTCCTACGTGGGCAGGTCATTATTGGAAAAAATCGAAGATTCCAACTTTCCAATTTTAAAACCAGTTTCGCGCAAATTAACGGTCGCGAACGGAGAAATCGTCGACATAATTGGGCGTTATGTTCAGGTTAGTCCCAAAATTAAAATCCGTAGGCATTTTAGGTACGGACATGCTGGTGGCCCTACTGATGACCCTAGGTTACGATTCAGAAACTTGGTGGCTTCCAGGGAGTCCACCCATCCGCTACCCTATGGAAGCAAACCCACAGTCGCTACCCCTCCCAAAAACAGAAAATAAAACTAAAAATAAACCTGAAATTACAATAAAAGAGAATAAGGAAATTAAAAAGACAAATACTAAGGATAACATATTAAGGGAAAAAGGAGACAATTTTAAAGATAGGAAACCGAAATTCGGAGGTAGTATTAACCCCAAAAGTACGAGGGAACTGAACAAGAGTAGCCGAACGATAAAATCCCTGTGACAAATCCTACGAAAGATATCCCAAGCTTAATAAGCATCCCCACGAGCAACAAATTCCAGCCACTAGAGAGCATCCCCAAGCCCGACACCAGCGACGAGACAAGCACCCAAGACTTATATAGAATAAGTAAACCTAAGATTAGGAGTAATAAGAAAAATAATTCGGGAAACATTTTGTAAAACAAAAAATATGAGGAAAAATATAAAGATAGCGACAGTAACCTTTGGAATAATAAAAAAGTTACTGATCAAAATAAAATAGGAAAGGAATTTCAAAAAGCAAATGAGATAAGGGAAACCGAAAATAAAAATCAATGGATTAATTTTAAAAACAAAGCAATAAGATTGCATAATATTTCGGATAGTTTAGGAAAAATTGATGAACACAACAATAGTTTGCCAGGAATTTGCGAATATATTGTTGAGCTTAACGAAAGCCAACAATCACAATGAGAAAATCTTCTGGAAAATAAAATTAAAATACACCAGAGAAAAGAACATGGGGCGACTCATTTAACAAAATATAAAATTGACGTCCAAGGCCACGATTCCATTAAACAGCGATATTATCACATGAGCCCAAAAATTAAAGAAATAATTTATCAAACCGTAGATAAATTATTGGAACAGGATATAATAGAACCCTCTTGTTATGATTGGTTATATCCTATAGTGATGATTAAAAATCGGGAATAGATTACAGATTTTGTTTAGACTTTAGAAAGGTTAATAATGTTACTAAAAAAGACCTCCACCCAATCCCAATCATGACAGAAATACTGGACACACTAAGATCAGCAAAATTCATCGCAAAAATAGATTTAAAGTTAGTTTATTCACAAATACCTTTGGAAGAAAACTCAAAACGAATAACAGCATTCACAGTCCCTGGAAAAGCCATGTATCAATTTAAAAGGATGCCATTTGGTTTAAGCAATGCTCCAGCCACTTTCCAGAGACTTATGGACAAAATTATTATTAAATTCAAATTTTATTCAGAAAAAAGGGATCTCTCTCCTCTCAATCCACTGGGATTCAGATATAGATTCCTATTTAACAAAATTATTACTCCAGACCTAAAGCCGAACTTGTTTTGTTATTTAGATGACATAGCAATTGTAAATCAAAATTTTGATGACCACCTGAAACACTTGAACATTATTTCAGATAAAATCAATGACGCAAACTTAACGATCAGCCCGGAGAAATGCGAGTTCGGCTGTCCGGAAATCAAATACTTAGGTTTGGAAGTTAACAACAAAGGACTCCAATTAGACGAGGAAAAAATTCAACTAATCCTAGAATTCCCTAAACCTAAAAACAATAAATAATTATAGCGAATTATAGGGTGGCAAATTGATACAGAAAATTTATCCCACACTTTGCCGAAATAATAGAACCGATAAACATATTAGTTAAAAAAGATAAACCACGGGATTGGGGATTAGAACAAGATGAGGCTTTCCAACAAATTAAATACCTTTTAACGTCAGCACCTATATTAACGTGCCCAGATTTTCCTCAACCCTTCCATCTCGAAACCAACGCGAGTAATAAGGGGTTAGGAGCCGTACTTACACAGACAATTGTCGGTGTAAATGACGTAATCGCATAACCTAGTAGGAGCCTAAACGGCGCAGAATCTAGGTACTTGGCATCCGAAAAAGAATGCCTAGCGTTAGATTGGGCCAAACGAAAATTTAGGCCATACTTAGAAGGTTGCAGCTTGAAAGTAATCACGGACCACTTAGCGTTGAAGCGGCTCCATAACCTCAAAAACCCCACTGGCCGATTAGCCAGATGGGCATTAGAGTTACTAGAATATGACTACGAAGTCATATATCGTAAAGGTAGTTCAAATTTCGTCCCTGATGCTCTCTCGAGATCAGGAGAACCAGCAAAAATATAGCATTTGCGTTAGCTTGTAGCGTAGAAAAACCAAAAGCGGACGTTAGCGACAAAACAGATGACTGGTACTCTACCAAAATTAGACGAGTGACAAAAAGACCATAAGAACATGAAAAATGGCAAATCAGAGATTCGCAACTCTACTTTTACAGAACTGACCCACTCAAATCCACTCTATTACCAGACTCTAACCCTTCAGAGAAAACTTACGCGAAAATTTCCGAACATTACTTCTGGCCAGGGGTATATTCGGACGTGATCAATTACGTAAAAGCTGCCAGCTCTGTCAAAGAGTAAAGCCAAGTAATCAAAGTAAGATAGGATCAATGGGAAAAAGGATATAAGAAGAACCTTGGATCATGGTATCAGCCGATATCATGGGCCCCTTGCCAAGTTTGAAAAAGAGAAAAAATCAATATATTTTAGTCTTTGTAGACCTATTCACAAAATGGGTCGAAATAATCCCAATTAAAAAAGCTAACGGGATCACAATGGAGTCTGAATTCCAGAAACGTGTCATTTCGCGTTGGGGAACGCCGCGGATTCTCCACACCAATAATGGCATGGAATTTGTCAATAAAACCTTGAAAGATTTAACCGAAAAAGTCGGTATCAGACATACCGAAACACCAAAATATTGCCCCCAAGTCAACCCAACCGAACGTTACAATAGGAAAATTAAAAAAATTATTAAAACATATCTAGATAACGATCATTTCATCTGTGACGAACACATAGACGATTTGCAGTTCGCTATAAATACTAGCAAAAACTCGTCAACCCAGTTTACCCCAGCATTGTTAAATTTAGGGAGCGAATTAGAACCAATACAATCCTTAAGAAAAAACATAGAAAACGATAGCGAAATAGAGTTCCGAAGCGTGGACAAATGGACAGATAGGTTAAGCAGGTTACAAATTATAAAAGAGGAAGTCCAGAGAAACTTAGATAAAGCGAACGAAAGACAAGCCAATGATTATAACTTAAGGTGAAGACCCTTATAATATAAAATAGACGACAAGGTGCTTAAGGTAGTAACAAAATTATCAAATAAGGCAGATAAAAAAGCAGGTAAGCTTTACGATTCGTTTTTTCTTTCTCATACTTTTTTCAGAAAGAAGATAACCATGGAGGAGGATCAGAAGCGAAAAAAACAACGAGAGAACAGGAACTTAAAGCACAAAACTAGGGACAATTGTAAAGAACTACAATATCAATTTCGCGAAGCATTAATACTTGAATTCAATTACATACCACATAAACTTTTTGACAACGAAAAATAATTTAAATTTAGAAAAACTTTACAACCTCAAACTTCAACAGACAAATTTACTTATAATGAAACTGAAATATAATTATTGACTAGATTTAAAATTATTAAAGCAAAACTCGAGGGGAAACCAGAAGATTTGCAAAATGTTGTTTAAATACCTTTTTTTGATAGTATCAGACTTGGAAAAAGACATTCCGGAAATTTCAGGTATATACCCGAACCCCCGCGGGGAAGGGGGGGGGGTATAACAGAATTGTTACCATTATATGGAATTCGGTACGGCCCTGCACGAAAGGGTTGCCGGGCCGCACCCGAGTCAAGGCGAAACCCCCCGAGGGGTCCCGAAGCGTCGGGCGACGTACGCGCCGACGCCGGACTAGTCAGTCGTTCTGTTCTCCCTGCTGGGAACGTTGCTTTCCACCTTTTCGCATTGCTCGTGCCTCCCAACTGTGTTAAGTGTCGATCCTGCCCTCACTCATTACGTCCCCAGGATTACCGTCAACCTCGAAGAGAAACCGCTGCCACGATCCAGTGGCTGCTCCTAGGATACCAGAACCCTTCAAGTATCTCAACGCACTTGCCGTCACCCGCAACGGGCCGACGACCATTCTACCGAATGTAAGTGGTTAATAAACCATATCTTGGCTTTTATAAACCGGTAGCGTCATTGTGTCTAGACCCTTATCTCGGCATTTCAAATCCCGCTCTCCCTCCTCGGTCTTACCCCGTAATACCTGGCAGCCAACCTAAAAACCCCACGCTTTCCTTCCTATGATAAAGTTCCAAAAACCTGTAGAGAAAAAGAGACACAATTTAAAATTGAGACTCCACTTTTGACTCTTACTATAAAACTTTTTTGTTCATTTTTTGCATGCTATTTATTCCACATGCTTTGCCATTTTAGGAATGATTTCTAAATTTACAATGATTTATATATGCTCATTATTTATATGTACATGTGATTATTATTCTTGAAAATTATTTATCTATATATATGCAATGATTGATAAGTGCCTATGATTCTATATATGCTCATGCAAATGATTTACACGTGCCAATGACCTGATATATGTGTGAAATGATTTTGAAGTGCCTATTATATGATATTTGAGGTAATATGAATTTAAAATTATGCCATGTACTAGTATATGTGAATAATGAAGCAGGTATTAGCGTCTTACCCCGTAATACCGGGCTGACCAACGACCTACTTTCTGGTCAGGTAACTGTGAGGTTGGCCAGACCAACCCATCCCTCAGAGGTCCTTCGTTGGAAAATGGGGAAAAAATTTGAAATTAAACATTTATTAATTCTGCAATCAGCGATTTAATGAAAGTAATGTATTTGGAATCTACGTATTTTTCCGATTACAACGACATGTAATTTGTCTAGAAAGGTTAACAATTTTAGAAGTATTAAGAATTAAATTGAATATTGAGCTAAAGTTTCTCGATAATAAACTCCTTCGAATTTTCAACTTTTCTAGGCAAGTAATATATAATTGAAATCGGAAAAATTCGTAGATGCTGATTATGCTATTTTCAAATCGCTAGTTGAAAAATTAAAAGTTTGTAAATTTTCTTACTTTGACCTGCCTGTGGATAAGAGACCCCTGCTAGAGTAAGCTCACCCAAACTGAAGTCCGTGAACAGACCGAAAAGTAGTAGAAAAAATTGAACCGGGACGGGCTTGACCATAACTGAAAACTGAGCAAACAGTTTGCCGACCACTGTTAAGACAGGCCTATACCTGCCTACACTGTAGTCTTAGGTTGGTATTTCTTTTCACGAGGGTTATTCTGTATTGGAAACAAACGGTCGTGTCAACGACCGTATCTGCCAAATCTATGTTTTCGGCAAGACCGAAATAAAATTGTATTTCAAACATTATTTAACGTTGCGATTGCTATTGACTCCCTGCAGCAAAGATTTGTCCTAAAAACCTAGAAATAATAAAATTTCATAACTATTAAGAAAGCCCTTTTTACATCCACACTTCAAATATTCCATTTGCCTATATAATTTGCCCTAAGCTGGACTTGTAGAAGCATCGCCTGGCTCCATTTATATTTTGACTCTAAAAAGCAAACAGATTTACTCCAAGAATAACTGCACAAAATAATGTTTGAATGAAAACACTATGAGAAATTAGGTATATTCGAAACTTTTTGTAATTTAAAAAAAAATTTTGCGAAAATCGCTATCAGTGTCTCTTGCGTCGCCATTTCTTCGATTTCATTCATATCGATTATGGCAGGTATACGATTGCACCGAACTCGATTAAACCAAAGACTATTTGAAATAAAGCAATTAAACATGACTATATTTTTTGTGAGATCTACAAGAATCATCATCATTGGCAGAGGTTGACGCTCACTAACGACATTTTTTTAAACTTCTAGTAACATTCAATTCTTTTGGTTCAGTCATGTATTAGTGCAATCGAATACATAATATCGATTGGGTTTATCGATTGTACAACTGGGAGCGAGTGAATGAGTGAGTAAACGACAATCTTAGAGCAAAATGGCGCTGGAGACAAGCAGAGAGGATGAGTTGCTGTTAGAGCTTTTCCAATGATTCTTGATTTGAGTCACAAAAAATTTCGGATATTCCTAATTTCCCATAGTGTTTTCCAGTGTTTTCAGTAAAACGTCATTGTCCTCAGTTACTATTTCAGTAAACCTTGTTTTTTTTTTTTTTTGGTTTGTTTTGTGAATATGGAAATCGATCAAAGTGACGCTTCTTATAGCTTTGTATCATTCACTCCAGCTCAGTGAAATTTATATTACATAGTGTATTATTTTTACGATACAAAAAAGGAATTTTATAAAGAAGGACTTATTATAGTAATTACAAATGAGAGTTGGGCAAAAGAAATATTCGAAATTTAGAATATTTAGGTGTGATAATGTGCAGCAGTAATGCACGTAATGTACGAAAGTCAAAAAGGCTTTCTGACTTATGAAATTTCCCTATTTCTAGGTTTTTTAGGAATCGTCTTTGCTGGATTCAACAGAAATCAATAGGATTGCTGCAATTTAAAATTCTTTGAAGATACAAATAAATTATTATTACGAGAATATATATATTTTTAATTCGATTCGGAAAGAAATTGGAAACTTTTGGAAAGAATAAAGTGGGGAGTCATTCGGAAAGAAATCAGAAACATTCGGAACAAGCTAACTAGCGGGACATTCGGAAATGATCGGAAAGAAGTCGGAGAGTGGGACACTCGGAAAGACTCGGAAAGGTTCTGGGGACTGCTCGACCTTCGGGAAGAAACTGAAGCAAAGTTCACATAGGATTCGGAAAGGATCGGAACGGTACCTCTTTTCGACGCGGTCTTTCTGAGCCTTTCCGCGTTTCTTCCGATATGACAGGCACGATCCCCGGACGTGTAAAATTTCCGCCCCTTTGCACATTCCAGGAACATAACAAAGAGGACTTACCGTTATTGTTATTATTATCAATAAATATCGCGTAAACCGTAAGAGATAGATCAAAATCGATATCAGTGTATACTATGTATATCATATGATAGAAATATATATATATATATATAAACTAAAGGTTAACAACCACCGCAGGGTCCCACTGGGAGTAACTGTCATCTAAAAAATTACAAATAAAAAAAGTGTCGGTAAGGTAGGAAGCCGGTCACGTGACCCACTCGTCACATGGCCTTAAGTTCAATTGTATTAGGGGTGGGATAAATTAAAGGTTAAAGAGGGTGAGAAGTGGGATAATGTCCTGATTCTCCGATCAGGACATTTGGTCTACCTAATTGATCCGGGTATTATTAAAAAAAAATCTTTGATTTTATTGAACTCCCTTAGATCATCGATGTTCCCAGGCTCACCTTGAATTTCTAATGCTGAAACAAAATATATGCAGAAACCTCAACTAGGCCAATTGAGTTAATGTAGGATGCAAAGAACCAATGATTACCTCGAACTAAAACGACACGTGTTTTCAGTACCATTTTCAAAAGCAATAAATTATCAATTTGCATTAATTGCATCATCACATTTAATTTAGTACTTAATAAGTATAGATACAAATTTAGTTAAATATTTTTATAGCTAAAAAAACTAGAGCGTAATTTTATATTACAAATTTGAATCCAATATCGTGTAAGTGAAGAGATGAAAATAACAACTGGATAAGGAACAATTTATCCAAATTCTGCTTTTAACGATTCCGGCTAATTTGGGACACTATTGATCCATACATATTAGGAAAATGTGAAAATCATTTCTCCTTTCACTCGAAAAAAAATTTAAAGCGCCATTTTTTATTAAAAATGCGAATCAAAAATTCTATAAATAAATATAAAAATAAAAACTAGATAACGACCAATTTGCCCAATTTCTGTTTTTAACGATTTCGGGTAATTTGGGACACTATTGATCCATACATATTAGGAAAATGTAAACATTAGTTCTCCTTTCATTAAAAAAAGATTTTTTCAAATGAGAAACACAACTGCATACACACAAAATTTATTTAAAAAAACTATTTTTAAAAAACAGGCGCGCTACGCGTGTGATTATTATTTGCTCAGTCTCACTCAATTTTTAAACTAAATAATTGAATAGTTTAAATAATTGAATAATTGATGTAGATTGATATTATTTTAGTTTCACATTAAAATTTTCCAAAATTTTTAATTTTGTTTTCGAATTCTATTTACATAGTCCCACAAAACATTAGAAATTACGTATATTGGGTCGCTGGATCCGAACCCGAAGTCGGAATACCGAAGTTAGTTCTTGTTTTCTTCCTAACCTCAAAATTTCGTAACCTCAAAATTTCCTAACCTCAAAAATTACTTTCTTGCACCTTTTTGCGAATAGAAAGAAAACAAGACCTAACTTTGGAATTCCGACTTCGGATTCGGATTCAGCGACCCAAAATACGTAAGAATTGACTAGTTTGGTTCGTTTCAACTTCTACTTTTTTTCGGGATGTGAAATGTACGAAAAAAGTGTTTTTTGAGGTTAGGAAGAAAACAAGAAATATCTTCGGAATTTCGACTTTGGATTCGGATTCAGCGACCCAAAATATGTAAGAATTTACTTGCCTGGTCCGTCTGAAGTTTTAGGGTGGGGGAGGGGGCTCGGGGGGATTGTGACAGTCTGTAACAGAGGTTAAAGGCTAAAGGTTTCTTCCGATCTATAGTTTTATTTCAAATATCAATTTTCGATTAAAAACAATCACATAAAATTTGTTTAAAATGTTAAGTCTTATAAGAAAACTACTATTTTTTAAGTTTAAAAATCTCTGATTTCCCATGAAAAATGTTCACATAACCTAAAATTGTTTGAAAATTGTAAATTTACTTTGAAATCTATACCGATTTCAGGTGAAAAATTGCAAACCTAACCCAAAATTCATTCAAAAATTGTAATCTTCTTTGAAATCCTTTTTTTTTTTTAAAGAAAAATGTCAATTTCCGGTACAAAGCACCAACATAACCTAAAATGGTACAAAAATTGTAAATCTGCTCTAAAATCTAAAGATTTCTTAAAATTGAAATACTAATTTTCGACGGAAAACACTGACATAACGAAAGATGATTTAGTATTGTAAATCTTATTAAAAATTGAATTATTTTTGTTAAAAAAATAAATGAAAAAAAAAACAATTTTCTATGAAACACCTTAACAGAAACTAAAATTGTTCAAAAATTGTGAATCTTCTTTGAAAATATTTCAAAGGATTTGAAATACTTTTGGCTTTTTATTGTTATTGAGGCGTTTTTAATAATTTGAAGGGTTTTCAAAGGAGTTTTAAAATATTTTAGGGTTTTTTTTCAATTCCAAGGAATTTTGAAGAGATTCAAAAGATTTTTAAGGGTATCAGAAGTTTTCAAAGGATTTAAAATATTTCAGGATATTATAAAAGATTTGATTAAAAATACAATTTTACGATAAAAACACCTGACATAATCCAAAATGATTCAAAAATTGTAAATCTTGTTCAAATCATAATTATTATGTTTCTTTAAAAATATAAATTTTTGATCTAAAACGACAATGTAACCTAAAATAGTATTTTAAAATTAAATATTGTAAAAAGAGATGAATCTCCAAACAAAATAATGTGTTATTAATGTTGTTCAACTTTGAACTAAGTAGTTGAATTTTTGACAGAAATAAAAAATTACTGTTTGAAAAAATGGTTGCATTTTCAACAAAATAATTAAATGTTCAACCAAACAGTTGATTTTTTAACTTATAAAGGATAAATTTCTAACCAAAAATGGAATAGTTAAATGTTCAAATAAAAAAATTATTTTTAACCAAAAAAGACGAATTTTCAACAGAATTTTTGAATTTGTAAGCCAAAAAAACAAATTATCTGCAAAAAAGTTGAATTCACAACTCAAAAATATAATTTTTCAATAAAAATGTAATTTCATATCAAATAGTTAAATTTGCATGCAAATAGTTCAATTTATAACCAAATAATTGAATTTTCAACAAAAAAGTTCATTTTCGACCAAGTATTTGAATTTTCTACCAAATTGTTGAATTTTTAATTAAATTAATTTTAACAGAAAAAAAGCATTTTCAACCAAGGAATTAAATTTTCGACCAAAAAAGATGAATTCTCAAAGAAACATGTAATAGACGGATTTCAAACCAAGAAGATTAAATTTCTACAAAAAAGGTTCTACCAAACAGTTGCTATTTCAATGAGAAAAGATTAATTTTCAATTAAAAATATCAATTTTTAACCAAAAATGGAAAAGTTATATTTTTAATTAAAAAGATTAATTTTCTACCCAAAAATTTTTTTTTAACAAAATAGTTAGATTTTCAACCAAAGATTTCAACTTTCAACTAAAATGATAAATCTTCATACACAAAAAGTGAATTTTTCACGACAAAGATAAATTTTCTTAAAGTTGAAATGATAAATTTTTTACCAAAGAGATGAATCTCCAACAACAACAAAATTGTTAACAATGTAGTTCAACTTTCAACTATGTAGTTGAATTTTTGACCAAAAAATATTACTTTTTCACAAAATAGTTGCATTTTCAATAAAATAATTAGATTTTCAACCAAATAGTAGAATTTTTAACCAAAAGAGATAAATTTAGAACCAGAAATATAGTAATACACTTTTCATCCAAAAATAGTTGAATTTTCTTATTGGGTTCTATTAATTCAGCTCACATTTGAGCGAGAAAAAAAACCATAATTTACAAAATTCGCAAACTTTGTTCAAATTTATCATCACGAAACGTTATCTAAGTAATTATAAAAACAAAAAATTCATTTTCCACAAAAAACCAATTTGTAGCGATGCATTCAAATTTTCCAATTAATAGTTTAATTTTAAACAAAAAATTAATTTCGAACCAAAAAGTTAATTAAAAACATTTTTAATTATAGATTTTAAAGTGATTTGTATTTTTAAAAATAAATTTGAAGGTCTTTTCATTTAAAAAAATTAAAGGTCAAATCATCGACAACTGTAGTTTGGTGATTGTGAATTCTCTTTTGTTAAAGCTCCTTCCGCTTTACCGGACACATTCTCATCATGGATCTCGTGCCTCAGTCTGGAGCTGCTTATTCAGATATTACAAAATAAAGTACAAATTTTATTTTCCATGATTACTTTAATATTTGCTCCTTATTTTGCACTCATTTTAATTCTCAGCTACTTTGAAAAATATATCATTTCAATAAATTTATATTATTCCAATTCATAATATGCATTGGTATTGAAAGATACGTATTTTCATTCTCTTGTTTTTATAATTTAAAAAAAGTGCGCATCCTATAAGAAAAAAAAAAACAATTTTGTTATTAAAACTTTTATTGTATTTTGTCTCGTTTTTCCATACATGTAATTTGTATATTTTCAATGTTATTTTTTACGATTAAAACAAAAACTATGCGTCCTATCAAAAAAAATATCGATTAAAAATTTGTAGCTCTTTTTTGGATGAGCAACTTTTGTTAATTCATTTTTTCATAGCGTGTGTCGTTTGTCAAAAATTTAATTTTTTTTCATGTTGTTTTTCACAAATAAACAAAAACCACGCATTCTATCAAAAAATAATGGATGAAAAATTTGTAGCTCTTTTTTGGGTGAACAAAAATGTTATTTTTTTATTTTTAATGCTTTTTTTTTTACGAATTTATATAAAAACTATGCGTACAATCAAAACGTGTATATCATGAAATTTGTAGATCTTTTTTGGATGCACTATTTTTGACAATATGTCTTTTTTCGTATCTTGTTTATTTTGACGGCAAAATGGAATTTTGAATTTTTCATTATTTTTTGTGTGATGAAAATTAGAATTTTCGATTTAAAAAAAAAATTAAAAAAGTTGTTATAACTATCTTGTAGGGCTTTCAAAAAGCAACGTGTTTCTCCTGCTGACGTTTTTTCATATCGTGCGTTGTTAGGCTTAAAATTTTCATTTTCTTTTTGTTTAAATTTTCTAAATGCTATAACTCTGGTAATTTGTTTTCTATCAAAAAAAGTCATTAGAATAAATTTTTCTTCTTTTTAAATACAACGAATAACCGTGCATAAAAATTTCAAAATCTAAAAGAAAGTGGTCTCAAGAATTTTGAAAATGCTCTTTTTGCATTTTCATCAAAAATGGCTGGCTAACGAACCTCATATTCATTTTGGAACACTTAAAGAGTATTCCAAAGGCCAGTCCAATCTGTCAATTCTGTCGAAAGTTATCATGCTCACAGACATACATACATACATACAGACAGACGCATTCGTAAAAACATGTTTTTCGGTTTCAGGGGGTCTCAAAACGCGCACATTTGACAAAAACGGAGGGGGTCAAATTTTACAAAAATCTAATACCTTCTCTGGTGAGAATGTAAAAAAATGCAAAAGTGTTTCAATAAAAAGTTTCTAGTGAAAATAGAAAAATTGAAATCAGTACATAAAAGCGGGCATTATGTCACCTTAAGAGTGAAATAATTATGAAATGATTCTGGTTTCACATTTCAGGCCACAAAATGTAATATAGTGTAAATTATAGCTCATAATAAAAATTTGCTACATATAAACACACGGCAATTAGCAATCGTGCGGGATGTCGTGTGTGGGGACAAAAGTGGATATTCCCTCATTCCCGGACTTTCCTTACACGTCATGATGTAATTCCACTTTATGTTGTTACAAAACTTTAAATAACATGTTTTCAAATGAAACACAAGGAATAATTAAAAAAAAAAGAAACTCAAACTTTTATTTTTATTACGGTAATTGTGTTCATTCAATTTGAATTCTTTTAAATATACAATTATAAAATTTAATAATTTTGAAATATTCCATAATTTTGAAATATTTAAATAAAGAAGTTGAAATTTCAACAGGTATATGTTGGCTGAAAAGAAGACTGCAAAAATAATCATTTGATTCCGCTTCTTCGTCATTCAGGTAGATCTCTTTAAAAAAATTAATTGATAAAACGTCTGGAGATATCAGGTATGTATAGACTACCGAAAGCATTTACATTTTCAAGATTCAAGATTCCGGAACCACTTAGTCAAAGAAGGAGGTCCAGCACAGAACGGTTCCCTGAAAAAAATTCTGACTGACTCATTTCATCAGTAAACCGTGAAATTGGATGTTGGGACAAGGCGGATGCTATTTGAGGATACCTGAATGATATCTAGTTACTGGATAATTTGTATGTATTGAGTACCTGCAACCAATAAGCTGTTACTAGTAGCTATACCTAATACATACAACTAGTACCTGTACCCACTAAGATTTACTAGTACCTGCAAATAGTACTGTAAATAGTACCTGCAACTAGTACTTGCAAATCGTACTGTGACTAGTACCTGCAACTAGTGCATTCAACTAGTACCTGCAAATCGTACTGTGACTAGTACCTGCAACTAGTACCTGCAACTAATACGTTCGAATAGTAACTGAAACTATTACCTGCAACTAACACGTTCAAATAGTACCTGTAACATATATCTGAAGCTAGTACCTGTAATAGTATGAAGAAACAAGTATCAAGAAGTACATGCAACTAGTACGTATAAATTGTACTCAAGTCCCCTAAAGTAGATAAGGTACCAGAAGTACGTTAGATACCTAAACTACCAGAAGTGCCTTACGTAACTTTCAGTAATCTGATTATTCCACTATAAAAACAAGTGATCGAGGTCGAATTTTTTGAAATGATAAAAAAAATATTACATTTTTTCGGATTTAGTTGATGGAATAATTATTTCCCACAAAAAATGTCTTCCACATATATTTTCTAGTTACGTTTGCAGACATTTTACTACTTTTAATGATGATTTATGATGATGATTTTGATATGATTCTGTATTATTATTTTCTATGTAAAACTTTGAACCTGAAACATTCCCAATCATTTTTGAACTTATAAACAAATTTTTATTTTTTCAAACTTTAAAAACGTTCAACCCCTCGAAAAATTATTACATTAAAAAAAAAACATCTCCTGAACCCTCATCCATCGTAAGAAGGGCACAACAACTCATTTTGAACTCATCTGGCCCCGGAAAGCGATACGCAATATATGGACGACCCCAGAAGTACCTTAGGTACCTGAATTACATGGGGTATCAAAAGTATCAGAAATACCTAAGGTACCTGAATTATCTAGGATATCAGACGTTCCAGAAGTACCAGAGGTACCTGCATTAGAATATCAGAAGTACCTATGGTACCAGAAGTAGATAGAGTACCAGAAATTTCTCAGGTGCCAGAAGTATCTGATGTACCTGAATTATCGGTGGTATCAGAAGTACTTGTGGCATCATAAGTACCTGCAGTATCAGAAGTACCTGAGGTACCTGAAATAGTCTGCGTATCTGGATTACCTGAGATATCAAACGTGCTTGATGCTCCACAAATACCTGATGTACCTGAATTAGCTAGGATAGTAGAAGAACCTCAAGTACCACCAGTACAGGAGATATCAGAAGTACCTGAGGCACCTAAATAATCTTAGGTGTCAGAATTACCAAAGATACCAGAAGTTCCGCAAGTTCTAGAATTACCTGAGACACCAGAAGTGGCTGACCTACTAGAAGTGCCTGACCTACTAGAAGTACCTAATCTATAAGAAGTACCTAATCTATAAGAAGTACCTAATATATCAGAAGTACCTAATCTATCAGAAGTAACCGAGATACCAGAAGTACCTAATTTACCTGTGCTATGGTAAGTACTTTGTGTACCAGAAGTGTCTGAGGCATCAGAAGTAAAGGAGGTACCTGGATTACCTGGGGTATAAGAAGTACCTGATTAACCAGAAGTACCTGATGTACTAGAAATACCTGATACACGAGAAGTGCCCAAGGTATCGCAATTACCTGAGGTACCTGAAACTCGTGAAGTACCTGAAACACTTAACCAGTTCCTGAGACTCATAATCAGCTGTAGTAATGAAACAATCATCCTGAGGACATAAGTCCAAGTTGACCTTGAATTCTTAATGAAAGAACAATGGGCCCCTTGGCAAATGTGTGCCACAGACACGAAACTAGGCTTGTGCTGGTGACGTTGCCAGGGAGGGCGATTATGAAGCGGCGCGTTTGCAGGAATGAGTCCGGCGACTTTCACCGCCGTTGAGTTCAGCTCCACTCCGCACCACTCTTGGCCCAACAACTCCGGCTCAACTCTACGTAGCAATGCCTCTCTTTTCAGGTGGGGGATCCTGCTGGCCAGACACGAGACATACCTCAGAAGCGGACGTGTGAATTCTTTTTCCTCCGTTTGACCCGCGCACACGTGATTGATCTCTCCTCGAGGAACCTCTCGGTCCCGGCTCCGCGATACCTGAAATTCGAAATGGGCCCTGGTCCACGGTGAAGCTTCAGCTCCTGGAAGCTGCGCGACCGCACGTGAAATGTTCGGGAACCTGCGGGTGCGAAATTGTGACAATGTTACACCGGACGTCTCGTTTCACCGAACTGTTTCGTGTGTTGTGTGCTCTGTGGATATCCTTCGCCGTTGGCGTTGGTGAGTACCTGAATTTTTGCAAATTTCGACAATGGTCCCAAGTTTGATTCAGCGGATTTTTCAATCTGGAATCAGTTTTACTGATTGGAGAATTTTTTAAAAAGATTGTTATTAAAGTTGAGAAATTTTGGTACCTGACATATATTTCAGAGTAGAAAACAAATTTGATATATTTGAGGATTAGCATTAAGAGCTAGGTGGTCCCGCGTGTAGATTCAACTCAGTGAGAGGAAAGATCTATACAGTGGTGCCAAGTTTAATTAGGATATGCTCTCGAAAGATTACTTGTGGAGAACAAAGGTTCATGAAGTGGCTCAGGTACCAATTATCTGAGATAAATGAAGTGAATCAGGTTAAAAAGTTGCCGAGGGTACCTGATTTGTATGAAGTATCTGAAGTACCTCAATCAGCTGAGGTCAACTAAGTACCTAAAGCAGAAGATTTTAGATCAATTCAAGTACCTGAAATGCCTACATTATTTGAGGTACCTGAAATATCGAAATTACTAGAATTATATGAAGTACCTGAGATGAATTGAGTACTAAAAGTACCTGAAATTTCTCATATACCTTAATTACTCTAAGTCTCAATTCAAAAAGTAGAGTCCACTTTCTCTGTTGGAAAAAAATCATTAGAAAAAAATGGATTAAAGAATCCCACTGAATAATGCATGAAATTTCCTGCTTCCTTTTCAATATTTATAAAAAGACCGGTTATCTCTTTGAGTAATGAAAATTCATAATAATCTGTTACTTTTTGCGTTTAAGGTAGTTGTGCCGAAATTCAGATCTCTGAAAAATATAATTTTCTATGATTTTGAGAATCAAAATAATATTACTGATGTCATTTTAAAATAAAAACATTATTTTCGATGAAATAATTAAAAAACTTACAATAAATATTTTAACTTTTTTTTTTTTTAAAATTGAATTTTGTTTACTATCGCTTCTTACCATTGTTTTAAAAATGGCTGAATTTTATCAAATGATGAATTATTTTTTCGGGGAAAACATTCTCTACGATTCTATTGCTTTCAATTTTGAAATCAAATTTTTCTATGGCTGAAATCGTTAGAAGATTTTTTTTAAACATTTTTTTAAAACAAATAACTGCATTTGAAGGATTATTTTCCAAATTGAAAATATTAGTTGTAGGAAATGTACTCTCCCAAAAAATGAACCATGGTTTATTGAAATTTAACCATTTTTAAAAAATTGATAAGAAGCGACAATAAGAAAAAATTCCATTACACAAACTATTATTAAAGTCATTATTTTTCGTAAGTTTTAAACTGTTTTCATCAAAAACTGTTTTTTTTTTTTGTTATAACATGTGATGGATGATATCATTTGAATGATTAAAATCATAGAAAATTTTGTTTACAGATACCAAATTTTTGACACTACTACCTTAATTACACATTTTATTTTAGAGCCTTCCTTTTTCCAAGTAAAAATTATATTTCGCTATGCTTGAAATGTTAGTTTTGGATTTGTGTAAAATATTTTAAGCATAGGAAAATTTTGATCCACGTTTTTGTTACAATTCGAGGCGAATGCCTAATTTCTTGTTTAGGAAGTAAACATGTTTCATGTGTTAAGCCAGTTTTTTCGTCGACCAGATTTAGAAAATATCTAATAGCATATTTATCGCTTGTCTAGTCGCAATAAATTATATATTCAAATTTAATTTTATATCAATTTTGATACTTTAATGGGATTCTACCAAATAAAAGATAAACCGGAAAATTATTTTAGAATGAATTTTGTAGAGTTTAATTATAATGAAGATATTGGTTTAACATCGAAATCTTTTTTAATTAGTTTTGTCGAGAGTTTTTTTTTCAAAATTCAAATTTGGATGACACTGAATAACCCACGCAAAAACCGGTTCCGCACAATTTTTGTTGACCCTGAAAAATACTTGAATTATTTTCCGTGAGTCAACTGAATTTAGACTAAATTCAAAATGTTCCATCCCGATTAATGTATGTGATTAATTCTGGAGAAGCCATAGCTGAATAAGATTTAAAATAATTATAGATTATGAAGTAATATTTTTAAGTGCTTCAAGAATTTTTCCTAATTAATCTAAATAAGATTAACCTAGAAAAAGGCCAAAAATGTGTTCAAATTAAGAGGAATTTGAAAGCATCGAGAACAAACTTTCACAGAGAGAAAATTTTAATTAAAATCGTAATCTTCAGTTTCTCACTTTCAGAGTGCAAAAAAAAATCGTTTCGTTTATGGACAATTCGCACGTATTTCCGTCTTGTCTTGCTTGTTTGGCCGTTTTCATCGACGTGAGGCGACTCAAGAAGAGTTTATTATCTCAATTAAATTCCACGGAAATGGCAAAAATCTGCTTAAAGATTGATAACAAAGGATAAATTTATTAACAAAAATGAAATTTTTTGAAAAGTCAGAATAGATAAATGGTTTTAAAATAAGTAAGTCTGAAAGGTAATAAAAGAGAAATAAATTTTTTAATGATAATGGATTTTTAAATTATGTCTCTAATTAAATTAATAAGGGTTATTATAAATTTATTTTAAGTAATAAATTAAGAACGTTGCATCCAGCGTTGGGTAGTAACTTGCTACAAGTAACTAAGTTAATGAAAAGTTAAGTTATTTGTAACTTTTATGGTAACTTCGTTACTCTTATAAAAAATAACTTGTAACGTAGCTTAGTTACAATTTTTTCAGTAACTTGGAACTTTAATTTTTGTTACTTTGTGTTTTTTATATATCTCCTATTAAGAGATATTTATGGATCAGTTATGGGTAGAAAATCAATATCTTTCGGTTCAGAATTCAGCTGTTTTTTTTGAAAATTTGTATTTTTTGGTTGAATCCAACTGTGATTGACTTCAAATTAAAATCTTTTTTGGTTGAAATATTATCAACTATTATATTTTTCGTTGAGAATTCATCTATTTTGGGTAAAAATTTAACTACTTGGTTGAAAATTCATATATTTCGTTAAAAAATCAACTATTTGATTGAAAATTAACTTTTTTGTTGAAAACTCATACTTTCAGTTTAAAAAGGCAACTTTTTTGTGGAAAATTCGTCTTTTTGATTTAAAAATTCAATAACTTAGTTTAAAGTTTTTTTTCTTTCTTTGGTAAAAATTTGGCTTTTTGGTTTCAAAATTTATCTCTTTTGGTAAAAACATCCTATTTTTTATTGCAAATTAAACTATTTTTGTAGAAAATTAATCTCATTTGTTTGGAGATTCAGTTATTTTATTAAAAATTCTTTTTTTTTTATTTCAACTGTGATTTTAAATGAAGAAATTTTTGTTTAGAATTCATCGATTTTGGTTGAGAATTCATGTATTTTATTAATAATCCAACTATTTTGTTAGAAAGTTTAACTAGTTGATTATAAAATAAGGAAAATTTTTGTTGAAAATTTATATTTTCAGTTTGAAAATTGAAATATTTTGTTGAAAAGTGTTGTTTTTTATTTAAAAATTCATCTCTCTTGGTAAAAAATTTCTGGTTGAAAATTTAACTACTTGGTTGAAAATTCATGTATTCCGTTAAAAAATCAACTATTTGGCTGAAAAGTAACTTTTTTGTTGAAAATTCATATTTTCAGTTTAAAAAGGCAACTATTTTTGTGGAAAATTCGTCTCTTTGATTTAAAAATTCTATAATTTCGTGTAAATTTTTTTTCTTTCTCTGTTCAAAATTTGGCTTTTTTGTTTCAAAATTTATCTCTTTTTGTAACAAAATCTCATTTTTCTGGTTAAAAATTCAACTATTTTTTCAGAAAATTAATCTGATTTGGATGAGGATTCAGTTATTTTGTTGAACATTTTTCTTTTTTTAATTCAACTGTGATTTCAAATCAAGAAATTTTTGTTGAGAATTGATCTATTTTGGTTAAAAATTCATGTATTTCATTAATAATACTATTTTGATAGAAACATCAACTAGTTGATTATAAAATAAGGACAATTTTTGTTGAAAATGTAAATTTTCAGTTCGAAAATTCAAATATCTTGTTGAAAAGTGTTGTTTTTGGTTTAAAAATACATTTCTCTTTGTAAAAAAAATTTCTGGTTGAAAATTTAACTACTTCGTTGAATGTTGAACTACTTCATTAAAAAACTAGTTGTTTGGTTTAAGATTCATAATTTTAGTTAAAAATTCATCTCTTTGGTTAAAAACTTAACTTATTTGGTTTCAAATTCTTTTTTTTTTTACTAGAAAATTAAAATATTTTGTTAGAAATTTCAACAAATTAGTCTTTTTGATTTGCAAATGGTAGAAAATCGAGTATTTCGTTAAGAATAACCTTTTTTGATAAATTTAAATTTAAAGCTTTTTCGGGTTTCAATAAAATTCGAATCTAAAAATATTCAATTTGTAACGTTTTGACATTGTCTTATTTTCGAAATTTTAATCCGAAATAATTAAATTTCGTGATTCTTCAATTTTAAAAAATGTTCAATTTTTAGCGCTTCGACTTATAAATTACACAATATTATTTAACTACTTTTTCTAATTAAATTGTCCAAAATCGTTCTATATATTTTTTCAGACGTTTTCAGTTAGAAATGATTAATTATTGTTTAAAAAAGGTTTAAAACATAATATTGAAAAATTGGGTTGATAGCGGATTTTTAAATTGTTTATATGATTTAAAGTCAACTGATTTCACGCAAAAAAGTTTGTTGATGCTTATCGAGTATATGTTTTTTTCTAAACCGAGAGAAATCACGAATATTAACCGGGAGAACCGGGAGAAAGCCGGGAGACAAAAATTGAAAAAATAGTGGCCAACCTGCTGATAATTAAATGTTCACAAAATTTTTAACCATTTATTATAGTTTTAAGCAGTTTTCTCTTAGAATGGAGTAGAAAGTCGCGGTTTCTTCGAAAATTTCCCACTTTTTGTCCAATTTTCGATCATTAATGTTAACATACGTATTTGTTTAAACAATTAATTTTAATTGTTTATAATACAATCATTAAATAATGCTAGAAATTGCGGGGTTTTTCTGAAAGTTTCCACCTTTTGTTCACTTTTTACTTGGAGTGAGTTAATATTTAATTTAATATAACAAAAATAATTGTTCAAACAAATTATTATTGTCTATAGCTATATTTTTTTATATCAATACTAGATAGTTGCAGTTTTCTTCTGAATTTAACTTTTGTCCATATTTGTTTAAACAAAAGTTTATTATTAATAACTATCTTTATCCATATTAATGACAGATAGTTGCGGTTTTTTCCTAAATTTCCAACTTTTTGCCCACTTTTCTGTTAGTGAGGTAATAATTAATAGTTGTTAAAACAATTTATTCTTCTTCAGAACTGTTTTCTCTTAGATAAGTGCTAGAAAATTGCGGTTTCTTATGAATTTTCTTACTTTGCTTTGCCTTTTTAGTTATAAAAAGAATGATAAATAAATATTAGAGAGAAATATATTTTAAAAAATCTCTTTCTTTTTCGTGAATATATTTTGCTGGAGGGGGGTGGGTATCAACATATATTCAATTGCAAATTTTTCTTTTACGCTTTGCAATAAACTTCTTGTTGTAATTTAAAACAAAACTTTTATAAATCATTCACACATCTAGTTCTCCCACCAACACCTAATTATTCCATTCTTGGTTTTTGCCTCTTGTGTAAGATAGCTTTTTTATTTAAATTAATTTTTTTAACATTGGGAAAAGAGCAAAAATAATTCACTTAAAAAAGTACAATACTATTTGAAAAATTATTCTTGTTAAGGTTCACTTATTATTTGTTCATGCCTGAAAAGTCAAAGCAAAACTAAAGATTTTAGAAAAAAGCAACTTTCTAGCATTACTTAACGTTTGTTAATAACGTTTGTTAACATACAATTATTATCACTTTACTAAGTAAAAAGTGGGTAAAAAGTTAAACATTTGAGAAAAAACCGCAACTATATTGCATTAATAAATAAGAAGACAGTTATAAACCATAATAATTTGTTTAAATAATTATTTTTGCTAAATTAAATTAATTATTAACTCACCCTATGTGAAAAGTAGACAAGTTGTTGCGAATTTAAAAAAACCGCAACTTTCTAGCATTATTAAAATTGAATAATATTAATAATAATAACAATCAATTGTTCAAATAAGTAATTTTGTTCACTTCAAATAATTATTTACCTCACTCTAATTGAAAATTGGACAAAAAGTAAAATTTGTTGAAAAAAAACGGCAATTTTCTTGCATTATTCTAAGAGAATATTATTATCTATAATAATAAATTGTTTAAACAATTATTTTCGTGAAAATTAATTAACTACTACACCTCTCTAATTGAAAATTAGACAAAAAGTGACAGTTTTTTTGAAAAACCGCGACTTACTATCTCCATCAATATAAAGTATTATTTCATGTATTAGAAACAATTTGCATTAAAAAAAGCAACAAACATTATAATTAGCGCTAAAAACTCGCGAAACTCATTTTTTAATTTATAGGGGTTTTTTGGGATTCTATAGAACAGACTTATAGAGGTGATATTTGAACAGTCATATTTTATTTGTATTCTATGGCTAATTATGAAGAGAAATGTTGAGTTTCAAGTCGATTGATTTAATATTGAGAATTCTAAGTAAAATTTACAAAAATGTATTTTTTTTTTTCTTATGGGAAATACGTGTTGAACTTCATGGGGCTTGCGCCGGCCTCTGAATATAATTTTTTTTCCAAACAAAAAAATAATGGACTCATTTTTGTGTGGATTCGAACAAATTTCTGGGCGTTATTCATACCACTGCGCAGGCGTTGCGAAATGGTGGTGTAAGGAAGAAAACTTATGTTCTCTTCGTCACTCCTTTACGCGACACCTGCGCAATTGAAAAAGTCGCGGTCTGTTAGCTCCACTGATTCAACTTCCCTCAATCGAATTATTTCCTGGCCATTTATAATCTTTCACTATCGTTCACTAATGGTCGATGACTATTTATCTAAAGGTAGAGAAACAGCACTTGTATTTTACTTAATTATATTTTACTAACTAATAATGAAATCTAATGTCATTATAATTTCTTAAAATGAAAGTTGCTGTTTTTTTAAGGACTTATGTTTAATCAAAATGTAAAATTATTCTACAGTTTGCAGGGAAATTCAGAATAATCCTCTGTAAAATTATTTAATTTAATTTTAAAATATCTGCTCTTCAATAAAAATGTTCTGTTTGCCCGTCACAAAAAAAAACAAAAAAAAAACATTTTATAACAGTAAAATGGTTGATAAGCCTCCTCTACCCCTTTTGTTTCAGCTTCAAAAGGACACTCAGGCAAGTCAGGTCACCGTTGTCCTCTGATGCCCTCATACCTAGCAATGATTGATCCTTCACAACCTGTCTCCAAAAGATTGAAGCCTTCGCATTTCACTCGTTTGTGCCCGTTTCCAGGGTCTTGTAGAAGGGGTAGCAGAGGTGCATTCCCCGGTAAAGCCTCCTGAATTATTCAAAATGCTGCATGCGTACAATATTTTGTACGTCAGTAGTCACTCGCGAACGGGAATCAAAATCAAAATGACGTAAGATCTGAGAAACATTCCATAAAATCTTCACAAAGTTCAGGGTACAAGTCGAACAACTTGAAAGTGATCTTCATTGGCGTGGAAACTTATACGGCGGCCTCTAACCCAACCTTATCACCAGTCACTTCGGTCACCTACTCAAAAGGTACGTTCCTTACTACAGTTTTTTCTTTTACTAGATTCAAACTAAAAATAGTGTTTTCACTATTCTTAGGATGATTATTTAGAGTTCATCTCGTTAACTTTACGGTCTTAATATTTTTTGCAGCTTCTAATAAAAAATTAATCGAGGATTTCGTAGTGACCAACCTATTGAGGATATTGTCTACTAATTGGGCATAGGTCACAGGCATCTTTTCATCAGCAAATTCGGAGGGAAAAATTGATTTTTGACCCAATACTTCCACATGTGGAGTTACACCTATGGATTCGCAGACCGATTGATCAACAGAAAACATGACGCACGGTAACCACAAATCGTAGTCGGATTCTGCACAGTACAGGTACCACGAAAGTGTGATGGCTTCACTCAAGAGCTGCCAGAGATTGCAGGTGGTAAGCAGAAGATTTATGCTGTGTAATTTAAAAAAGTTCCGCAAACCTGACAAAATTTCGCTCTTAAATTGTAGTTAATGATATGTCTGAACTGATTTAGGGCATTCAACACGGCACATAAAGTGCTTACAAAAGGTAACTAAAAATGTGAGAGCATCTATATTTGTCAATGGAATCGCCCTTGAGTATTTAGATGAACAATCTGGCCAAGTTAGCATATGCTCATTTTTTTAATCAGATTTATGTAGAAGACCTACAAAGTACATTTGGAATTTTGTGACCACTAGTAGGTGTATCTGTATTAAACATAGGCAATTTCGTTTTTACTCTGAACAGTTTTTTATCGGGCAAGAGTCCAAAGTTTTAACGTAGTCTTGAACGTCGTACTTTAATTTCTTCCAATTAAATTTTTCCCTTACACGCTCATAATTTTTCAAAGCTCTCTTATGACCACCTGTTACAGAATAATGATTAATGATTTGAGGCCCTTGACTCTCTGGTGGAATAGTTACTTCCCCAGTAAAAAATAGTAATTTGATAATTTTCCTTACCTGATAAGTTTTAAAAATCAATTCTATCACTTCCCAAGATATGCTATCAAATCCTTCACGTCAAATACTGAAATATTTTGTTTTTAATTCATCTATTGATTGTCAAAAATCTACTTTTTCATTTTTTAAATCTTACAATTAAATTAAATTATCTTTGCTCATACATAAGTTAAAAACGGCTTAGAATATAATCAGTCTAGCGAGATCAGTTCCTAGATCTTAATATATGAACTAAAAAATATATATATACATCGTTGATTGACAAATATTAAAAACCTGTATTTATCTGTTGCTTACGTACCTTCTGGTTTAAAAGGAAAATGTATATCCAGTACTGCCAGAATTTTCATTGAAAGTAGCTCTCGCGACAGCGCAGAACGTTCAAGAAATTTAAGTGATTCTATACATTGACAGTGACCTTTGTAGTCCTGGCATAAGTGCGAATCGGGGGATTCTGAGTAACCAATGCAGGTTCATTACTTGGAGGGCGTGTGAAATGATCAATGTCTTCACGTGCAAAGTATGCTGGGTTCAGGTTATCAACCGATACCTGTCCAGACACGCCGTTGAAATCGATTTCGTAGATTTTATCGTTCGTCCGGTTCAAGATTTTGTGAAGACCGGTTTATAGCTGCTCGAGGGACTGGCGAACTGCGCGAACGCGGTAGAAAACATGAGAACAAGTTCTAAAATCTTTAAATAAGAAAATTTTACGTCTTGACTGACAGGGACGAGTTTGACCTTCCGCATATGTTCTCGAAATTCTTCAAGAAAAGAAAGCGGATTAGGCTTCAAGTCCTCGGGAAGGACAAACTCTCCGGAAATCCGGTGGGTAGTGCCGTACAGGTATTCAGCGGGAGACGACCCGGTGTCCATAAAGTGAGATCTAAGTCCTAAGAGGACGGTAGACAATGACCTAGACCATTCAGTGTCCGAATGAGACATACCAACGGCTTTGAGAGTCCGGTGCCAGCTTTCGATCATACCATTAGATTGTGGACGGTACACAGTTGTGCAAACCTGATTACATCCCGTGAGTTAGAGAAGGGCCTTAAAAAGCTCTGATTCGAATTGGCTCCCCTGATCCGTTGTCAGAGTTTGTGGAGGGCCGAAGCGAGAGATCCAGTGATCCGAGAAAGCGCAGCAGACTGTCAGTACTTCGATGTTTTTGATTGGAATGTCTTGCAGCCATCGCGAAAAACTGTTGATAATAGTTAAACATTAGCTATAACCATCACTTTCAGGAAGTGTGATGGAAGGAAGATGGTGGAATAGACGAAAGACGCGTTCCCGAAACGATGATAGAATATACGGACGAAGGGCGTCCCAGTGAAGTTGCAATAGACTCGTGTGAATTAGGGCTCCAAAATCCTCTGATGTTGAAGATTTAGTTGCTCGTCTTTTGTTGTACGGCCCTGTTCCTTGACCTTAGGCGTGTTTACGCACGACGGAATCTGCATCAATGGACTTCTTTACTTCCTCAGCAATGACGGATTCCATTCGGATCAGTCATCTTCGTCATTTACTGTCTGCAATTAAGTACAATATTATCATGAGACTGGAACTAATTTCATGATTTTACTGTTTGTCAAACAGGTTCTATAGAAAAATTAAGTACCTTCTCAAGTGCGGGTTCTGCATAATTTTCCACGATGATTTCAATGCTTTCCTCGTTTCCGTGAACCTCAATGTTAAGTTCTTGACTCTCTCCTGGTAGCTCTGCATCTACTGGGATCTCTTCCCATTCCTTTCCACAGCTTCTTATTTGTTGGTTAGTGTTCACTATAAAAAAAGATAAATTTTCAATCAAAAATGAAATAATTTCATTGTTATTAAAAAAAAAATTAATCTGCAAGCAAAGAGAAAATAATTTTCAGCAAAGAAGTTGAATTTCGCAGAACCTCTGAGGGACAAAATATTTTGTTTTTTTTACGGAAATTAGGCGATACGTATTTTTTCGATTTCAAAAAAAAAAAATCTGAAGAGTTCTGCGTATTTGAATTTTTTGCTTTTTTTTCAACATTCTGTGACAATGAAGATATTTTGTAAGTTTTATGCTTGCTTCCGTACGTTTAACTTTTTTAGACGTACAAACTGGCTACAAAAGTTATTTATCAAGCATTGAACTTACAATATATTTTCATTGTCAAAGTAAACGTAAAAAAAAAATGGCAACAAATTTAAAGTTAGGTTTTTCGAGAAAATTGATTTTTAAATTGTTCAGAAAAACCGCTTCCATTTTGTTCATTTTAATCCTTCTTTCAATTTTCCGTCGGATTTTAAAAAAAGACGGTGAACGCTATTAGAATCAAAAAGGAAATAATAAATATCCTAATCAGGATTGAAATAGATTTGGTCTGAAATATTTTTATCTCTATTGAAAGAAATTAATCTACAAACAAAAACAAAAGAATTTTCGACAAAGAAGTTGAACTTTCAACAAAACACTTGCAGTGTTTACTAAAAAAATATAAATTTTAAATAAAAAGTGGAATAATTTGGAGTTTATCGAAAATTCCCTGCCTTTCAAAAACTCTACGACCTGTACCAACCCTCAATCTACAAAGTAAAACACTGCACACATATTACCTGCCACACCGACGTCATCAAAATTATTGTCGAGTGGATCAATTGCGCTACCAAGTATTCCTTTGACTTGCTGGCATAGCGAATCTTCCTTTACTGGGTTGCTGCCACCGCCTGTTGAGACTCAAATTTTAATTAAATATGCATCAAATTTAGTAGAATTATAAAATAATTAAAAGCTTTTTTCCTTTATTTGTCGGTTTTCAAAGTTTCCTGCCGCAGAGTACTCAGATATTTCTGAGTACTTCGCTTCAGATTGTCCAACAATAGTTTTAATGTAACTGCAGGGCGGTGTTCTGGGAAAATACATCTTGCATTTTTCTCACTTAAGGTTTTTTTTTACCTAAAAATATAAACACAGTCGTAACTGAAAAAAGCCTAGTTGACGTTTACATTGCATACAATTTGAGGTTTAGAAATATTCTGTGGATGATTAGGGTCAAACCACACCCCTATGCACCCTTAGGCTCTCCTTTCTGATTGTGAACGCAGGCCCCGTCTACATATACTTCAGTTGGTTGAACGTTTTGATTAGGGAACCATGGTTCGGTAAATGAGGTAGAGCTTTCTTTACTGTAATTTCTTTCGATTGAATTACAAGAGTTGGTTTTAGACTTGGAAGCACGCTATGATATTTTCTCAAAACTGGGCGCTCTGGAGTCTTCGCTATCTTCGGATGAAGCATCCTCAGAAGACGGATTTTCCTGAATATAGGCATGTGTTTTAGGCTCCTTTCCCTTGCGTGACCTTTGTTTTAGTCTAGTTGCTGTAGAGCTTCTGTCTAAAGCAGGCTCTTTGTAATGGGCAAGGGGTCTTGTCCGAATCATCAACGGAAATTCCCGGTCGTCTTTTTCTTTGTTCCCTTGCGGCTTGAGCCACAGATTATTCTTGTGAAGCCGGCAATGTTACTAATGGTTTGAGGACTCCTTTTCCTACTTAGGTTTGCCCTTGGTTTTATGCAAGGTGTCACCTGTATTAGAAGACTTTTGTTTTTGAACCGTGGATTTGGTTGTTAGACCTGAACTAGTTGATGGTTGTAATATCGGTGAGATTTGAGATCGTGATTCTTGTGAGTAGTGGATGTGACAGTAGACGGTCCAGAAGAATCAGTGTCATCCCGACTCTCGTTAATCTCCTCGTAATAGCCTATAGGGTTCCTGGAAAGGGCTTCGTCACCGCGTTTCAATTTCCCTTTTTTGTATTCAAATTGAAACTGGTAGTCCTCTAGTCTGTATCTCCAGCAGATGAGACGGGGCCCTGGATTACCTGCATAGGTAATCCAGTAAACCGGCTCATGGTCGCAGGCCAGAATAACTTCTCTACCATAGAGATAGGGTCGAAAGTTGTCAATGGCACAGACTACTGCGAGAAATTCTTTTTCTGTTGGTTTATAACGTTGTTCTATACTGGTCATTATTTAAGGGTATTAGGCGATCGGCATATCCATTTTACCTATTTCTTGGGTAAGAACCGCTCCTATTGCATATTTGGATGCTTCGGTGGTTAATTTCAAAGTTTTAGAAAAGTCTGCATATTTTAATATGGGTTCATAACATAATGCGTCTCGTAATTTATTAAAGCTTTCTTCTTGTGGGCTCAATATTCAGAGACGTTCAAGATCATTCTCCAGGACTCTCATTTTAAATCTCAGGGCCCAAGATCAGCATGGAAGAATTGGCAATGGTGGCTACTACCACCATAATCTGTCAAAATGGAACTCTTAAAATCCCCCTAGATGTCCCTCTCCTAGATAAAACCTATTACAACTTCTATCAACTGCACATGATACCAGTGGTGCAGCCCGTCCTCAGAAATGATTCAGGGAAAGCATATGTCCGGTCTGAATACCCGCACATTGCGATTGCACAGAAGTGATTTTTCCGGCGCAACCTACAAAGAGCTTACAGTTATCTGGAATGGCGTTGTTACAGATTGCACCTGGATGCAGGGTTAGGACGAACAAAATAAATTTACCAGCCTTGACATCAAGAAAACAAGTTTAGGAAATTATTTATGAACCTCGTCTTCATCTTGACCTGTCTGAATTGTCCCCCATATTTTCAAAAGGTCATAATTTCGAAGAATTCCATGAACTAAAGTCAAGCACCTCTAAAAACACTTTGCTTCGAGAAAAAACTTTCCAGGAAAACGAAATGACATTAGAACCGACAAATTTTGACTCTTCTTTCAGTAAATCTGCTAAAGGTTTTGCTAACTTCGCGTAATTCTCTATAAATCTTTGGTAAACCCGGACAAACCCAAGATCTGACGTACGTTGCGTACAGTTTTAGGTCGCGGAAATTACTTAATTGCCGAATTTTTGGTCGGATTTGGTTTCACGCCATCGCGTCCGATGATGTGCCCCCAAATAAGCGACTCCAGAGTATAGTAAATCACACTTATCAGGTTGTAATTTTAGATTGGCTTCCCGTAATCGTTTAAAAAGTCTTCGAGCCTTCTTATCATCCTCTTCCAGGGTTTCTGGGTATATAACAATGTCATCGAGGTAAATGAATGCCTCAGTTCCTAGCATTCCTTTGAGGACCGAGTCCATCAGCCGTTTGAAGGTAGCTGGGGCATTTTTAATACCCATAGGCATCCTTTTATACTCAAAGTTACCCTTTGAAGTAGAAAAAGCTGTTTTGGCTCTATCGTCAGGATGAGTTTCAACCTGATGAAAGGCGCTAGCAACTTTTGTCCCAAGGAAGACGATTCGATGCTGCTCCTCTTCATCAATGCTATCCTCGAAGGCAAAGCGTTTGGCCGACGGTTTGGCAGGTACAGCTGACTTCTTTTTTTTAAATCTGCTTCGGGAGGGAGACGGCTGCTTGCTTAGCGGCTTTCTCCTTTAAAGTAGCAACGCTTTCTGGAGAAGTAAGAACGGTGCTTAGCATTGGTTTACAACCACGATTTAAAGGTTTTTTGGTTGAACTGCTTGTAGGGGACTAATTTCGTTCAAGACTGATGAGCGGCTCGTTGAAGAGGCTTTAGATGTCGAATGTCCTGGTGTAGCGAGCACTTTCTCCTTATGTGCAACGTCTGTTAAGTTGACTTCTTCGGGGATGTCATGGCTAAAATACGTTAACTGAAATAATAACTAAAATACGTTAAAATGTTAATAGAATATGTTATGTCAGCATAAATTATGATATCTGACAGTTTTCAAGCCAAACAGATGCTTTAAATGAAAAAAATGTGCCTACAACCGGTTGCATTTAAGTACCTGCAATCGAAATTCACGACCATTATCGGTGCATCCAGAAAATTTGATGTTTCATAACTTGTATATAAATCGATGTCACATCTTAAATCACAACGAAAATACTGTAGAAATACCGATAACACTCACCTGTTTGAGATTATTTACTCTGATTTATCGCAGTTTTTAAACATTGGTAAATTACAAATGCGTTAATTTTTACTTACTTTTTCCAATATGATCGCAGCTTTAAAAAATTCTTTCGAAATTGAAAATTTTTACTACTAAGCATAAATTCATATTGGATTTCTTAGTTAATTTGTAATCTCTCTTTATGTATATATATATTCGCATTATTTTCTATCTCTGAAGATTTTTTCAATTCATCAACATTTGTTATTGAATTGTCTATGACTGCTGAATTGTTTGTATTTATGGAGGGACTAATCATTATCTTTCTAATTGTATTAACTTATAAATTATTAACCTCTAATACTCTAATTTTTACCCGTGCTGATTCTGCAGCTGATTCTGCTGTTGTCCTAAAGTTGGCTAATATCTTGTTAGATTCTTCTAACACTTCTAATAATTTAAACGTCGTTCGTTCTAAAGACTTTATTAAAGTTTGTGCCACTTCTTCTGGTGTATTCCTGCTTTCCATTGATTTACTCTTCTACTTCTTTGGTTGTGCTATTAAATTTATTTTTATTTTTATGTTGCCATCACCTAAACATTGTGCTATCTAACCTATTATATTTTGGAATTATTTTTTAAATAATTTATAAAAAAAAATAAAGTTTTCATACGTCTGTCTCTACCATTTTGATTTATTTCTAAAAGTGAGGCAAATGCATTTGATTTTATTTTGTATAATTTATAACTATTGGAGAGGTAATCTTAATTAAGTTTATGAATGTAAACTCATAATATTCATCTAGTCTCATTTATTATGAATGGCCCTTCCCAACCTGCTCTGGCTCCGGCAGACGCACCCCGACTCCGTCAGACCTCACTCACAGCAGATGAGAAGACAAGGAGAACGGACGAATTTTAAATTGTGAAATTTTTATGTCTTACGTACTTTTTCAAAAGGTTTTTCAAAAAACCTAAATACAATAATATTCCAAGTTTAGCAATATTAAACGGAAAAAAATTAAAAATAGAAAGAATAATTAATATAAATTTATACCTGAGATCAGAAGAATTTCGATAAGTAGAACAACCATCATAAAGAAAACATAAAAAATAATGTCAAATTTTGAAAGAATTCGAGTCAAAAATTGGAATCAAAAATTAATAATACAATAAAGATTGTTATTGAAGTCTCAAAAAAACTGAAGAGACTTAACTCACTTTAAAAACTACATCTTAAAAATATAGAAAAAGAGATTTTTATAATGGTTAGGAAGAACGAAACAAAAATTGACAATATGGAGATACAATACGACAGTATACGTAATGAACGTTTAACAAAGATGAGTTTTTATTAAAACCACTGATGAGGAAACGCGCGAAGCTGAATTTAAATTTAAATTTGAGACAAAATTGTTTCAACGAAAAATAAAATATGGCATTATTTTTAAATACTTCGATAAATTTTATTATTTGCATTTTTATATTCCAATATTGCATTACATGTCTACACAAATTTAAATTTCACTTCTGGCGCATTCAAGGTTGTCAAGGTATTTTCTATTTATTTATGTGTTGTTATATATTTGCCTTTACAAAGGAACCTCTAAACTTTCCAATTTTGTGTTTGAATGTGCGATTTTACAGGGGTATTTATTATTTATATTCTTATATTCATCATAGTTTCATAATTTTCATGCCGGAATTTATATTTTATTCGCCTGGAATTTCTTTGTCTTTTAACTCATTTTTCAGTCGGCTGCACCGCTCTAGAACTGTCCTTGCTCGTCCCTCTGTTTCTAGTGCACTGTTTTTCACTTTAAACTAATCACCTTTTCCGCGTAATTCACTTGCGTGAACTGGTGCCCATAACCTGTAGGATTCTATGGGAATTCTGTAGGCTGGATGCAATCAGTAAAATAAAGTTTATTTAAATCTTTAGACACTGTTTATCCTTCACTCCGATTCTACATATGTGACGTGCGCTGAGTAAAGGGATCTTACTCAGAAAGCTAGGATTTTACAATACGAGCGATGGAAACGGAGCCAGCAAACGACAGTTTGAGAGAGGAAACGCTCATGAAAACTTGGCTCTCCACTCATAACTACATTCTCACGCTTTTAACTGTGTAGCGCAGTGCACGTTACACGGAGAGGTTTTACAGGTAAGGCACGAAGATGTAATTGTAAGTGGTGGGAGGTCTTTCACGAGTTCTTAGTCATACCGAAGAAAGCGCAATTTACGGGGTTCCTAATAACCCAGTTTTGAACAATAATAACTCTCGGAATTTTTGTTATTGTTTTATTAAAAAGAGTAGCTCAAAAACTATCGGATGGTGTAAAAACCTGAATATCGATAATTTCCGACTTAGTTCCCTTTCCTCGGCGCAAATCACATATATTTCGTGTTTGGCTTTCCGCTTCGCACGTCATTCAGTACTAATTGAACGATTAAACGAACTTACCTGTAAGTGAAGTTCGATCGTAATTATATGAAGTCCTCGCTCGAATACATTACAGCCCATTCAAATATTTCGCAAAGATCTCAGATCGATTTCAAAGACTTCACAAAGATTTCAAATATTTCGCAAAGATTTCCATTAGATAAAAAATATTTCACAAAGACTTCTATTATTTCGCAAGGATTTCAAATATTGAACAAAGATTTCAATGATGTTCCAAAGATTTCACACAAATTTCAAAGATTTTGGATATATTAAAAAAAATCACAAAGACTTCAATCATTTCTCAAAGGGATCACAAAGATTTCAATAATTTCACAATTATTACTGAATATTTAAAATATTTCGCAAAGATGTTTAAAGAATTTACAAAGATTTCACAAATGTTTCACAAACATTTCGCAAAGATCTCAGATAGATTTCAATGATTTCACAAAGATCTCAAAGATTTCAGATAGATTTAAAAGACTTCATGAAGAATTCAATCATTTCTCAAAGATTTCACAAATATTTTAGGAATTTCACAAATATTACTGAATATTAAAAATATTTCGCAAAGATTTTTAAAGAATTCAGAAAGATTTCATAAATATTACAAATATTTCGCAAAGATCTCAGATCGATTTCAAAGACTTCACAAAGATTTCAATGATTTCACAAAGATTTCGGATATATTAAAAAGGTTTCACAAAGATTTGACAAAGATTGCAATAATTTTTCGAAGATTTCCTAAAGATTTCACAAAGATTTCAAATATTTCACAATGACTTCTATTATTTCGCAAAGATTTAAGATAGATTTCAAAGCCTTAACAAAGATTTCAATGATTTTCCAAGGGTTTCGAAAAAATGTCAATGATTTCGGATATATTTAAAAGAATTCACAAAGACTTCAATCATTTCTCAAAGGTTTCACAAAGATTTCAATAATTTCACAAATATTACCGAATTTTTCAAAATATTTCAAAAATTTCGCAAAGATTTTTACAGAATCCACAAAGGTTTCACAAAAGATTTCACAAAGGTTCCAGCAAGATTTCAGATAGATTTCAAAGATCGAACAAAGACTTCGGATATATTTAAAAGACTTCACAAAGACTTGAATAATTTCTCAAATATTTCAATTATTTCGCAGATTTTTAAAGAATTCCTAAAGATTTCACAAAGTTTTAAAAGATTTCAATGATTTTGGAAAGATTTCACAAAGATTTCAAATATTTTACAAAGATTTCGGATAGATTTAAAAGATTTCACAAATACTTCTATTATTTTATAAAGACTTCTATTATTTCACAAAGATTTCAGATAGATTTCAAAGAGTGAACAAAATTTTTAAATATTTCGCCAAATTTTCAGATAAATTTCAAAGACTCTGAATAGATTTAAAATAATTCACAATGACTTCAATGATTTCCCAAAGATTTCAATAATTTCAAAAATATTACCAAATATGCCAAAAATATTTCAAATATGAACTGAACTGATTTCAGAAAGATTTCAATTATTTCACAAAGATTTTTAATATATTTCACAAAGATTTCAATGATTTCACAAAGGTTTCAGATAGATTTAAAAGACTTCAAAAATAATTCAATCATTTCACAAAGATTTCAAGAAATTCACAAATATTACTGAATATTTAAAATATTTCGCAAAGATGTTTAAAGAATTTACAAAGATTTCACAAAGGTTTCACAAACATTTCAAATATTTCGCAAAGATCTCAGATAGATTTCAATGATTTCACAAAGATCTCAAACATTTCAGATAGATTTAAAGGACTTCACAAAGAATTCAATCATTTCTCAAAGATTTCAAAAAGATTTCAGGATTTCACAAATATTACTGAATATTAAAAATATTTCGCAAAGATTTTTAAAGAATTCAGAAAGATTTCAAATATTTCGCAAAGATCTCAAAAAGATTTCAAAGATTTCACAAAGATTTCAATGATTTCACAAAGATTTCGGATAGATTAAAAATGTCTCACAAAGATTTGACAAAGATTGCAATAATTTTTCAAAGATTGCATAAAGATTTCACAAAGATTTCAAATATTTCACAGACTTCTATTATTTCGCAAAGATTTCAGTTGGATTTCAAAGACTGAAAAAAGATTTCAATGATTTTCCAAGGATTTCACAAAAATGTCAAAGATTTTGGATATACTTAGAATTCACAAAGACTTCAATTATTTCTCAAAGGTTTCACAAAGATTTCAATAATTTCACAAATATTACCGAATTTTTCAAAAATTTCGCAAAGATTTTTAAAGAATCCACAAAGATTTTAAAAATATTTCAATGATTTCCCAAAAGATTTCACAAATATTTCAAATATTTCGCAAAGATTTCACGTAGATTTCAAAGATTGAACAAAGATTTCAAAGATTTCGGATATATTTAAAAGACTTCACAAAGACTTCAATTATTTATCAAAGAATTAGCAAAGATTTCAATAATATTTCACAAATATTACCGAATATTTCAAAAATATTAAAAATATTTCGCAAAGATTTTTAAAGAATTTATCAAGATTTCACAAACGTTTCACAAAGATTTTACAAAGATTTCAGATAGATTTCAAACATTTAACAAAGATTTCGGATATATTTAAAAGACTTCACAAAGACTTCAATCATTTCTCAAATATTTCACAAAAATTTCAGATAGATTTGAAAATTTTCAATGATTTCACGAAGATTTCGGATAGATTTAAGAGACTTCACAAAGACTAAAATATTTCGCAAAGATTTTTAAAGAATTAACAAAGGTTTCACAAAAGATTTCACAAAGATTTCACAAAGATTTCAGATATATTTCAAAGATCGAACAGACTTCGGTTACATTTAAAAGACTTCACAAAGACTTAAATCATTTCTCAAATATTTCACAAAGATTTCAATAATTTCACAAATATTACCGAATATTTCAAAAATATTTCGAATACTTCGCAAAGATTTTAAAAGAATTCCCAAAGATTTCACAAAGATTTAAATAATTTCACAAATGTTACGAAATATTTCAATTACTTTACAAAGATTTCCAAAGATTTGACAAAATTGCAATGATTTCCCAAAGATTTCATAAAGATTTCACAAATATTTTATAAAGATTTTGGAGATTTAAAAGATTTCACAAATACTTTTATTATTTTATAAAGAATTCTATTCTTTCACAAGGATTTCAGATAGATTTCAAAGATTGAACAAAAATTTCAAATATTTCGCAATATTTTCAGATAAATTTAAAAGATTACACAAAAAATTCAATGATTTCATAAAGATTTCGGAAAGATTTAAAAGAGTTCACAATGACTTCAATAATTTCCCAAAGATTTCAATAATTTCATAAATATTACCAAATATGCCAAAAATATTTCAAATATGAACTGAACTGATTTCAGAAAGATTTCAATTATTTCACAAAGATTTCAGATAGATTACAAAGAGATAAAGATTTCCATGATTTCCCAAAGATTTCAATGATTTCACAAAGATTTCGGATAGATTAAAAATGTTTCACAAAGATTTGACAAAGATTGCAATCATTTTTCAAAGATTTCATAAATATTTCAAATATTTCACAAAGACTTCTATTATTTCGCAAAGATTTCAGATAGATTTCAAAGACTGAACACAGATTTCAATGATTTTCCAAGGATTTCACAAAAATGTCAAAGATTTCGGATATATTTAAAAGAATTCACGAAGACTTCAATCATTTCTCAAAGGTTTCACAAAGATTTCAATGATTTCACAAATATTACCGAATTTTTCAAAAATTTCGCAAAGATTCTTACAGAATCCACAAAGATTTCACAAAGACTTCACAAAGATTTTACAAATATTTCAATGATTTCCCAAAGATTTCACAAATATTTCAAATATTTCGCAAAGATTTCAGGTAGATTTCAAAGATTGAACAAAGATTTCAATTATATCCTAATACTTTCACAAAGATTTCAAAGATTTCGGATATATTTAAAAGACTTCACAAATAATTCAATTATTTATCAAAGAATTAACCAAGATTTCAATAATATTTCACAAATATTACCGAATATTACTAAATATTAAAAATATTTCGCAAAGATTTTTAAAGAACTCAGAAAGATTTCACAAACGTTTCACAAAGATTTTACAAAGATTTCACAAAGATTTCAGATAGATTTCAAACATTTAACAAACACTTCGGATATATTTAAAAGACTTCACAAAGACTTAAATCATTTCTCAAATATTTCACAAAGATTTCAGATAGATTTTAAAGATTTCGGATAGATTAAAAAAACTTCACAAAGACTTCAATCATTTCTCAAAGATTTCACAAAGATTTCAAAAATACTACTGAATATTTCAAGAATATTACAAATATTTCGCAAAGATTTTTAAAGAATTTACAAAGGTTTCACAAAAGATTTCACAAAGGTTCCACAAAGATTTCAGGTAGATTTCAAACATTGAACAAAGATTTCAATGATATCCTAATAATTTCACAAAGATTTCAAAGATTTCGGATATATTTAAAAGACTTCACAAAGACTTCAATTATTTATTAAAGAATTAACAAAGATTTCAATAATATTGCACAAATATTACCGAATATTTCAAAAATATTAAAAATATTTTGCAAAGATTTTTAAAGAATTTATCAAGATTTCACAAAGATTTCAGATAGATTTCAAACATTTAACAAAGACTTCGGATATATTTAAAAGACTTCACAAAGACTTCAATCATTTCTCAAAGATTTCAAAAATATTACTGAATATTTCAAGAATATTAAAAATATTTCGCAAAGATTTTTAAAGAATTTACAAAGGTTTCACAAAAGATTTCACAAAGGTTCCACCAAGATTTCAGATAGATTTCAAAGATCGAACAAAGACTTCGGATATATTTAAAAGACTTCATAAAGACTTCAATCATTTCACAAATATTTCACAAATATTACCGAATATTTCGAAAATATTTCAATTATTTCGCAAAGATTTTTAAAGATTTCACAAAGTTTTAAAAGATTTCAATGATTTTCGAAAGATTTCACAAAGATTTAAATGATTTCACAACTATTACCAAACATTTTAATTATTTTGCAAAGATTTCCAAAGATTTGACAAAATTGCAATGATTTTCCGAAGATTTCACAAAGATTTCAAATATTTCACAAAGACTTCTATTATTTCACAAAGATTTCAGATAGATTTCAAAGATTGAACAAAAATTTCAAATATTTCGCCAAATTTTCACATAACTTTCAAAGATTCTGGATAGATTTAAAAGAGTTCACAATTACTTCAATGATTTCCCAAAGATTTCAATAATTTCATAAATATTACCAAATATTCCGAAAATATTTCAAAGATGAACTGAACTGATTTCAGAAAGTTTAAAATTATTTCACAAAGATTTCAGATAGATTACAAAGAGATAAAGATTTCCATGATTTCTCAAAGATTTCACAGATTTCGAATTGGGTTAAAAGATTTCAATGATTTCCTAAAGATTTACAAAAAAAATTAAATAATTTCACAAATATTACCAAATATTTCAAACATTTCGCAAATATTTAAAAAAAAGTTCACAAATATTTTACAAAGGTTGCAATGATATCTCAAAGAAGTTAGATAGATTTCAAAAACTGAACAAAGCAAGAAAGAATTCCTTCAATTCAATAATTCAATATAGATAACATATTGAATTCATTATGAAACATTTTAAATTCCTAAGATTTCAAGCCGAAAATATGTATATTCTATTTTTAACAAAATAGTTTAATTTTCAAACCAAAGACGAACTTTTAACAAAAGAGTTGAATTTACAAATAAAGTCAAATGATTTCGAAAACAGTTGACTTTTAAACTCAAAAAGATGAATTTTTAACAAAAAAGATTATTTTCAAGCAAGAAATATTAATTTTCAATCAAATAGTATAATTAAAAAAAAATCAACCAAACAGTTGAACGTTCAATCAAGAAAGATAACTTTACTACCGTGAAAGATGAATTTTCAATTCAAAAGGACAAATTTTTTATCCAAAAAAACGAATGTTCAACAAAACAGTTGAATTTTTGACCAACAAATTTTTAACTAAATAGCTGAATTTTCAACTTGAAAAGATTAACTTTCAACCAAGAACTTTTCTACCAAAAAAATGTGTTCTCAATTTAAAAGGAAAAGTTTTTTTAGAAGACGTTGAATTTTCAACAAAAAAGATCATTTTCAACCAAACAGTTGCATTTACCACCAAATAATTTAAATTTCAAGTGAAAAGACAAATTTTGCAGAAGTCAGTTGAATTTAAAGGAAATATATATTTCTGACCAAGAAAAATGAGTTTTTAAGCAAAAAGATAACTTTTCTACCATAAAAGATTAATTTTCAACCCAAAAGGTGAATTTTCAACCAAATGGTCAAACTTTAAAACAAAAAAGATTAAACTTGAATTTAAAACAGTTGCATTTTTACAAACACAATTTTTAGAATACTGTTGAATTTTTAACCAAGAAAGATGAACTTTCAACCAAGAACTTTTCTATAAAAAAAAATTCATTTTTAATCCAAAAGGACGAGTTTTTTAGAAGACAGTTGAATCACCATTTTAAATGTTTAATTTTCAACAAAAAATAATTTAATTTTCAACGAAATAGTTCAATTTTCAAGAACAAAAAATTAATTTTCAACCAAACAGTTGCATTTACAACCAAATAGATAAACTTTAAATCAAAAGAGACACATTTTTAACAAAAGAGTTACATTTTTAAGACAAAGAATTTTTTTTCAAGCTAGTTTTGAATTTTCAACAAAAATTTCATTTTTAACGAAGAAAGACAAACTTTCGACCAAAAAAGATGACTTTTCCATCATGAAACATGAAGTTTTTTATAAAAAATATAATTTTCAATGAACTAGTTGAATTTTCAACAATAACAAAATTAATTTTCAACCAAACAGTTAAATTTACAATAAAATAATTTAACTTTTAATGAAGAGAGACGAAATTCAACAAAATAGTGGAATTTTTAACCAACTAGTTGAATTTTTAAGCCAAAAGACAAATTTTTTAAAAGGCAGTTGAATTTTCAACAAAAAAGTTAATTTTTAACCAAGAAAGATGAATTTTCAACCAAAAAAAGGTAACTTTTCAACAAAATAGTTGAATTTTCAACAAAATATGTAATTAAATTTTGAACTGAATAGTAGAAGTTCCGGATGGCCATAAAACTTAATTTTCAAAATTCTCTGACTTTTCCCTGACCAATTTTTCATTTTTTCTAACCATATTTAAAGACCAGAATCTTGTAACATTTTTAATATTAAATCTTTTATAAATGGAATAAAAAAATATAAAATCATAATTTTTTTATTTATTAATCCTAACAGTTACTTAAAGTGCTTCTTACAGAAGTTCCCTGACTTTTGCCATTTTTTTTTCAAAATCCCTGATTTTCCCTGATCAACCAAATTTCCTTAATCAGGTTTTTCCTGAACTTTGACCAGCCTGAATTTTTAACTAGAAAGAATTAATTTTCAACCAAAAATAGTTCTAATGTCTTATTGGGTTCTAATGATTTAGTTCGCATTTAAGCAAAACAAAAACGAGAAAAAAGGCAAGTTTTTTCAAAATAGGAGGAAAGAGAGATATTATATTTTTGATTTAGTACCTGTTGATTATACATGTAGGGGTTTTGTGGTCCTGAAGATGGTGGTGGCGCAAAACCGGTGGAAGGATCTAAAACCCTTTTCGGTTTGCCTGAAAAAGAAAAGGCATGTTTTTAAAAGAAATCTGAAGCATTTAATTTTCTTTTAATTCTAAAATATATTATTAGTTTTTAATTAGAGTGAATATTTAAAAACAAAGAGATCATTATTTCCAATTAGTAAGAAAGACGATTAGATGCAGTGTTGGAAAGGTTCCTTAAAAAAAAAACTAATTACAGATACAGTTTCTTAGTAAAAATAGATACTTGTTAAATTTCCAGTAACTTATTTAAGTAACTTGAAGATCCTGGAAAGTTAATTTTTTATGTACGGAAGCATATGTTAAATACATGTAAAAAATTGTAAAAAATTATAAAAATATCCAAAAAATAAACCAGTGATGTCATTTTACTCACAATTGAAGGATTTTGCAATTACAAATCTATAAAATTGAATAAATTTCAATGTTTAAATCTTTAAAATTGAACTATTCCAAAAAGCATTAAAAATTGCACCATTTTCTATTATACAGAATAAATATTAAAGAGTCTTTAATTTCAAATATTCAAAATTGAAAAATCTGAAATGTCCAATCGTTATAATTGAAGAATTTTCAATTATAAATATTCACAATTGAACTATTTCTATATTGCCAAAATTCGAGAATTTTAATTTTCAACTTTCCAATATTTGTAGAACTTTGAATTGTAAATATTAAAAATTGAAGAGTTTATAAATTTGCAAATTTAAAATGAAAATTTCTCTAATCTTGATCACAATTTACGAATTTTTATTCATACTTTTTTTTAATTGAAGAATTTTAAACTGCTAATCGCTAAAATTAAAGAATTTTCAATTGTACTACAGAGTTTTTAATTCTGAAAATTCACTATTAAAAATTATGCAAGTTTTAAATTTCAGAATTAAAAATTTTGTTTTCGATGTTTTACATTCGAACTTTCTTTAATTTGCAAGATTACGAATTGAAAACTTGACTTTTGATTTCCAAAATCATCCAAATTTAAGAATGTTTCTATTATACGATTTTAAAATTAAAACAAAAAATTGTAACTCTTTAAAACTGTAAAAAATTTTGATTGTAAGTTTGACACTTAAAAATTCTGTAATTTCCATGATTTATATACAAAATTTCCTCAATTTGCAAGATTAGGAATTGAAAACTGGATTTTTTATTTCCAAAATCCATCAAATTTAAGAATTTTTATTGATAAACCTTTAAAATCGAACAGTTTTCAATTGTAACTTTAAAAAATGGTTGAATTTTAATTTCTAAATCGTTCACATTGAAGAGTTTTTAATTTTGACCATTTACAATTTAAAATTATGCAAGTTTAAAGTTTTACATTTAAAAATTGTATAATTTTGATGATTTACATGCGAACTTTCTTCAATTTACAAGATTTAGAATTGAAAACTTGACTTTTTATTACCAAAATCATTAACATTAGAAATTTTTTAGTTAAAATCTTTACAATTAAACAGTTTTCAAATGTAAATATTCTAAATTGAAGAATTTTAAACTGCTACTGGTGAAAATTGAAGGGCCTTTAATTTTTACAATTGACAATAAAAAATTATGAAAGTTTTAAGTTTTACAATTGAAAACTTGACTTCTGATTTCCAAAATGATCCAAATTAAAGAATTTATATTTGTACATTTTAAAAATTAAACAGTTTTCAAATGGAAATATTTTTAATTGAAGAATTTTAAATAGCCTACGGTGAAAATTGAAGAGCTTTTTTTTACAATTTGCAATTTAAAATTATGCAAGTTTTACAATTTAAAATTCTGTAATTTTAATGCTTTATATTAAAAATTTGTACAATTTGGAATTTTAGATTGTAAACATCTTCAAAATGGAACAATGTCGAAAATGGAAGTCATAAAAAGAAACTTCGAACATATTTTAATTTATTTATTATTATTATTATTATTATTATAAATTATTAACCAAAAATGGAATAGTTAAATTTTCAAAGAAAAAATTAATTTACAATAAAAAAAAAAAGAACTTTCTAACAATTTTTACCAGTTGCATTCAAAATTCCAGAATGTCTTTTAAGAATATCTCAGGGATCACAGCGCAACAGGAGCTCAAAAAAAGGGGAGATAGGGCAATTTTCTCAGAAAAAAAGGGGAAGATAGGGGAAAGATTTTTACATGTCGAAAAGAACAAACAACCTTTTCATAAAAAATGTTATATTTTAAAATAATTTTCAATGATTTCTGCCATTCAAAAATTTATTTAAAAAAATTAGATATACTTAGGTCGTTGGAAATCCATTCAGAGTGATATAAAAAACATCAGTTTTCAACCAAAAATGGAATAGTTCAATTTTCAGTTGAAAAAATTAATTTTCCACCAAACTGATGAATTTTACACTAAAATGATGAATCTTCAACTGGAATCGTTGAATTTTAAACCAAAAAAAAATAATTTTCAACTAAAATTATCAATTTTTAACTAGAGTAGTTTAATTTTCAACCAAAAAAGACGACTTTCAAGAAAATAAATGAATTTACAACGACATAGTAAAATTTTCAACTGAAAACTACTTTTCAAGAAAGTAGTTAAATTTTCAACTAAAAAAGATTAATTTTTAATCAAAAATGGAACAGTTAAATTTTATGTTAAAAAAATTAATTTTTCACGAAACTGGTGAATTTATAACTAAAATGATGAATCTTCAACTGGAATAGTTGAATTTTAAACAAAAGATGAATTTTCAACTAAAGTGATGAATCACTAACTGGAATAGTTGAAATTTCAATAAAAAAATGAATTTTCTACTCAAAAAATTCGCCATACTTTATGAGCCAATAGGAAAAATGTATAAATTATTTATTCAAGTATTTACTAATTTCAGAGAATTTTCCGCGTAATTAAAATATTGGATTTTCAAATATCGTATATTTAAAGAGAAATGGGGAAAAAGGGGAAGTTTTTTTAGAACAAGGGGGAAAAAAGAGGAAACTAAGAAAAAACTGGGAAGACTGTGCACCCTGATATAATCTGAAGTTATAAATTCCAATTAAAGATGTCCAAGTTCCTTGAAATTCTTCGAAAGTAAATTTCGACGAAAAGAAGGTCGTAAGAAAACACTACAAATCGTTGGAAAACACTTGTAAGTTTTCGATTATAAGGAAAAATTCACCAAAATGGGTAAACTAGCAGGGGAAAATTCAAAAGAAAATGTTAAATTCTAACGGAAAAGAGAGAAAGTTCGAGATCAACAGCCTTTGTGATGCTTGTGACGAAACCCCGCCTCAAGGAAAATGACGCCAACGGAAATTTCCTCTGCCCAAAACAACTCTCCCCCATTTATGCATTTATCAATATACAAATCGAGATATAAAAAAATGACACGAAACGAGTGAAACAGTGGGAAAAATGTGGACTGAAATAATAGAAACTGAAGGAGACTCACCTCGTTTTCTTGTTGTCTCTTGCGGCGTTGCCCGCCAATTCGAGAACTTCGGCGGCTAAATATTCCATTACAGCCGCCAAATAAACTGGAGCACCAGCCCCAACTCTTTCAGCGTAGTTTCCTTTTCTCAGAAGACGATGAATACGTCCGACGGGGAATTGGAGCCCTGCCCTGGAGCTCCTCGTCTTCGACTTTGTCTTCGCTTTTCCTGCAAAAAAAGAATGGAGAAAAGCGCGTTTCGTTAAAAATCAATCCGGGGCAGTTATAATTTCCCAAAAAAGGATACTCACCTCCTTTTCCACGGCCGGACATTTTGAGAAATTAAGTCGTAAAATAACGTAGAGCGAAAAAGAAATGAAGATCGAGTGATCCTATTTCGACGGATGATGAGAGCCGAATGAAGTCGTTCGCGGCGAATCGGTATTTTCGGCGCTCTCGTCGCTTCGATTGCGCGGGAAATTTTACCGGGAGCCGTGCTCCAACGCGGGCACCTTGCACTACTGCGCATGCGATGCATAAGGCGCTCAATTGGCTGCCGTTCGCGCGCTTATTTGAAATGTAAAAAAATACAATTTTTTTATTTATTAATAATAATTAACAATAAATATATTTTAACATGTTAAAGTGGTACATAGATGGCTTTCAATATATTTTGGGCATTAGGTTGAAAAATAAAATCAGTATTCAGTAAATAAAAAATATCATGTTATGTAATTTAATCATTTTTCATGTTTCAAATTATTTTCACTAACTCGTGCTTTCAAAATTGTTTATAATAGTGAAAATGCATATGCAAATTTCATTGATAATTTAATTAATAATAAATAAAAAGTTGTATTTTTTAACATTTCAAATAAGCGCGCAAACGGCAGCCAATAAAGCGTCTTATACATCGCATGCGCAGTAGTGCAAGGTGCCTGCGTTGGGAGCACTGAGCGGGAGGCGATGGCACTCTGACACTTGACTTCCCGTTTAGATCAGGGCGCGTATTTTCAAAGAGGAGAGTTAATTAAGAAATAAATTATATTAACATTTGCACGTTGGATTAATTCTGGATTTAGACAATTATTTCTAAATAATTATCTATAAAAGACTTCACAGTCTATTCTATTCTATTCACTATTCCCTTTTCTCTGTTTTTGCCAAATTCTTCTTTTGATTTGATTAAAACTTCTAATATTTTTGGTAGAAAATTTAATTATGTTGTTGAAAATTCAACTACTTGTTTAAAACTTGAACTACTTTGTTAAAAATCACTTTATTGTTTGAATTCTCAACTATTCTTTCTTAAACTCGTTTTTAAACATTGTTTTTTCGTAATCGAAAAATTAAATGTTCTATTTTTTGTTAAAAATTGGTCATTTTTAATTAAAAATGTAAATATGTGGTTGAAAATTCATTTATTTTATTGAAAATTTGTATTTTTTGGTAGAACATTAATCTTACTGATTAAGAATTTATCTATTTCATTGAAATATGAACTAATTCGTTAAAAAAATCATTTTATTGGTTGAAGATTAAACTATTTTCTTGAAAATTCGTTTTTTTTTGTTTGTTTGTTAAAAATTGCTTTTCTCAAGAGAAAATTACAAAAATTAATAAATCATAATATTAATCATATTAGTAATAATTAATAATATAATATATATAATAATGTATGTAAGGTAGGAATGCATGATGACGTCATCAAGAATGCCGGTAAGGTAGGAATGCATGATGACGTCATCAGGATCCTCGAGAATGTTCTGGAAGCTTAGCACGGACATGAACCACTTTTCTAGAAAAATTTGGCACGGAAACGAACCACTACAGCTAGAATCTTCTCGATGTCGGTAAGGTATAAAATGTGCTCACTTTTTGAATATTCATTCAAAATAGCTGATTAACGAACTCGTTCTTTCTTTTTAGGCCTTTAAAAAGTGTGCCAAAGCAGAATCCAATCTGATAAATCTTTCGAAAGTTATCGTGCCTACACGATACTACAGACTACAGACTACAGACAGACATACAGACAGACAATTTCGTGAAAATCATTTTTTCTGATTCAGGGGGCCTCGAAACGTGGAGATTTGATGAAAACCGACTATGTCAAATTTTATACAAAACCAATACCTTCTCATCAGGATGAGAATGTAAAAACTCTGTTTTGGGAATGTACAATGTAGACCAACACAGAAAAAATAGAAATGAATGTTTGTTAAAGGTAAAGATTACTTTAGAATTGGGGTAAAGATTCTCTGTTTTTTTATGAGAAAAAGTGTTTAACCCTTTTCACATTGCTCGATTTTAAATACTGTGAATTTCAATTTACTCTAATTGCTTCTACTCGAGATGGTTCAAAATTTATTTATATTACATTACAAATTGCGTGAATAAAAGAATTGTCCAGTTCATGAGCACTATGTAATTTAGAATAAAATGCTGGACGCAAAAAAGGTGTTATTTCAAATTCTCATATTCTACACATTGTTGTAAAATTTCCAAAAATTGCTATCATTATTTGGCATAATAATTCTGGAATATTGCATATACAACTTTTTATTAACAATATGTTTTGCGAAAAATATTTTTCACATAGAAGAGTGGGAAAAAATCATAACATCATTTATGCTCTAAAAAAAAGTCTGTTACACTTTTTATCTATCTCTTACCCAGGAGAAATTGTTGTATATATTTCGTTTTATCAGCAATGTTGGTTTGAATGGACTATATTTAGAAAAGGTAAGTATCGGCAAGGCTGGTGTGTCAAGGGTATCCATACATAGGCACTATGCATGTGGTATAAAGAATATCGAACGAATTACAAATACTCTAACCGCATAATGGGATAACGGGATTTTTGAATAGGAATAGCATTCACATAGAATTTACATTCTCCTTCTATATTTACGATGCATTTATACATCCTATATGTCTTTAAAGCGGAAAGGGTGACTTCGTACTCATCTTTTTGCCCTTTCTAGCCCCTCCCCCTCCCGTTCCAATTCCTCCTCTATTCCTTATTTTTGAGATACACTTTTTTGATTGTGTAGCATCCGTCGCACTTTTTTCTGCAAGACCTCTTAATCCTAAAACCCCTCCTCTCCCTGGGGACCAAGCCTATCCCTCGGGACCACTCTTATCCCACGGGACCCATCTATCCCATCTATCCCGTATACCTATCTTTTGGGACCCAACCACGAGACTCCACCTACACCTCGGGATCCAACTCATCACACGGGATCCCACCAATCCCTTGGGACCCAATTTATTTCACGAGACCCAACCTAACTTTGGAGACCCCAGTATCCTTCGGGATTATCCTAATCTCACTGGACCCAACCTAACCCTCGAGACCTTCTCTATCCCATCAGTCCTCACTTATCCCGAGCGACCCCTTATACTTCGGGATCCTTCTTATCCCAGAGGATCTTATCAATCCCTCAGGATCCCCTTATCCGACGAGACCCTATCTATCCTAAGGGATTCCACCTATCCATCAGACCCCAACCTATCCCTCGGGACCCACCTATCCGTCGGGACTCAACGTATCACACGTGACCGCACCTATACCTCGGGACATCACCAATGCCTCGGGGCCCAGCCTATCTATCCTACGGGTCCCCACCTGGCCCTCGGGACCCAACCTATTTCACGGGACACCCTTCATCTCATAGGACCCCACCTATCCCTACTTTGAATCATTTTTTCATTTTATATCATTTGAAAGTTTCGACTTTTAGTTCAGTGGACGCTAAAAGTGATATAACGGATACCTGCATGTATTACAGTCCTATGTTTCGGTATATCTCAGTACCGTCCTATCTCAAATTTGACAGTTGACATACAAGAGCTGATAAAACTTCAAACCACAGTGAAAACTAGGATACAAAAACTATTAATAACTTTAGAGCTACATTATTACTAATTAATGTGACACTGAATTTGGCAGTGGCTTGAAACTTTTTCAGTTCTTTTCAGTTCTCAAATCTGATACGACATTGGACGGTACATGTGTGTACCGAAACACTCAACTGTAATATACATGAATGTATAGAAAGCCTAAGTAGTCGAAACAATCGACATTTGGAGACCAAGGAAGTGCAGAATGAGAGAGAGAGAGGAGATGAAATCTAGCCAAAGCTGAGAATAGTATAAAAAAGGGTAAAAAAGTGAGTCTGAGATGGTGAAGGTAAAGAGAGAAATACGGAGGGTTGGCCAAGCGTCAGCGTGCAGATCTGCAATGCGGCGTTGCCGGCGAGTCCGAGTTGGTTCACCAAACCCACCGTGCTGTTCCATAAGTATAGTACACACTACACACTCTATAGTAATACGTCTACCTATGCTTTTTCCTATATATATATATATATATATATATATATCCGAAAGCACGCGCGTGACGCGGAAGTGTGTTCTGTACCCAGTGCCGTATTTACACAAGAGGCCAAAAAGGCCATGGCCTAGGGCGGTAAATTTGCAGGGGTGGCACATCGGCTTAGAATTTGTTTTTATTATTACAGAATATTCTGTTTTTACTAGTACTCTGCAATCGAAAAAAACTAGTGATGACAATTGAAAAAGGGCCGAATATTTGAGGGTGGCGTAGGGTGGCCTGAGACTTAAATCCGGCTCTGAGTGTACCTGCACCCGACTCTCTTGTGAGAGGGTGTACGCGGTCTAGCATGTGGGTGCATGCTGGTAAGGTGTCAGTATGCAGGTATATATTAATAGGTGAGCCCAGTCGATCCATGCGCTGGATGCGACTGCGTCATGCGCCTTTGCCGCACAGCCCTCTTCCTCTTTGCACCCGCGCGATTTCACCCCATCGAACAGGAACCAAAGACCGCGCAGTGTTGCCTTGCCGCGCTCAGAGCACAACACTTGCCCTCAGACATAATATTTTTACTAATCTTTTCTTTACGATTTATGTGTGTTTCTTTCGACAAGCCATTATCCAGCCCGAGAAACAAAAGTGTACTCTGTAGTTTTAAAGAAAATAGAGGGACATTCAAAAAAGAGGACATCTAACAGAAAGGGTGAATTGATACTTACGAAGGGTTCATTCTTAAATCCACAAGAGGGTGAAAGAGTCAAGTTGTTGATTCTTATCGCGATCGGAAAGGTTTCCGATGATTAGTGTCACATATCTAGGCTCATATCGACCATCCGGTGTAAATAGGCTTATATTAATATCTTCAACATTTAAATTCTAACGTCCAAACTATAAGATTGAAAGTCGTAATCATATTCGAAGATTCTGAATAAAAGATTTAACTTCTGAAAAAATTATGTGAAACTGATGAAATTGGGTAATAATATATTGTAATGGCAATGTAAAGGATATGAACCTTTGGAAAGATGTTAGGGATTTTAAGCCCAGGGATTCCTCTCCCTCTTTCGAATTATCTATCTCTATCTCTTCTCTCTCAGTTTTTATCTCTCGAATGGTGCCTAAAATGATTCAATAAACTAGTGCCTAAATCGTATGTGCAATAATTTATAAAAGAAATACGTGGATTAGCATTTATTAATTGAGTGTGGTTGCTTGTGGAATAAGGAAGGTTTTTCGTGAGGAAGATTGTTTGGTGGTTGTTAAGGATCATGGTGATAGATCATCAAAACGTTGGTCATCAAGTTGGGGAGTAAGAAGAATGTCTTGGTTGCTAAAAGAAGAGATGGGCTCTGGGTTAATTTGAGAGACGTTCGGTGATACTGTCAGTGCTTGATTCAGTGATGTCACAGTTAATGCTCTACAACTTAGGACACGCATCCAACGCGGGAAATGATACAAATAATAACGCCAATACCAATAGCAGCATGGAGGATGACGATTCTTACCAACTGCCCACGATCTATAGGTGCTAAAGAAATTTTTATTCCAATTATTTCAAGAATTCTTTCAAAAATTTGAAAAAAATGTAAGAAGCTTTGAAGATTGTGTGTAGTGAATTAATATCAATTAGAATCTAGCGAACACATTTTTTTAAAATTATTGTAAAGATAATTACCTGAATGAAACTACAAGAAGGATTTTGAATTTGCGAAGAACATAACTCTTGGGAAATAAAGTTCCTTGAAAATGAAATAAGAATTTAAATCCTTTAAGAGGAATAAGATTTCATAAGTAAGAGAACTAATAAGATTCTCGACGGACCATTTCGTTAAAGAAAAAGTGCTTCAGAGTTGAGAGAATTGAAACTTGTAATGCCTCCAACTTCGAACTTCAATTTTTTCTATAAAGACTCGTTTAAACAAGTCTTCGATCGAAAGGTTTTGAAAACTCTTTCAATTGAAAACAAAAAGTAATAGCTTGCGGTCGTCTAAATTGCAAAACATATAAATTCGACATTATTACGCTCGTTGTTTGATTAAATAAATACTAAAATCTGGAAGTGACCAATTTTAAAAACAGTGAAAGTTAGAAGTATTAAATCCAGCTTGAACTCTTCGTATCTAATAATTTATTTATTTACTTATTGTATATATTTTTGAAATAATTTTGGAGATAAAATGCTGATAAGGCTTGTCATTCAATATGTAAGCTTATAGCAATGAGTCTTTAAAAACATCCATTTTTTTCTATCTCCGCAATGTGCACTCTTCTGGATTAGGCATGAGGAAAAAAATACTATATATTTATCATGTTTTTCTAGTCAAAATTTGAACAAAAACTTTTACTATTCCAACATTCTAATCAGCAGGCTATCCACTTTCCCCAAAATTTGTATCCTGAACTGTTCGTGAGATGTGATACAACGATTATCAACAAAAAATATTCAATTGAAAAGAACTTGAAGCAATATTCGTCACCTGTTGGCAAAAACTTTTTGTTTTATATACACTGAGAGAAAAGATTACTTGAATTAAAGAAATATAGTACTAAATACGGCCAATAAAATATGTTTTTGATCGAAAAAAATTTTTCTTGTCTTAAGAAATGATGTTTTTCAAATAAAAAAATCATTTTTGTTACAAGAAAAATGTTTTACGATCAAAAAAATATTTTATTAGTCGTATTCAGTACTATATTTCTTAAATTTAAGTAATCTTTTTTCTCAGTGTAGTTAAACCACTCTACAGTAGACAGTGATTCACAGAAAAATAATTTTAATTAACTAGAAAACAATGTTTTTTATTCTTTTTCCGGTATAACATTTTAACAAGGAAATATTGTCTGACGAAGTTTTATTTAAATATTATAACTAATTAATGTGAGAGCAAAACATTAATTTTTAACCTGAAATCAGAAATGTCGCCTCTTCTTTATTCATACTTTTTTGACGGTCCCGAGCCATTTTGACGTATCTCCAACGAATGCGTTGAAACTATCGTATCTCGTTGTCATGTTGGAAAAGTATCGTAAGTCGCAGCACCAATACCATAGTGTCGTATCTCTTGATAGTCTTTTAAAAGTATCGTAACTCGCTTTTTAAGGAAATATTGATATTCATATAGTCTATTGAACTGAAATTTTGTCAATTTAATGATACTATTACTCAGTTTAAGAAAAATTAATAGAAAAAATGCGAGGTTATTGAGAGTTTGGTCAATTATGATTTTTTGAGTTAGTTCCGTCCCATACTGTCGTAAATGTCACCTAAAACATTTTCGAATTAACTGACGTAACGTCTGAAGCAGAGAAAACAGTTGAAAGAGTGTCATTTCATTCGATGCTTCATGTTTAAATCTGTCAGAAATTTCTTTGCGTTTCTAGAGCTTTCAGGAGACTTTTCGTTTATTTGTTATAAGAATAAAAACATTAAATGGTTTATGAATTATAAATATAATATAAATATAATATATTATAAATTAAATAAATTCGATTATCGAAAAAAATGGTTTTCATGGAAAAAGTACTTTGTTTTTTCTGATTATAATAAACATTTAAACAAATGTTACAGCATTTTGGAGATTGTATAATACTTTACGTATATCTACTGACACGCTTTAATTTTTCATTCTTAAAACACTATCAAAAGATACGACACTATGGAATTGGTGCTGCCAGTTGCGATACTTTTCCAACATGAGAACGAGATACGACAGTTTTAACGCATTCACTGGAGATATGTCAAAATGGCTCGAGACCGTCGTTTTTTGAGGACTTTTTATTTGGGATTACATTCTGCAACAGTAGATAATTGAATAATTGAGAATTATTACGCTGTCAAAATTGGCAGCTCTGCGATGATTTTGCGAAGTTGTTTCAAATTAGAGGTTGTGTTTGTTTCCTTATTTTGGTTCGCGAATTTTTTTAAGTTCAAGTCTTTGTAAATAATAGAGCAAACAAATTGTAAATTTGAAGTTATTAAAAAGCTGAAAATTATTTTAATAATTAATTATTAAAATTATAAATTAAGGAGTCACAAATTCTTCAATCGTACCAATCACGCGGAATATCTAAGATAAAAAGATGTAAACAATTTAATTTTTTATGATTTTCGTAAAATAATGATAGTTTCGACTATTTATTATTTACTCAATAAACCTATTTTAATTATAAGTATACTAAATGATAAATTATAATTATCGAGAATTAGTATTCCGTCATGTCCAGGAGCCATACCAGAAACGATTATTATCTATTGATCGATAGAGGTATCAAAATATTACCCTTCACCGGATCTAATAAAACTGTTTAATACAACTAAATGACTAATTTCGTGATATTTTTTCCTATAAGAATAGTCCATTGAATATGTAAGCTTTATTTAAAAACGAAAATATTTCTTTATTTTAGCAAACTGATGCAGCTAAATGTTGTTGAATTTTTTCTTATTTACTGTAGAGTGGTTTCAGGAAACTGTGATCGATAAAAAAATGATTATGAGGAACCTGAAGCAAAATTTACTATATTCTTTTGGAAACAGTGTTTGGTATCCCATATTCAATGAAAAACAAAAAATATGTTATTTTGAAGAAGAAAAAACCTGTTTGATTGTTTAATTCTTTATCTTAAAATGTTCATATGTCGCTAGAGAAAAATAATTAATAAAGAAATCTGATTTCCATTCACATTTGAGTGAATAGATCTTTTGATTATTCCAAATTTGGTTGATTCCTCTATTTTATAATTGTCACTGTGGATAGACTGACGATAAGTTCGGGTAACTAACATTTTTTTAGAATTTTCATGCATACTGGCCTCAAATTTGTTCGAATCCACACAACAAAATTTTATTTAGTATCGTCAATGTCTCGAGTTGACCGTCAATAATCCTCTTAGATGTTTCAATAAATTATTGGTCGAGTATTGAGCTCCGACAAATTTTGCCGTATTTAAAGTTTCTAGTACGGCAAATTTTGGTGTCAATAAGGAACTGTCTGTTTCGATAATATTTTTTGCTACTTTGGAAAAATAGTACAATATTTTACTATTTCATCGTAAAATTAAGAATATTAAGTTATAAATACACACAAAGTGGCATATTATCAAGAACATTACACACTAAAAGCACACTAAAGCATTGCTCATCACATTTTTGCCGTATTTTAATTTTGTAGACCGTCATTTTGTGCCGTATTTTCATTTTGTAGTCGGCCATTTCTTGCCGCATTTAAATTTCCTAGTACGGAAAATTTTTTCGGACTTGAATTTTCTAGTGCGGAATATTTTGACATCAACGAAATTTCTTTTCGCATTTCAACTTTTTTGGTAGTAAGCATTGCTTCACAAAATATTGAAAACTTTATTGGTCAACGTCTTGTAATCTATACAATTAAAAATGATACAATAAGTTTTAAGTTTTACCATTAAAAACTTGATTTTTGATCTTCAAATTATCCGAAAAGAGGTTCGAGATGTGACAGATCACTCTTTTGTGAACAGTCACTATTAAGCGTATTTTTTGAAGGAAGACTTGGAAAGGGGGTTCGAGATGTGACAGATCACTCTTCTGTGACCAGTCACTAACACGCGTATCTTTCAAAGTGAAACTTGGAAAAAGGGTTTCGAGTATCTTTCTATGATCAGTCATTAACACGCGTATTTTTTGAAGGGAGACTTGGAAAGGGGGTTCTAGATGTGACAGATCACTCTTCTGTGACCAGTCACTAACACGCGTATTTTTTAAAGTGAGACTTGGAAAATAGGTTCGAGTGTTTTTCTGTGACCAGCCACTAACACACCTATTTTCTAAAGGGAAACTTGGAAAGGGGGTTCGAGATGTGACAGATCACTCTTCTGTGACCAGTCACTAACACGCGTATCTTTCAAAGTGAGACTTGGAAAAAGGGGTTCAAGTGTTTTTCTGTGACCAGCCACTAACACGCCTATTTTTTAAAGGGAGGCTTGGAAAGGGGGTTCGAGATGTGACAGATCACTCTTCTTTGACCAGTCACTAACACGCGTATTTTTTAAAGTGTGACTTGGAAAAGGGGTTCGAGATGTGGCAGATCACTTTTCTGTGGCCAGTCACTAACACACGTATTTTTTAAAGGGAGACTTGGAAAGGGGGTTCGATGTGACAGCTCACTCTTCTGTGAACGCATACTCACAAGTATGTTTTGAAGGGGGGACCGTACTAGAAAATTCAAATCAGGCAAACTTTGCCGTACTAGAAAATTTAAATCCGACGAAAAATGCCGGACTACAAAATTGAAATACGGCAAAAAATGCAAGACTACAAACTTCAAATACAGCAGAAAATGCCGTATTACAAAATTAAAATACGGCAAAAAGTGCCGTATCTGTATACACTACGTAAATTATTCGAACAATTTAATATTGTTTATAGTATTTATCTCTTAGAATAGAGTTAGAAAGTCGCGTCTTTTCTAATTTTCCAACTTTTCAGTTAGAGTGAGGCAATAATCGATAAAAGTTAACAAAAATAATTTTTTAAACATTTTATTATTATTTATAAGAATATTCTCTTAGAATACTGCTAGAAAGTTTCAGTTCTTAATTTTTCCACTTTTTTACTTTTTAATTAGAGTAAGGTAATGATTAATTCAAGTTAACAAAAATAACTTTTTAAATAATTTATTATTACTTTTAATAACATTATCTTGGAATAATGCTGGAAAGTTACGGTTTTTTTCTAAAAGTTTCAAGTTTTTGTCCACTTTTCACGTAGATTGAAATAATAATTATTGAAATTTAACAAAAATATTTGTTTAAATATTCTATTACTGTCTGTAACTATCTTCTCCTACAGTAATGCTAGATAGTTACGGTTTTGTCTGAAATTTTTAACTTTTTCCTACTTTTCAATTAAAGTGAGGTAATAATTAATCCAATTTAACAAACATAATTGTCTAAAGGATTTATTATTGCTTATAACTATATTCTCTTAGCGTAATCAACAAGAATCATATTTTTAACAGTATTTCATTTTTTTCAAAACTTTCAAAATGTCTTTTCATAATGTTTAAAGAGGTGGAAGTGTCTACATCTACACGCACTGAAAGTGTCCGGCTATTTGTATCAAAATTTCCGTACCCTGAAGAAAACAAGTTGTCATCGAGGATAATATGTATAGCTTTGTGTAGTCGTCCCGAAAAATCGAGTGAGTTGGAAAAGGGCATGGAGTAGTTGAAAATTCGGGACGACTAGCCAAGCTTATGAAAAATATCGGACTAATCATCCCGAATTTTGGGACGAGGAAACACTTTGAATATATATATTTGTGTGTGTGTGTGAGAGTCCGCGAAGAAAGAGACCTAATGCGGAAAAAATCGATTTTTAGTTCTTTACACCCATCTATAGTTTCTTATTTGCTATTTCATAATTGAAAATATTATTCCTATATCTGAAAATTTCGAATCGTTATTCAACTGCAAAGTGAAACCCTCTTATGGAGTTCATGTGTTGGATCGCCTCTTGAATCGCTGCTCCTGCAAAATGAAGCTACCGCGCATAGGTCCCTTTCTTCGCGGATAGTCACATACATATATAAAGGTTTAAATTAAATGATTAATTGCTATAAATTGTAGTGTGAAATGAGAGGTGAATAAATAATTTCAAAGTTTTTATTTCAGAACAAAAATATCTGCGAAAGAAAGAGTTTACTTAAAAAAATAATTCTCTTTGGTATTTATTTATTATTTCTTCGTAACTGAAAAGGTAAAGAAAAGTTGAAAATTTCAAAGAAAACCGTACTTTTCTAGCATTACTCTAAGCAAAGATAGTTATGAACAATGATAAATTGTTCAAAAAATTATGTTGGCAACCTTAAATAATTATTGCCTCACTGTAAGTGATAAGCTAAAAAAAGTTGGAAATTTCAAGAAAAACGGCAACCTTCAAGCAGTATTCTTAGAGAAGATAGTTTTAAACAATAATTAATTATTCAAACAATTATTTTTGGTTATTTTCACTAATTATTTTCTCGCTCTGAATGAAAAGTAAAAAAATTCAGATGAAACGGCGACTTTCTGCCTCTATTCTAAGAGAAAAATTCTATAAACAATAATAAATTGTTTAAAAACTTGATTCAAACATCTAATTATCATCACAAAGTAATATTTTAAGTTTCAGAAACAATTTCTGGAAAAAGGAATCACAAAAACTTATGAGGGTTTTTGGGACCCTATAAAACAGACTCATGATGGTGGAATTCAAAAAGTAATTTTTGATTCGTATTCTATTGATAATTTTAAAGAGAAATGTTGAGATTTAATTTCATACACCTAATATAGACGATTCTGAATAAAATTTACGAAAACGTATTATTTTATGGTAAATACGCACAGTAAAAAAAATTGTTCAAAATGATACCGAAATCAACATCATTTTGATATGCAACAAAAATGATACCGAAATTAAGAGCATTTTGATCGACCGAAATAAATTATCGACTTTTGAGTTCAAAATAATGATCTGATTCAGGATCATGTATCAAATCAAACCAAGATGGCCGCCGTTCTTGGAGTATTGAAGCTCATATGCGAGCTTTTTATGGTTTCTGATCGTCCAGTGTACTTGAAAAGTAAAAATATTAACAAAATCTGATATTAGAATATATCACCTATCAAGTGTAGTTATCACTTGCATGCGGTTAGATAAAACTTTTAGGTTATGTCGTTATGACATCAACGTCAAAAATTGGCGGCCATTTTCTTCAGTCTGACAAATGACACTAAAAGCAGATCAAAATGATGCGAATAGACAGATCATTATGATCTCGAAAGTCAAATGATCGTTGGAGGAAAATGATCTGCAACGAAAATGATCCTTTTTTTTACTGTGCGTGTTAAACTTCGTGGGGCCTGCGGAACCTCTAAGTATAATTTTGCTTTGAACAAAATAATAAGTATTTATTTTTTATGGATTCGAACAAAGTGTGTGAGGGGGGGGGGGTGAGAGATACTATAAAAATTCAAAAAGAAAATTTCCAATGCATTTTCGGACCACACCCTATTATAAGTGTTGTAATATCAAAATATTATACTCACATGTACATCCTTTTTGGTAATTTGCATATATTGAATCCAACCTTACTGAATGTACCTAAATTCCCTTTTTCACAGGGGATCGACCCAGATACTAACCATTTATCCTAACCCCATGTACCCTCCAATTACCCCAAGTAATACCTCAAATCTCAATCAGCCTTCAGATAATGCCTAGCATACTCAGGCCTGTGGTTCCCCTAAATCCTATGTCATCTGCAGTCGGATTTTCGATAGAAGCACTCGCAATGGCCTAAGCATTTGGTCAGAGAAATGGAAAACTACAGAAAACCAAAACTCCTTAGTACATCGAGTACCCACATCCATCTTCGGTATCAAACCTCCCGCTCGAAAGTAGTTAAACGCAGTGATAACACGACCAAGCGAGAATCCCAGGGTCACTTGCCCGAGCGCTAATCGCGCTTGACCGCGTGCTTACATTTGAAATCTCAACGAGTCGAGAATAACTACCCAGCTACTGCCGTCGGTTTAAACATATTATATTTCATTATCGCAATTATGGAACCTTTTTGGTTGCAGATGTCGTGCTCCAATTGCAAGTTTAGATTGTATGGAAGAATTCAATGGCGTCGAATCTGGTGTTCATTGCAAAGCATCAACAGGAACTAAGGAACAATTGCTGACAAGCTGCATAAGTTCGCAGTCTCGACTACAACAACCCTCGCCAGGTATTCGCTACCGCAACTTGGGCAAAAGCGGTCTACGTGTTTCCAATGTTGGATTAGGTACGCTAAGTGTGTCACCCCTTTCTCCTAATCTTCATTTCTGTATCAAATTCTGAATTTAGAATAGACCTATAACATATAAATTTTCACAATGTCAATTACCTTTTTTTCTGATAAAAGCAGTGATGGGTAAGTTACTGTTTAAAAGAAAGTAATTATTGTTATCGTTACCGTTTCCAAAAGGTATCTTTTCCTTAGTTACTTGTTACAAAAAAGCAACTATCGTCACTTTTTCAGTTACTTTTGTATTTTAGAAATATATATATATATATATATATTTTTCAATAATATAAAAAAAGGGATAAAAAAAAGTTAAATCTTCAACCAAAAAGGTGAATATAAAGAAATGTAGTTTTAAAAAAGCAGTTTAACTTTCAAACAATTAGTTGAATTTTCAATCAGAAAATATATGTTAAAGATTCGTTTTTTTGGTAGAAAATTATTATTATTTTTTTAATATAATAATTCCATTTTGTGTTGAAAATTCATCTCTTTTAGTTAAAAATTCAACTATGTGGTTGAAAATTTATGTAGTTGGTTGAAAATTCGTCTTTTACGATAGAAAATTAACTTTCTTGGTTAAAAATTAATGTTTTTGATTGAAAATTCAACTATTTTGTTAAAAATTGGTCTTATTTGATTGAATTCATCTGTGTTTTTTTTGTTTTTTTTTTTAAATCTCTTTTAGTTAAATATTCAACTATTTGGTTGAAAATTTATGTATTTGGTTGAAAATTCGTCTTTTATGATAGAAAATTAATCTTCTTGATTAAAAATTAATGTTTTTGATTGAAAATTCAAATTTTATTTATTATATTTTATTTTTGGTGCATTATATTTTTGGTGGAATATATTTTTTGTGGCAAATTGATCTTTTTCAGTTTAAAATTAATGTATTTTGTTGAAAATTAATCTTTTCGGTAGAAAATTCAACTATTTGATTAAAAGTTAATTTATTTCGTTGAAAATGTAATATTTGTCAAAAAGTAATCCTTTTTAATAATTTTTTATGAAGATTCATTTTAGTTGGAAAATTATCTCTTTGGTCGAAAAATTAACTTTTTTGTTAAAAAACCTTTATTTTTCATTTTTAAATTTATTTTTTAACCAGAAATTTAACTGTTTCTGTTGAAAATTCATCAACTCAGTTGAAGATTCATCATTTCTGTTGAAAACGATTTTTTTAAAATTAATTGTTTAACTGAAAATTTAAATATTCCATTTTTAAAGAAACTTTAAAATGTCCAATGTACAGAAAACTATTATTCGAAATTCGAATAAGAAAGTTGTTTCATCTTCTAAAAATAATTTAATTTGAAACTGAAGAGTTCCCTGTAATTAAAAACATTAGAAAAGGTTTATTTATACGAAAGGCTATAAATAAAAAAAAACGAGTGAAACAAGCAGGAAATTCAAGTTTAAAAAAAATCCTACATAATTTGTTTAATATTTGTTTACGTTTGTTTAATTTGAAAAAAATTGAAGCTCTCAAGTTTAGAATTTATTGACATCTGTGAAATTAATTCAAGAAAAAAATTAATTTACCTAAAAATTATTTAAACTAAAAAATCTTGGATTAAAAGACTTAAAAACAAAAAATTTTACAACAGATAAAAAATATTATTGGGTAAAAAAATGTTCCTATCGCGTATTTGTATTTGTCAAGGCTCCAGCGCATTTTACCGATTTTTGTGAATTGTGTTTTTTTTTGTGGTTTTTCCGTGTCTGTCAATTGCAATCCAGTCACGTAGCTTTTCTTTGGCATTGGAAACGACTATAATCTATATATTCTATACGCTTGTACCACCATCATCTTATTTTTTTTATTCCGCTTTTGTATACCCTACATAAATTTCAATATCGTTAACAAAATTTAAATGTGTAATAAAAACCAGAGGTTGAAAGGAATTTTAAATAACACAGGCCTTCCAATGTCACATAAACTATATTGTTTAAAATTCGTTTTATTTTAAATTTTTGTTTTGAAAATTGACCTTTTTTATTTATAAATTCAACTACTTTGTTGAAAATTCCTGATATTAATTTTTTTGATTGTAGTGGTCAAATTATTTTCGGGGGAAACGAGAAAAAATCTGCCATGGCGCGGATTTGAACCCGAAACGCTCCACTATGGATAGTGGCGTTCCTGGTTCAAAGCCTGGTTGTGGTAGATTTTTTCTCGTTTCTTCAGAAAATTATTTCACAAGTACAATCGAAACAATTAACATCAGGAATTTTCAAGAAAGCAGTTGAATTTATAAATAAAAAAGGTTGAAGATTCTTGATTGTGGTACAAAATAGTTTGGTGAAAAATATATTTTTTGGTTAAAAATTAATTTCTTTATCTGAGAATTTAACTATTTTATTTTTAATGAAAATTTGTGTTTCTTTGATGGAAATTTGTCTGGTTTGGTAGAAAATTAATATCCTTGCTTGAAGATTTTTTCTTTAATTGAATTAAATTTAATTAATTAATTTAATCAATTTGGTGAAAAATTTAACTATTTTGTTGAAAATTCATTTTTTATGTTGAAAATTATGTTTTTTTTTCAACTGAAAATTTAACTATTCCATTTGAAATCGTACATTTATCTTTTCAAGTTGAAAATTCAACTATTTGGTTGATCATTGATCTATTTTGTTAAAAATTCGTCTTTTGGATAAAAAATTCATTTTCTCTGATTCAAAATTCATCTTTTTAGTTGAAAATACGTTTTTTTAACAATTATCTTTTTAAACTGAAAATTTAAAGAATTCACTTCTCAATTTAGATTAAGGATTTTTAGTTGAAAATGCATATATTTCGTTAAATTTTTTTTTTTTTGTTAGAAAATTAATTTTGGTTAAAAGTTGAAATACCTTATTCAAAATTCATTTTAGTTGAATAATCATCTCTTTGGTAAAAATAAACAACTTTTATAAAAGTTAATTTTTGTTTTAAAACAAAATTATTTTTTAAACTGAAAATCCGTTATTTTGGGTTGAAAATTAAATTAATTTGGTAAAAAAATTCATTTCTTTGGTTTGAAAATAAAATATATTTTGAAATTTTTGTTTTCTTTGGAAAATGATCTTTTTATTTGTAAATTCAACTACTTGGCTGAAAGTTAAATTTTAAAAATAACTGGATTATTTATTGAATTATTTTGCTCAATATTTTTTTTAGGTTAAAAATTAATTTTTTTAACTGAAAATTTAACTATTCTATTTTTGGTTAAAAAATTATCCTTTTTAGTTTAAAATTCATGTATTTGGTTGAAAATTCGTCTTAACTATATTTTATTTAAATAAAAATCCGTTTTGTTTGAAATATCAAATATTACATTTTTCGTTAAAAATGTATCTCTTTTGGTTAAAAATTAATAAAATTAATCTACTTCGTGGAAAAATTCACAATTTTGTTATAAAGTCATTTTTGTGTGGAAGGTTTTTCATTTAAGTTGAAAATTAATTTCATCGCTTGTAAATTAATTTATATTATTGATTTTTTGGTTGAAGATTTTTCATTTTAGTTACAAATTCATCTTTTTTGTTAAAAATTTAATTATTTTGTTGAAAAATCGTTGTTTTATGGTCAAAAATTCATTTTTTAACTGAAAAAATTACCTATTTAAATTGAATATTCATCATATTACTTGAAAATTCATTTTTATGGTTGAAAATTGATATCATTTGTTGAAAATTGAAATACTTTGTTGAAAATTCGTTTTTCTTTTTTGTTGAAAATTCGAATACTTTGTTGAAAATTCATTTATGCTGCTGTTAATTCATCTTTTTCGGTCGAAAATTCAACTATTTCACTGAAAATTCAACAATTTTGATAAGAGATAATACTTTTTAGTCATTTTTTGAAGATTTTTCATTTTAGTTGAAAATTAATCTCTTTGGTTGAAAGATTAATTTTTGGTGTCAAAATTCTTCTGTTTCGGTTAAAAATTTATTTTTTGACTGTAAATTTAACCAGTTTAGTTAAAAATTCATCATTTTACTTGAAGATTCATAATTTTCGTTGAAAACTTATCTTTTTTTAGTTGAAAATTTAACTATTAAATTTTTGGTTGAGAATTTATCTCTTTTGGTTAAAAATTAATCTAATTCGTGGAAAAATTTACAATTTTCTCTGAGAGTAATTTTTTGATTGAAGATTTTTCATTTTAGGTAAAAATTCATCTCTTTTGTTAAAAATTTAATTATTTTGTTGAAAAATCGTTGTTCCTTCGTCAAACATTTATTTTTTAACTAAAAAAATTACCTATTTATATTGAATATTCATAATTTTACTTGAAAATTCATCTTTATGGTGGAAAATTTAAATAATTTGTTGAAAATTCGTTTTTCTTTTAGGTTGAAAATTCGACTACTTTGTTGAAAATGCATTTATGTTGTTGAAAATTCATCTTTTTAGGTAGAAAATTCAACTATTTCATTCAAAATTCTCCAATTTCGTTGAAAATTCAACAATTTTGATGAGAAATAATACTTTTGAATCATTTTTGGTTAAAGATTTTTCATTTTAGTTGAAAATTAATCTCTTTGGTTGAAGCATTATTTTTTTTGTTTCAAAATTCTTCTTTTTCGGCTAAAAATTTATTTTTTTACTGTAAATTTAACTAGTTTAGTTAAAAATTCATAATTTTACTTGAAGATTCACAATTTTTGTTGAAAATTATTTTTTTTTGCTTGGAAATTAATTTTTCAATTGAAAATTTAACTATTCCATTTTGAGTGGAAAATATATCTTTTTTAGTTACAAATTTAACTACTAGGTTAAAAATTCGTCTTTGTCAGTAGAAAATTAATCTTCTTGGTTAAAAATACAAATATTTGATTAAAAGCTCACCTATTTTTAGAAAATTCAACAAATTTGGTAAAAAGTAATCCTTTCTAGTCATTTTTGGTTGAAGATTCTAATTTTCAGTTGAAAATTCATCGCTTCGGCTGAAACATTAATTTTTTTTTTTTAAATCCTTCTTTTTTGGTTAATTTTTTTTCTCTCTAAATTTAACTAGTTTAGTTTAAAATTCATCATTTCAGTTGAAGGTTCATCATAAAATAATTCTTGATTTGAAAATTAATTTTTTGCTGAAAATTTCACTGTTCCATTTTTAGTGGAAAATTGATCTTTTTTAGTTAAAATTTTAACTACGTCGTTGAAAATTACGTATTTTGTTAAAAATTGGTCTTCCGGTAAAAAATTAATCTTCTTGATTGAAAATTCAACTATTTGATTACAAGTTCACCTAGCTTGTTAACAAATCTACAATTTTGTTAAAAAGTAATCTTTTTTGTTGAAATAAATAAACATTATAATATCAAATTTTAAAACCAATAGTTTCTTCCTGTTCCCAAAAGTTAAAATAAACTTTGAAAGGTTCCCTTTTGCGAATATCTTTCCGTCCAATTGGGAAAATTCCTTCGCCTGGTCCAATTTTTGACCGGAAGTATGCATGGAATTAAAATATTTACATCCGGCAGTTGCTTTTCATCTGCCCATATATTCGGTGAAATATTGAACACCCAGTGGATGCACTAGGGGTATAGGTTGGATGCACCCCACCTCCTCGAATCGTCCTTTAATATCGAAGTCCTCATTTTGAATTCGGTATAAAGTTTTGAGCGCGTGACTGCAGCCAGCCAGTCGAACTCCTCCACATCCAACCCAACTGTTCGTACCAACATACAAGACGTAATACCATCTCGGCAAACTCGATCAACTCCACTCGGACCCAAAAGGGTGGCAATTTCACCCCCGAACGATAATTGCGGGCTCGCTTTCGAATTCTGATAATAATCGGAGAAGATGAGATTATTGGAGAAGTTCCATCCGACGAGCGATATTTTCTGCTAAGAGCGGGGCCGAGTTTAGTAGACGGTGACTCTCAATCTGACTCTGAATCTGGCTTCGAAGATTGTTTTCGTCAAAGATTGCTTTTATCCGCATAGAAGGAGCGGGACTAACTTCCAACACGTTTTCACCAAGTCCTTTCATCTTTAGAGTCTTCACTTTTCATTAGTTTCTCCAGCTTTCAGAAGTTTTATCCTTACAAATTTAGAACAGCATTGGAGCTTAACATGCTGTTGTAAAAAGGATAGTGTAAAGATGAGTGCATGAGCCAAACACGTGTGCTTATACCGAAGGTGAATGCTAGACAAAGATGAATGTTAGCCAAGGATGAATTCACGAACCAAACACTTGTTCTTAAACCGAAGATGAATGCTAGCCAGAGACGAATGCTAGCCAAAGATGAATGCTAGCCGAAGATGAATCCTAGCCAAGGATGAGTACGTGAGCCAAACACGTGTGCCTAAACCGAAGATGAATCCTAGCCAAGGATGAGTGCGCGAGCCAAACACGTGTGCTTAAATCGAAGATGAATGCTAGCCGAAGATGAATGCTAGCCAAGGATGAGTACGTGAGTCAAACATGTGTGCCTAAACCGAAGATGAATGCTAGCCAAAGATGAATTCTAGCCAAAGATGAATGCTGGCCTGAGATGAATGCTAGCCGAAGATGAATGCTAGCCAAGAATGAGTACGCGAGCCAAACACGTGTGCTTCAACCGAAGATGAGTATGCTTCAACCGAAGATGAATGCTAGCCAAAAATGAATGCTAGTCGAGGATGAGTACGCGAGCAAAACACGTGTGCTTAAACTGGAGATGAATGCTAGCCAAAGATGAATGCTAGCCAAAGATGAATGCTAGCCATGGATAAGTATGAGAGCCAAACACGTGTGCTCCAACCGAAGATGAGTGCGCGAGCCAAATATGAGCGCACGAGCTAAACATGTGTGCTTAAATCGAAGATGAGTGTATGTCAGTCAAAGATGAGTGCGTAAGCTAAGCACGTGTGCTTGAACCGTAGATAAATACTTGCCAAAGATGAATGCTAGCCAAAGAAGGATGAATGCGCGAGCCAAAAACGTGTGCTCAAACCGAAGATGAATGCTAGCCAAGGAAGGATGAATGCGCGAGCCAAAAGCGTGTGCTTAAACCGAAGATGAATGCTAGCCAAAGATGAACGCTAGTCAAGAATAAGTGCGCGAGCCAAACACGTGTGCTTAAACCGAAGATGAATGCTAGCCAAAGATGAATGCCAGCCAAATATGAATGCTAGCCAAAGATGAATGCTAGCCAAGGATGAATGCTAGCCAAGGATGAGTACGCGAGCTAAACACGTGTGCTTCAACCGAAGATGAATGCTAGCCAAAGATGAATGCTAGTCAACAATAAGTGCGCGAGCCAAACACGTGTGCTTAAACCGAAGATGAATGCTAGCCAAAGATGAATGCTAGCCAAATATGAATGCTAGCCAAAGATGAATGCTATCCAAAGATGAATGTTAGCCAAGGATGAATGCTAGCCAAGGATGAGTACGCGAGCTAAACACGTGTGCTTAAACCGAAGATGAATTCTAGCCAAAGATGAATGCTAGCCAAAGATGAATGCTATCCAAAGATGAATGCTATCCAAAGATGAATGCTAGCCAAGGATGAGTACGCGAGCTAAACACGTTTGCTTAACCGAAAATTCTAGTGAAAGATGAATGCTATCCAAAGATGAATGCTAGCCAAGGATGAGTACGCGAGCTAAATACGTGTGGTTAAATCGAAGATGAGTGTGATAGTCAAAGATAAGTTTTATTTTTAATTTTTAAAAAATTCAAGAAAGATGTTTAGTTTGCAACAAACTAGTTGAATTTACAGCCAAAAAAGACGAATTCTCAATCGAGAAGATAAACTCTCTACCAAAAAGAATTTCAACAAAATACATAAATTTTCAACCAAAAAGTTTAATTTTTTACAAAAAAAAAGATAAATCTTCCACAAAATACCTGAATTTTCAACTTAAAAGGAGAAATTTTCAACCAAATAGTGCAATCTTCATCTGAAATATAAATTAAAAAAAAAATACAGAAATTTTCATCAACAAAAAAAGTTCAACTAAAAAAGAATAATTTTGAAGAAAGAAGTTCAACTTTTAACCAAGTAGTTGGATTTCGAGTCAAAAATGATGAATTCTCAATCAAGAAGATGAGTTTTCTACCAAAAGGACTAATTTTCAACAAATTTCTTGAATTTTTAACTGAAAAAGATCAATTTTTAACCGAAGAGTGTAATTTTCAACTAAAAAATGTACATTTTAACCCAAAACTGGGATACAGGAATTTAAAAAAAAAATGTTTTTAATTAAACAAGAATAATTTTCAATAAATAAATTCAACTTTCAACCAAAGTAGTTAAATTGACAGCCAAAAAAGATGAATTTTTAACAAAAAGACAGAAATTTTCAAACAAATAATGTAATCTTTAACTAAAAAATATAAATTTTAAACCACTAATAGAATAATAAATAAATGACGAAATTCTAATTTTAATTTGATTACAATTCAAAATAAAAAAGAACAGTTGAATTTATATCAAAAAAAAAAGTGAATTTTGAACCGATAAACAATTTTTTTTTACTAAAAAGATGAATTTTTAACCAAATACAAGAATTTGTAACCAAAAGAAAATCAGAGTTTTTGACACAAGAGATGAATTTGCAACTAAAATAATGAATTTTCAAAAAAATACAAGAATTTTCAACCAAGTTAATTTTTCTATTGAAAATGTAAGTGTATTCCATTTTCGGTTGAAAATTTATCTTTTTTAGTTGAAAATTAATCTAATTCGTGGAAAAATCCACAATTTGCTCTAAAAGTAATTTTTGGTTGAAGATTTTCCATTTTAGTTAAAAATTCATCTCTTTTGTTGAAAATTTAATTATTTTGTTGAAAAATCGTTGTTTCTTGGTCAAAAATGTATTTTTTGAATGATGAATTTTTAACCAGCTAGAGTAACTTTCTTTCAAAAAGGACCAATTTTCAACAAAAATTTTCTACCAAAAAGTTTAATTCTAAGCTAAACAAAAATAATTTTTTAATATTTTTTTTTGTTTGAAAAACAAATTATATTTCAGAGTCTAACCATCTAATCTTCTTTCATTGTCGAATTTTTGCAAATTTTTGAAAAATGTTATAGTGCAAACAGACGACCACTTTTTTGTAAAAGTTCCGTCGTTTTGAAAATAATATAATTATAGTAACTTCAAACCGATTTTGAATTTCAAGTTGATCTAAATATAATTTCGCTTATAGAAATTGGTTCAACTTTTACAAATTTTTAATTGGAAATGTTTAAATTTGTAAATATTTAATCTTCCAGGAATTAATTTGTCATTGGTCGATATAAAATTGTGCAATAATTTGTACTTCCTATCGGTTACGAACACGTACAGTTGCATAATATTGCGTAAATACACACATACAAATTCGAAGTTTATACAATATATGCCGCTCGATCGCTTTCAAAACAAAACAAAAAAAATTAACAGTTTATAAATAATTAGTGCCGATTTACCAATTCTTTTCTTTGCTGCCTTCTAAAACAAAAGATATTGCCCAAGTTACACAAAAAAAGATTTTATTTCATACCAGATAACTTGAGAATTAACAAAAAAGTAATAAATAATCAACTAATTCCAAGTACTTAAATTTTATAGTTATTAAAATCAATTTTCAACCAAAAAATGGAATAGTTTCATTTTCAGGTAAAAAAAATTATTTGTAACAACAAAAAAAACTAATTTTCAACAAAATAATTTAATTTTTAACAAAATAAATGAATTTCTAAATAAAATCCTCAACCAAGAAAATTAATTTTGAACTAAATAGTTGAATTTTCAAACAAAAAGATGATTTTTTAACTAAAAAAAGATACATTTTCAACAAAAAATAAAATAGGGAAATTTTCAGTGAAAAAAAAATTAATTTTTATTCGAAAAAAGGAGTTGTCAAATAAATAGTTAAGTTTACAACTGAATAAATAAATTTTCAACTTAAGAGATGAATTCTTGACGAAGAAGATTAATATTTTACTACAAAAAGCGAATTTTCAGTAAACTAGATGAATTTTTAACAACAACAAAAACACGAATTTTTGACAACATTGTTAAATTTTCAATCAAAGAATTAAATTTTTTAATAAAATGATGAATCTTCAAAAAAAATTTTAATTCCGAACTAAATAGTTGAATTTTCAAACAAAAAGATTAATTTCCAACCGAAAATAGAATAGTTAAATTTTCAGGGAAAAAATTAATTTTTAACAAAAAAATACGAATTTTTGATAAATTAGTTGAGTTTACAACCAAATAAATGAATTTTCAACTAAAAAGTAGAATTTCGACCAAGAACATTCGTATTCTACTAAAAAAGTCAAATTTTAAGTTAGCTACATGAAATTTCAACAACAAAATTAACTAAATTTTAAATCAAATAGTTAAATTGTCAAACAAAGAAATTAATTGTATAAATAAAATGATGAATCTTAAAAAAAAAGAATTTGGATCTAAATCGAAAAAAATTAATTTTTAACAAAGTGGTTCAATTTTTACCCAAGTAGTTAAATCTTCAATTTAATCAAATTAATTTTCAACCAAAAAATGGAATAGGTGCATTTTCAGATAAAAAATTAATTTTCAAGAAAAAAAACGTATTTTCAACAAAATAGTTCAAGTTTCCACTACATAAAAGAATTTTTAAATGAAATTATAATCTTCAACCAAAAAAATGAATTTTAAACTAAAAGTTGAGCTTTCGAACAAAAATGTGAATTTTCAACTGAAAAAAAAATTTAGCTAAAAATAGAATAGTTCAATTTTTAGTGAAACAAAAACAAATTTGATAAAAAAAAAATAAATAAATGAATTTTCAAATAATAAGATGAATTATTGATCAAGAAGATTAATGTTCTAGCTCAAAAGGCGAATTTTCAGTAAACTAGATGAATTTTTAGCAACAAAATAAACTAATTTTTAATAAATTATTTACATTTTTAACCGAAGTAATTAATTCTTTTGTAAAATGATGAATATTCAACCAAAAAAATTAATTTCGAACTAAATAGTTGAATTTTGAACTGAAAAAAGATGAATCTTCAACCAAAAAAGATGAATCTTTAACCATCAAAATAAGTTGTTAACAAAGTAGTTTAACTTTTACCCACGTGGTTGAATTTTCAATTTAACAAAATTAATTTCCAACAAACAAATTGAATAAGTGCATTTTCAGATGAAAAATTAATTTTCAAGAAAAAAATGAATTTTTAAAAAAATAATCTAGAAATTGTCTAAAATTGCAATATAAAAATTGTTTGTATTAAACGCTAGTATCTATTCTTTTATTTTTTTTAGTATGTAGGTTTTTATTTAGTATCTAAATAAAAAATACAATTTTTTGGTTTAATTTTGGGTCTTAAAGAAAAGTTTAGATTTCATTTAAGAAAAAGTGTGAGAAAGAGGTTTTTTTTAATTCTGATAAATCTTTAAATTAATTAAATTTTATATGCAATGTATATTTAAAGAAAAAATATTTAACATTTTGGGTTTTGGTAATTTTTTTAATTGTTTAAATTCTATAACTTACTAGATTCGTCTTCAATCATAAAATGGCATTGAGATCACTTTATCATAGTTAATTAAAAAAAAAAATTTAATTTGTACATATTCCGCGAAAAATAATTTATCGCTAAAGTTATGTTTAAATTCCAAAAAGATCAGTAGAAAATTTGTCAAATTGAAAAAAATTTAATTGATTGATTAAATTAATTATTCTAGTTTTTAATAAAATAATTTTCTAGATGAAAAAATTAATAATTGTATTTTCAAATATCGTATATTTAAAGAAAAAGGGCAAGTTTTTGAGAATTGGGGAAGAAAGGGGAAAATTAAAAAAAAAACTATATATCACCGAGATTGTATAAATAAAAAAATTTTTTTAAATTCTACCAACGTTTTATATATATTTAATTTATTTAAACAATCTCAAATAATATTTCATTATTTTCGAATTCAGTGATATGTTTCTTCAAATGCAGATTTATAAGACCTCAATTTTAAATAAATTATTATTATTTCAGATTGCTAGTCCAGACATGTTCCTAGTAAAACAAAAATTTAAACTAATTTGCAATCTTGGTTATATATATATTTTTTTTATCGAAAAATGTCTTTACGATAAATTGTTTGCCTTTTTGAGTACTGCTAATAACCGTACATAGAATTTTCAAAAGTTGAAAATAAGTGGTCTAAAAAATTTGAAAATATGCTCACTTTTTGAATTTTCATCCAAAATGGCTGGTTAACGAACTCATTCTTTCTTTTTATGCCTTCAAGAAGTGTGCCAAAGCACAATCCAATCTGATCAATCAAAAAATTAAAAAAATTAAATAATAAAAAAAGAAAATTTGTCTTTGCATTTCTATTAAAACTAAAATTCAAACTAATTTGCAATCTTGGTGAAATCTGCTGTTAAATGTAATAAAATAAGGAATTTTAAATTCTGATTAATGAAGATTCGGGACTTGTCGTGTTTCGATGCTGCATTTAAAGTTGGTTGCAATTATAAGTTTTAGTTCCTTACTGCTTCGCCTGCGGTTATGAAGTGGTGAGCGCAGAATCTCTATTCAAGATTACAATATACCATTAGCACTGGTATCGCGGTGAAACGAAATTTTTAATTTCATTTACAACACGCGATTATTTTAAGCGGAACCAATCCGAAAAATCTGTTTGTCTTTCCTAATTGGCTGACGACCTTGAAATCTTAAATATTTAAAAAAATAAAATAAAATATTAAAATATTTTGAGATTTTTAACTATAAAGTTATCCCCTAAAATTAAAAAGTTTTTTCGTAATTCGTTTTTTCGAATAAAAATTAAATGTTTAAACTGAAAATTTTACTTTTTGTTTAAAATTTATATTTTTTTAGTTAAAAATCATCTTTTTGCTTGAAAATTCAACTATTTAGTTCAAAATACATTTTCTTGGTTGAGGATTTTATTTAAAGAGTTTATTCATAAATTCATTTATTTGATTAAAAGTTTAACTATTTTAAATTAAATTTTTATTCAGAAAAAAGATCTTTCACTCCGCTGGGATTCGAACACCAGGTCAACTGATTTCCGGTCAGGTGCTCTAACAATCAGGCTGATGAGTTCAAATATTTTTCTGTAGTTGATGAGATGAGTATGAATGTAACTAATTGAATAATTAATTATTGAATGAATAAAAAACAATATTATTATTTAGGCAAGTAATTTTCATATCATAATTTTTCTTTCTTTTTATTTATATATCTAATGTCGTCATGAACAGAATAGACGATGCAGGTTAATAAAATCTGTTTCGAGTATCTCAAACAACCTACTTATCATGAAAATATTATAATTAATAACTGAAATAGTTAAAAGAAATTACCTATATTAAAGTACAATTATGAGAATAAAAAAAAAATAAACGCTGTCATTTTCACTGTTTACAGTTGAGGAATTTTCAATTGCAAATGTATAAAATTGAATAAATGTCAATTCCAGATCTACAAAATTGAATAATTTCACATCTTCGAAATTAATGTATATATATTTCAAATAGGCGTTCAAAATAACATAATTTCAAAATATGAATAATCCAAATTTATAAGTCTTTATTTGGAAATGTTCAAAATTGTAGAAATATGAATTGTAAATATTTAAAATTAAAGACTTTATTTTATCAAATTTACAAGGAAAAATTATGCAAGCTTAAGTTTTACAATTGAAATTTTTTTTTAATTTTGATGATTTACATTCAACATTTTTTTCAATTTGGATTATTTAGAATTGGAAATTTTTTGATCTTCCAAATCATCAAAATTTAAGCAGTTTTATTCATAAATATTCCAAGTTGCATGAACCTCAATTATCATTCTTAAAATTGTAGAAATTTGAACTGTCAGTGTTCAAAAGTGAAGAAATTTTAATTTGGAAAATTTTTAATTCTCTAATTTTGATGATTCAAGTGTGAGATTTTGGAACTATGGAAGGTTCAGATTCTGAAAATAGACGTTTGATCTTCAAAATCATCGAAATTTTAGAATTTTCATTTACACGTGTTTAAAATTAAAGAGTTGTCAATTGGAAATTTTCAAAAATGAACTTTAAAAAAAAGTCAAAATTACATCATTTTGAATTATACACATAAAAATTGAAGATCCTTTGATTGCAAATCTTCAAAATTGAAATTTTCCAGAAAAATCATTCAAAATTGAATTATTTTCTATGGAGCAGAATACACGTTGAATATTGAAGAGTCTTTAAATGTAAATATTTGAAATTGAAGAGTTTTCTATGATAAATCTTCAAATTTAAAGGTAATATTCCAAAAAAAGAACGTTCAAAATTACATCATTTGAAATTGAGAATATTCACGAAATTTCTATTGTAACTCTTAAAGTTTTAAGAAATTTAAACTGTAAATTTTTAAAATCAGAGTATTTTCATTGTTGAACATTTATAATTGAAAATTATGAAAATTTTTTTACAATTAAACATTCTGCCATTTTTAAGATTTAAATCCAACATTTTTTTAAAGTGGAATATTTAAAATTGGAAATTTGACTTTCGATCTTGCATATCATCGAAATTTGAGCATTCGTACATCTTCAAAATTGAAGAGTCTTTCATTGTTACTCTTAAAAAATTTAGAATTTTAAACCGTGAATGTTTCAAATTGAAGATTTTTTAATTTTGTGAAAAAAAGCGTTCAAAATTACAATTGTTTACAACATAAATCTTGAAAATTAAATAATTTTCAATTCTATATTTGAATTGTAAATTTTTTAAACTGAAAGTTTCTAATTTTAACAAATTTCAATTAAAAGTTATGCAAGTTTTAAGTTTCAGAATTAAAAATGTTGTAACTTTGATGACTTGCATTCAAAATTTCTTCACATCTTTAAAACCGGAAAGTTTTAAATAGTAACTTGAAAATTGTATATCTTTAAAATTGATGATTTACATTCGTAATTTCTTCAATTAAAAAAACCTTCAAAATGACATAATTTTAAAATATACGCATACAAAATTTAAGAATCTTCCTTTGCAAATCTTCAAGATATACTTATTTCAAAAAGATATTCAAAATTTTACGACTTTGAAATAAAATAATTTGAATTAAAATTAAAATCGAATACTGCAGTTTTGATTAAATTTTTCGCGTCTTCAAGATGCGTGGTTGGATCTATTGACGAACTTCAAATGAAAATGTTCTTTTATCAAAAATTGGATTTTGAAATATAGCTCCTTTTTGCAAATCAGGTAATGAGAGCAACGTACGTAACTTAGCTGCATTAGTAATTTTAACAACAAATAGTTTTTTTTAAATCTAACAAATAATAAAATCAATAATATTAGCAAAATAAATCATAAAAATATGAAATTCGAACTGCTTTCAAAATGCATCTCAAAGTTAAATTTATTTAATTTAATTTATTTATTATTTATCATTTATTATCATTTATTTATTTATTTAATTAAGTTAAAGCATATTTTCACAACTTTTTCTTTTTTAGAATTATGTCAACCTAGTCCCGAAAAAACCGACAAAAAGTCATTTTTGCTGCCTACAAAGACTATCATAATCTTGAAAATATTTTATAAATTTTTGGAAATCTTTCAAAGTTTTCAAATATTTTGCAAATCTGGTCAATACTACCAAAATTCCTAAATGTATTTAAAAAATACTCGTACTATCCCTAAAATTTCTTTGAAATCTTCCAGACTCTCTTTAAGTTTAAAATTATTTTTATCTCATTTCAAAACTTCCATATATCTCTTAAACTTACTCGAACTTTTTCTAAAATTTTGTAATCTTGCGAAACTCAAAAATTTTGCTAACTTTTAAATTCTTTTCAGAAAATTTATAAAATCATTTGAAATGTTTTAAAATCATTTTCAATTTCCGTTCAAAATTTTTTTCCCAAAAAAAAAACATTCGAAAATTTTCCAGGAATCTTGAGAAAAATGTGTTATTCTTTTGAAGCCTTAAAAATTCCTATAATGCTACTTTCTTCGAAATCATCAAAACTCTTCATTTTGTTTTTGCACATTTCAGATCTATCGAAGAAGTATAATCTTTTCATTTTACAGTACTTCCAAAATACTTGATTAATTTTCGGAAATATTTCAAAGTCTTAAAATATTTTTAAAATTTCATTCACACTTCCAAAATTCATATATATATTTTAAACTTACTCGTATTATTCCTAAAATTTCCTTGAAAACTTCCAGACTCTTTTCAAATTTAAAATTGGTTTTGTTTTCTTTTCAAAACTTCTAAATATCTCCTAAACTCACTAGAACTTTTTCAAAAAATTTGTAATCCTGCAAAATAAACAAAATGTTCTCTCACATCTTCTACATTCTTTTCCGAAATTTTAGGAAATTTTAGAAAATCATTTGAAATCTTTTTTAATTTTCTTTTAAAATTCATTTTCCAAAATAAAAAAGCATTTCAAAATTTTCCAGGAATTAAAAAAAAATCATGATTCTCTTGAAGCCTTTCAAAATTCTGATAATGCTTCTTTCTTTGTGATATCCAAAAATCTATATTTTGTTTTTGAAGATTTTAGATCTGTCGAAAAAGTATAATCCTTTTATACTACAGGATTTTAAAAGAATTTGGGAAAAATTTGAGTGAGTTGACAATATATTTAGGACTTAAAGAAGTTTGAAAGAAATTGAAAAACATTTGATAAATTTGCGGAATTCTTTAAAGTTTTGAAATATTTTCATTTCCTTAGAAACTTTCAAAATTCTTAAATATCTTTTAAACTGACTCGCATTATTCCTAAAATTTTCCTAAAATCTTCCAGATTCTGTTTTGAAAATATTTAAAATCTTCTAAAATGTTACACAATCTTTTTATATATTCTCCTAAAATTATTATATTGAAATACAAAATGACTTTAAACTTATCCAGGAATCTGAATAAGAATTGTTTATTATCTTGAAACCTTTAAAAATTCTTAAAAAGCGTCTTTTTTTGAAATCTTCAAAAATCAACATTTTGTTAAATTTTTTTAAAAATCCTCTAAAAATTTAAATTATCTTTTCAAAACTTCTAAAATTTCTGAATATCTTTTAAAATAATGCAAAGTTTCGTAAAATTTGTTTAAATCTTGAGAAATAAAAAAATTGCCTTAAAATCTGCTAGATTTTTCATTTGTCATTTTAAGAAATCTTTTGAAATCTTTTGAAATCTTTTCGAATATCATCAAAAAATTAGTTCCTCAAAATAAAAACATTTGAGGTTTTCCCATGAGGCTTGAGCAAAATATTGTATTCTCTTTAAACCTTTCAAATTCTTAAAAAGCTTCTGAATATTTTTTTTTAAATCTTTAAAATTCTACATTTAATTTTAAATTTGTTAAAATCTTTTCATGTTTAAAAGTATATTTGCATCTTCTTAAAACTTCTAAATATCTTTAAAACTTACTCGAACTTTTTCCAAAATTTTGTAATCTTGCAAGATTCAAAATGTTTGCTCTAAAATCTTCTACATTCTCTTCCGAAATTTTAGGAAATAATTTTAATTAAAAAATCATTTAAAATTTTTCCCAGCAGTTTTTAAATTGTTTTTATTATCTCCTTCAAAAATTCTTCTTTTTTGCAATCTTCATAAATCTACATTTTGTTTTAAATTTTTTGAAATCTCCTCAAAATTTAAATTATTTTAGAATCTTCGACATATTTTTTCAATCTTCAAAACAAATTGTTCAAATTGTTAATAACTATCTTTATAATGCCAGATAGTTGCGGTTTTTTCCTGAAATGTCAAACTTTGCTTTGCCTTTTCAGTTATCAAGAAATAATAAATAAACATCAGGGAGAAACATATTTTAAGCAATCTCTTTCATTTTCGTATATATGTTTTGCGGGTGGGGGGGTGATATCAAAATATGTTCCATTTGGGCACAACTCTAAGAGAAGATAGTTATAAACAATTATAAATTGTTTGAACAACTATGTTTCTCAACTTGCATTATTTATTACTTTACTAAAAATGTTCATAAATATAATTTTTTTCAAAACAAAAAATATGGATTCATTTTTGTGTGAATTCGAAGAAATTTCCGGGCGATATGCATGAAAATTTGAAGAAGAACAAATCTGGATCAACCTACAGTCATTACTTAAGATCATCCAATTATTTTCAGTTGGGGTTAGACTTCATTACTTGACTTGTATTTAAAAAAAATCGAGGAGTGTTTTCACTCCAATTTTTTTTTTATGAACCACACTCAAAATTATGTGAGATTTCATGAACACGATTCATAAGAACGGAACAAATCTCTTTTTCTGTTTTACTAAATACGCCTCTTTTACCGAGCGTCCCTTGTTGATAATTTAATTAATTCAAAGAAAACAAAAACATTTCCATTAAGATTTCAATTAAAAGGACGCCATTAAAGAAATTGGCAGCCTTTGCAAACAAATGTTCTTTTAATCTGACTATTCCGAGTTATTTGAATTTGTTTCATCCACTAAATCTTCGTTGGATTTTATCAGTGGGAATCTTCTTGCAACAGGTCTTGTTTTCTGAGCAGTCTCTTTAATCCGACAGAAACTCAATCCAATCTTAAATACGAGATTTAGCAACACGACGCTGATGAAATATCCTTAATCAAAACTTTAAATATCATCTCGTCAAATCGGGAACACGTGAATTTATCTCAAGTTTTTCCATGATTCTCACTTCCGTTGAGTTAAGATTGTAATACACTGAACAACAAAATTTTGGGCCCGGGATGTCTCATTGAAGTGAATATGATTTTTATGTTTATTCTGAGCCGTAGAATACGCATTTTTCGTTTATTCGCATATCCCGATTTTCGTAAGAACTAAACTATAATTAGTTTTATTTATACTGAATCTCACTTTTTCTTGTCTTTTGGTTTCAATTTAACACGAACCTACTTTCTTTGTTTAGTTTGAATAACCTAATAAGGTCACAGGCTTATTTTATTGAAATAATGAATAAAATGTACATTTTTTATGTCGATTGAAAGTAGTATTTTTATCTAATAAATTAAATTACACAGTATATAAATGTCATTGATTGTACTTATTCCTTGTGCATGAAAAACTTTTTCTAGTTACCTTTCTTTTACGACTTATCCAGCTTTCAGATAGGACAGAATAACAATAATCTGCTTGCATATTTGCACTTTTTTCAGAATTATACCTTTTTTCTAACTCAGCTATATCCTGGTCGAATCTTTCTCCATGTTCGTCGCTTACTGCTCCAAGATTTTCAGGAAAAATTTCTAAATGAGAATCCAACATATGGATTTTCAAAGATATAATAATCTTCATTTCCTTGGAGTTTTTAAACATTTCATTCACCAACACTGGATAATTTTCTGCTTTTTCCCCCCGAAAAGTTATTGAGAATGTTTTTTACTGATTTCCAAGTCTTTAAGTGTATGTCTGAAAGCTTTTTTTCAAAATTCGCAGCAAGCATAAGCTTTTTCTTTTAAAAATGAGTATGCCTCAGGAGATTGCTTGATCAGTTCCGGGAAAAAACTTTTAGTCAAACCTAATTTGATGTGCAATGGCGGTAAGAAAACATTTTGAGAATCAACGAGGGGTTGTGGGAAAGAAAATTTTTGTCCGGGTATCATTTCTATCCACGGTGGCCATATTTTTTGTGTATAGTGTGCTGCTTTATTTCGGCTATCCCATTGACATATAAAGCACATATACTTAGTGTAGCCTAACTGTAGAACCAGAAGAATACTTATTATTTTGAAGTTCCCACATATATTCCATTTATGTTTATCATAATCAATTTTTTCTAATAAAATTTTCACATTGTCATAGCATTCTTTAGTTTGCGTACCATAAGAGACTCGTATGGATGGCTTTTCGTTACCATTATTTAAAAGTACAGCTTTTAAGCTTGTTTTATTAGAGTCAATGAAAAGACGCCATTAATCAACCATAAATTCAGGATGAAGTTCGCAAAATCGCTTCGATATCGTTGCAAAACAAAACGCTATTTTCTTCTGAAAAAAAATCTCTGAATTTTTCTTCTCGACTTCGAAAAGTGATTTTAACGCTCGTTTCATGTAGATTTTTTTCTTTCAGGCGAGACGTTAATATTTCTGCTTTAGATTTAGAAAGAGTTAAATCACGGATAAGATCATTTAGTTCTTTTTAATTTGAACAGATCGGCTCAGTTTGCTCCTTTTTCATTTGTGAATTCGATTCAAAGTCAGAAGATGAGTACTCTAAAATGAGCGGTCGCATTGTTGAAGGAGTTATTGTATGTACTGGCACTCCAAGTACAGGCCTTGTAACTGATGACACTTGTGGATAGTATATTCGATCTTTTCTTTTTGATGAAAATCCTTATAATTTGGTTAGCCAAAGTAACAGTCACTCACATGATCTTCCTGTTCTCTCCATATTGTAGGCATAGAATAAGGAAGATTTCGAGAGTTTTGGCTTGATAGTCTTATCGAACAAGTCACACATATTACACCAGGAACCCAAGGCTTACCCCAATTACTTATTTTGAAACCAAAATAGTTTTCGTATGCACTTTGCAACGAGGGAGTAAAGTTCCGTCTGTTTCCTCAAATACACACTCACTACATACATAGCAAAATTTACTACGACTATTCACACATTGACGATTTCGTACAATTTTTAGATTGCTACACCATACGCTCACTAAAAAATTTGGTATGACAGCCGTTCGAGCAGTACGATTGTCCTGCCATCTAGTGTCTCATAGCAGACCTGCTGCGAGCTCAGACGTGCTCTCGCGGCGGCGGGAAGTACAAAATTGAAAGTATACAACGGTTAGTGACATTCAAGATATTGTTATGAATTGTTTCGATCTGCATAAAAGAATAAGTGTTTGGGCTAAAAATAAAAAAACATTGTCCATTTGATCACGTTTTTGTCTTGTAATACAAACTGTGTATCGTGAAAATTATATTGAAATCAAGTTCAGCTTGGATAAAAATAGAGAAAAGTTACTTTTAGTAGACACAACATTAATCATGAAGATCCTGAAACGTATTATTAATTTGAAATCGATCAGTAAACGCCTTGGATTTTGACTTCCAAAGTCAAGAATTTGATTAAAAATTCACCTTTTTCGTAGAGCATTCAACTACTTGGATAAAAGTTGAACTAGTTTGTAAATATTCATTTTTTTTATAAAGATTCATCTCTTTGGTTGAAAATTTAATTTATTCCATTTTTAGAAAATTACCATTCTTCGTTAAAAAATCATCTTTTGTGTTGAACGTTGAACACTTTGGATCAAAAATTTATTTTGATGTGAAGATTCATCGTTTTAGTTCAAAATTGATCTCTTTAGTTGAAAATTGATCTATTTTGTAGAAAATTCTTTTTTTTTGTCGAAAATTAATTTTTTTAAATAAAAATGTAACTTTTTAATTTTTTGTTGAAAATTGATCTTTTCTAGTAAGAAATTCAACTATTTTTTTGGAAATTTACGTATTTTGTGAAAAATTTGACTTCTTTGGTTGAAAATTGATTTTTCGGATGAAAATTCATACTCTTAGAATAGAGATAGAAAGTCGCGGGTTTTTAAAAAATTTTCCACTTTTTGTCAAATTTTTCAATGGAGTGTGGTAATAGTTAATTAATGTTAAGAAACATAATTGTTCAAAAAGTTTATTATAGTTGTTAATAATATTCTCTTTGAATAATGCTAGAAATTGCGGTGTTTTCTTCAATTTTCAACTTTTTCTTCACTTTTCACATGGAGTGAGTTTATATTTATTTCAAATAAACAAAAATAATTGTTTACACAAATGTTTATTGTTTATAGCTATCTTATTCTATATTAATGTTAGATCTTTGCAGTTTTTTCTGAAATATTTAAATTTTTGACCACTTTTAAATTAAATTGGAGTGATAATTAATAGAATTTAACAAAAAATAATTGTTTAAAAAATTGATTACTATTGTCAATAATATTCTCTGTGCTTATTGGTAGAAAGTTGCATTTTTTCTGAAATTTCAAACTATTTGTCTCTTTTTCACTTAGAGTCACTTAATAATTAATTAAACTTGATAAAAAATAATTGTGTGAAAAAATTGTTATTGTTTATAACTATCTTTCCTGATAGTAATGCGTCTTTTTGTCGAATATTGGTCTTCTCTTTTAAAAATGGTTGAATATTTACTGATTTTTTTGAAATTTCGTTTTTTTATTTTGGGAAAAATTTAATTTTTCAACTGAATATTGAACTATTTCACTTTTTTAATTTATATTTTTCAGTCGAAAATTTACTTCTTTCGTTGAAAATTGAACTACTGCATTAATTAGAAAATTATTCTTCTTGGTTGAAAATTCATCCTTTTTGGTTGAAAGTTAAAGTCCATTTTTTACTTTTTATTCAAAATTCGTCATTACTATAAACTATAAACTGTAAACTTTGATTATTAATTCGTTTAAAAAAAGAAATTTTTAATTTTTCGATTTTGAATTTTCGCGGAACTTTGACTAGAACAGTTAGCGCTACCTGGCGGCTGGTAAACATCCTTATTGTCACTGGCGTCCTTCAGTGCTCTCAATTTGGCTTTCAACCGCACTGCGCATGTCTCGTACCAGCAGCCTCATTGGATGTTGATCGCGCGCTTATTTGAAATGATTAAATATGCAAATCAATTTTTTACAATATATAATAATTATAAAGTACAAACAAATATTATGAATTATTTAGAGTTTACATTGGTGAAAAAAGTCTTCCTTTTTTTCAATTTAAAATCAATAGTTAATTTTTAAATAGTAATATCAAATCATTAATTTATCTTTCACTCCAAAAGACTTTTTTGTAATCTGAAAATTAATCAAATTGAGTCTTCAATGATGATTCATTATAAAAAATTGATTTACACATTTAATAATTTCAAAAAAGCGCGCCCTGTACAGCCAATGAGACTGTTGATGCGACGCATGCGCAGTACAGATGCACTGGGTCAGACTTTGCTAGGCTCTAGCGCAGACCAAAAAATCGCTAGAGGCGGCCTCTAGCGAATTACCTCAGACGCAGTTACCCTGATGCCTGACCCCACTTCGCCCGTTACCTGCCACGTTTCTTAGTCCCAGTTTTTTATGTGGCTTAAACAAATGAATTTTCAATTTCTCGTATTAAAAAATAAAAAACAAAATTTTAGGGAGGCACCAATCCTTGAGGACGAGATGCAAACATTATATGGCACATTTGACCAAGTTTGCAGAAAACCCGAAAACCGAATATTGCATTTAGAAAGGTTTATCTCAACATGAGCAAGAAATATTGGGGAAAAATATTGGCAGTACTGTAGATAAGGTTCCTACATCCGGAGGATGAAAAAATGTGATCGGAAAATTATCAGAGGATATTCAAAGGAGATATGATTTCCTATTTGGAAGAAGTTCTTGAAATTTTTCAAAATTATGAAAAAATTGGAAATAATATTTTTTACACGGATCTGCAGTTTATTAATCACATCCAAGTGTTAAAAAAATTATGAAAAAAATGTGTCTAAATTTTATTGTTATCAGTAGTCGATAAAGAAGTCTCAGTTCATTGGTATTATAGTTATCTAAATTACTGACGAAAAAAATTGTTGTTAATTTATATACATGCTTAGAAATTTTTATTTTAAAAATAAAGTTATGTAAATGCAATAGCAAAATTAATTCGAATAAAATTACGAATCAATTTTCTTTAAAGTAGAATTACCAAGATGTGTCACTTATTTTGAAATTAAAATTTTTAATAATAAATAAAAAATTTAGAGTTCGACTTCATATTTCAAACTTTAATTTATTAGAGATTATTACTTGATTTAATTTTAATTTTAAGAAAAATTGATTAAAGTCGGATTAAATTTATTATGATTTCTTTACCGACTGCTAATAAAATAAATGCTAAATGCATAAATTTATCATAAACGTGTCGGATGGGTAAACTTCTGACCTGATATAATATTTCTTATCTGAAGATTAAGTATTTCCACGATTGAATTCGTGATTATTTCTAAAACAAAAAGAATTTGACATCGATTGCTTTTTTACTCTTGGATGATTAATCGGTTATCGATTCGAGTGTGAAAATATTTAAACAAAATTTAAATTAAACAAATTTCAGAATTTGCAATTCCAAAAATATCCTTGAAAATAGAACTGAAATTTACCAGTATTTCTGCCCATATTTTTAACCATAATTTTCATGTTTTATTTTTTTGAGGATTTATATTTCATTGAGTTCAAATAACAACTTCATATTTCAAAATAATAATTGATTACAAATTGAAGTAATCAGATTTTTAATTTTGAAATATTTGACCTTATTATGATTATTATGTGATTATCCAATAGGATGGTTCCTAAATTCGACTTTATATTTTTTCTTATCGACCCCCCCCCCCCAATTTGTTAGTTTTTCGAAAAAATAAATACCTTTTTTTTCAAATCGTGCCCTTGAGATTTTGAAATTATCACGTGTGTTTAAATGGGAAAAACACGGTTTTTGAAAAAATGGAAAAAAATTACTTGTTATTAATTTTTGGTAAATTAAAGTTTGGCTACCTCTTATGGAATATTCAAGAAATAATTTTCTCCCAATAACTTTCAATTTTGACGCCCCCAACCCTCTTGTATTGTGCCCGGAAAATGCCCCAAAAAATGCAAAATACCAGTTTTATGTAAGATCCATGTTAGAGACGGTGTTTTTTTTAATTTTTTCTATATTGATTATTTATTTTTGATAATTTACGAATTTCCAAGTATTTTTCAACTCATTTTTAATTGTTTAAAGAATTACTAATTGTTTAAAACAATTTTTTCTCTACAAATCGTGAAAAGTTATTATTTTTCGGAATAAATGATACAGTTGATTAATTTTAATAATAATATTTCTAACTTAACATATTTGCTCATTATTTAAACAATTTTTATTCATTTAAACAATTGTTCCACTGTTAATCGTGAAAAGTTGTTTTTCTGGGGTTAATGCCAAAATTAACGAAAATTAAAAGTAATATTTTTTTATTCAGGATATTTGACAATAGTTTAAACAATTTTTTTATTCTGTAAATCGTAAGTGAAATTTTTTGTGAAAGACAGTTTGCAATTATTTAAATAATTAATAGCACTTGCTCCTTTTCATAGGAAAGACGAAGAAAACAGTTTAAAAAAATGATTATAAGAATTTTATTTTATTAATTTTAATTTCGTAATTCATTAACTACGTTATTGATTCATAAGAGTAGTAACTTATCCAGATTTACAGGGAAAAAATTGTTTGAATAAATAAAAATTGTTTCGATAATTGCCAAATATCGTTAAAAAATATAGTACTCTTAAGATTCGTTAATTGTGTCTTTAATTTCAGAAAATAATAACTTTTTACGATTTGCAGGTGAAAATTGTTTAAACAAATGAAAATTGTTTGAGTAATCACCAAATATCTTGAACAAGAAATATTATTCTTGAAATTCCTCAACTGTATCATTTATCCCGAAAAATAATAACTTCTCACGATTTCAAGGCGAAACAAATTTGTCAAACAATTCTTAATTGTTGAAAGAATTCAAAATTTTTGATTAAATAGTTTGAAACTTGTCACTTATCGAATCAAAATAATTAATTTAGAAAAAAATACGGACTTCAGCATTAATTTTTACATAAAAATAATAAAACTATTAAAAATTTAGCTAGTTCAAAAGGTATTTAAAAGTTTTGAGAAGATCCAAACTTAATTTAAAACTGGAAGATTTTGAAAAATAAAAAAATAAATTTAGATTTTTTATGATTTCGAAATAAAATTTTGAAGCTTTTTAACGATTCTTATAGGTTTAAGAAAATAAATCGCAGGGTCCCACTGGGAGCAACTGCCATCTAAAAAATGACACCGGCTCCCAGTAGGACCGCGGTAAATCCCACTCACGGCCACGTCTCAGAACCGTAAGATGGGTGGTCACCATATATATATGGTTATGTTTTAAAAAGTAACATTAAATGAAAATAGTTATATCATACTGATTAATTCTTAACGCAAGATGTCGAATTATGACTTTTCGCGTTAAGAAGTTGGGCTGGGAAATTCTACCCTCCACCTCTTGGGTGGGGGGTGGTAATCCTGGCAGTACTGATTGAAATATGTATTTTTGTAGAGCAAATGAACTACGACATTCTGAACACTCCTTACAATTTTTTTGCCTCTCCTACAAAATTAAAAATTTGTGGCTTATGACCTTATGAAACTAGATGGACGATATGAACTTTTGGAACGACGCCCTTCAACGTTCAGCTTTTTCAAAAATTATTTATGATTTCTGAAAATGAAGCCTTCAATATATACTAAAAAATTGAGAAAATAAATTAAATTGCCTTCAGTTTTTTTGTTATAAATTTTAATTTTAAAAATCAAAATTTGTTATTAATATCTTCTTATTTTGTAAGATAATACTATTGAAATATATTATATCATTTGTTTATGTTAATATTGAAGTGAACTCGATGTGAGTGCTTTTACTAAAATTCTCGTTCCAGTCAGTCGGAAATCCTTATAGTGTAATACATACAGATCCATATAGCGAAGTTATATCACTGACTCTTATTTTGAATCTTGAAACCTAACTAACTACTTTCAGATTCTACATACACAAAAGAACAGAGAATATAAATTGCTCCTAAAATTTAAATCATATTATGGATTTTTATTATTAAAACCGTGATTTAATTTTGACAATTAATTTTTATGTTTTAATCTTTGGTGGTCAATAATATGTTAAAATATATATTTTGTATAAATAGGAATTTCATCTGTTAATAATTTAGTCAAATTTTTAATTGATCAACTTTTCTTACTAACTTTTAAAATATTAATTTTTGATTTTTTAAGTATTCTCTTTTGATAACTTATTTCTTTACTAACTTTTTAGGCTCCACAGTTTCCGGTTATTGATTGCCTCTCGAAAGATGATTAAATCCTTTTGACAAACTGTTGTATTCAATATTTCTGCATATTCAGCGAACGCATAAGCCGGCAGAGTTCTTTTCATGATTTCCTCGTTTCCTCTATGATAATGTCCTCTCGATAACGTAAACAGTAAAACCATCACTAGGGATTTCAGGCCCATTGTTATATTCCTTAACTCCATCGTGAAAGTCTATCTTCTTTATTTTTTTCCAAATTATTTGCCAATTTAATTACAAGAGTAGACACCTTTTTTCCCTCCTTTTGCAAGAATAATTTTAAATTAAATTTTTTATTACGTCCCATTCAAGTTTTGATTTTCCTTCTGCTGATTTCTACTGATGAAACTCATAAATAATAATGATTAGGGAAAGTCAGCTCCATATTTACATTTCTAGAAGGAATTCACACAAGTTGTTCGGTGCCTTTCAATTTTAAGTCTTATCACTGAAACAGAAGGTTCTTAGGAATAAAACTTAATATTAAACATAAAATTATAGACGCGGTATAAAAACTGCGTTAGACCACATCCGAATAGTGTGGTGTTCGAGATAGGACTGCGAGGAATCCGTACCAGAATCTAGGAGAAAACCATCACTGTCAGCCTCACTATCCCCCCCCCCCCCAATCGGCGTAATTTGATTTGCATAATTTCCCCCTTCTAAGGTTTTAATCATGACAAATTTTAACCCCTAAAAAGAATTGGACCCCAGTTTTTACATTCTCTTTTTTGAGAGTGTAATGTAATCATGCGAATTTTCGATCTCTAGTCTTTAACGCATCTTTACGTCTCGGCTACTTTTGAAGGATTTGTCCAATCGGCCTTTGATACACATTTTGGGGTCCGAAAATGAAGGTCAAGATCGTTAACCAGATATTTCCGACAAAAGATTCTGATTCATGAAAAGACGTGAAAATTATCCTAGTGGCATTTTCAATTTTGATGAAAATTCAGAAAGTCATATACTTTTCAACATTTAAAAATGTTCAAAAAATAGAAAAAACTATTTTTCTGATAAACTGAGAAATTTCATTCAAAATTTTCACTGGATATCAAATGTATTTCGAAACTATCCCAGTGAAATTTTTAATTAAACCAAAATTCAAAAAGTTAGAGCATTTTCAAAATTTGAAACAAAATTTTTCAAAGAGGTTTGGACATTTCGGTCAAAGTTTCTGGTACACGACAAAAAGACTTGCAAATTATCTCAAGGTCATTTTTGATTTCGATGAAAATTTAAAAAGTTATATGATTTTAACATTTTGAAACTTTTCAAAAAAAAAAGAAAAATTTTTTTTTGGGTAAATTAAGAAATATCAATTAAAATTGTTACTAGATATAAAATATATTCTCAAATTATCCCAATGCAATTTTTCGATTAGACCAAATTTCAAAAAGTCATATCATTTTCAAACATATGCATTATTTTTCAATTGGACACAAATTAAAAATTTTCTAGATAATTAATAATCAAATAGATTAGCTGTAATGGGATATTTTTAAAACGCAGTGAAAAATGATGCCTTGGAACTGAACTTTGAACGAACGGAATCAAGGCCTACGGCTTAATGTCTCTGTTTAGTAAATTGAAAAAAAAATATTTTGTTATTAACATTATATTGAAAAACAGACCTTATATGCTGTTTGATTTTGTGTATATCGTTCTATTTTTTTGAAGAAAACCGTCTATATAACCTAGTTATCGAGCGCGAGCGTCGTAACGAGAATGTAATCGTCAAAGCCGCAGGTGCTTTGAGAACCGACTCTACAAAGAAATTGAAAAACAATTTCAGTTTCACTTTATGAGGGTAGTTCGTCAGGGGTTTAAATCACAGTTTTCGATTTAAGTTACAATATTTATGATATTTGAAAAACGTAGTCGAAATGCATGCATCAAACGTACGAAAACGAGCGCGAAGCGCAAGATCGTTGCGCCATCGCGCCATAGGCACGCTCAAACATGGCGTGAAACGCCGCGTGCCCAGCGCGCAATGAGAATGTGCCCGCCATTTAAAAGAAGCAAATTTTATTTCTAAAATGTGACCTCGAAAAATTAATGCTTATGAAGCGGAATTATTGGTGAATATTTGATCCGCATAAATGTTAATTTTACAGTAATTTCAAATTTGGTACTCATACTGCCTTAAATTTTTAAGTTGTAAAAACGAAGAATACATTTTTAATTAACCATTTCCTTTTAAAATGACATCTGAGCAATGCAATACTGGCATTCAACATATTCGTGGATAGTTTATGAAAAGAATTAAAATATTATTATTTAGAAGTAAGATTAGAAGAAAAATTATATATATATTCAAAAGCAGCTCTGAATCAAGCGCCAAATTCTGATGAAGGTTGTTCATTTTTCTTTTATTCAAGGACAGCTACTTATTGATGCAATTATGGAAACAAGCAGTACCCAGCAGGGCCAACACAACTCTGTGGAAAATTTTGTACCTTTCCACACTGAATGCTAATGATGTTAGGCAGGGCCGCTTTGCGACAGAAAATCGACCCTGGAAAAATGATTAAAATCGGCCCACAAGCCGTTCATTATATTGTAAAACTAGGGCGCGCGAGTACGCTGTAGACTGCATTTTTTCAAATATCATAACTATTGTAACGTAAATCGAAAACTGTGATTTAAACACCTGAATGAACTGCAGTCATAAATTCGAACTGAAATTGTTTTTGAATTTGTTTTTAAAGACGGTTCTCAAAGCACCTGCGGCTTTGACGATTACATTCTCATTGCGACACTCGCGCTTCGTGCTTGACAATTAGGTTATACAGATGGTTCAGTTTGAAAAATAACACGATGTAGACAAAATGAAGCGGAATATAAGAAGTAGGTATGTTTTTCGATATAATGATGATAACAAAATATAAGCTTTTTTTAATTTACTAAACAGAGACATCAAGCCATAGACTTTGATTCCGTTTGTTTAAAGTTCGGTTCAAAGTCATCTCTACAAAAATTTATAGTCAGTTTGCAAAAGATATTGAAAATCATTTCCATGCCGTTCAAAAATATCCCAGTATAGGTAATCTACTTGATTATTAATTATCCAGAACTTTTTTAATGTGAGTCCAATCGAAAAATGTCATTGAAATAATTTGTAAATCTGGTTGAAATGTACTAAAAATCACGATTAAAACTTACGGATCTAGGAGTATCATGATTATAACGGTCGTTTTTAAATTTTGTACGCACAAAAGTTTAGGTTGGTTCCTCCCCTTTTACATTCACATTTTCTGCGTCACTGGTGCACCTTCCTGATTTTATAGGTACACTGTAAAAATTCTGGTTGAAAATCATTGAAAATCAGTCGCACAGTGACTCTTGAAAATAATTCTCGTGTTTGTTCATTTTCATATTAATTTTTTTACGTAAAATAGCTTTCTTTGGTACTCAAGAAAGCTATTTTATGTGGAAAAACTAATATAAAACTCAAGAAACACGAGCACTATTTAAAAGAGTCACCATGCCCCACACTGACACCATACCACACTTTCTCCTACTCTGATTGCCGTAGTAATTCTACAAAGTTATAATGAAATTACAACGATTCCCGTATGAATATTACTTAGTTTTCAGCAATTTCAGTATAGAAGTGTAATATTACCACAGGAATCATAAGACAGAAAGATACGAATGATCGCCGTGGTAAAATTCACCCATAGTTTAATCGTTCATCAGTGTAAATTGAAAAACGGGGAAAAAGTGGGAATAAAATAAAATTTACTACGGTAAAGCTATAATTTATACACTTTTTTGGTGAAGTTACCACATGAATCATTTATATTTTTCTGTCATTTTTAACTATGTTGGTCGTGGTATTTTTCAACCAGCTTTTTTATAGAGTAATTTCTGTTGATTTCGCAACATTCCTTAAATTAGTTTATGTTTTCGCAATATTCTTTTCTTCTCAGTCCTCTCAGAAAAAGACTCTACTGATTCAACACCCCTACGCCCGTCTTTCAAAAGATCTGCATTAATATTCACCTACAATACTTTGTGGTATACGAAGAAAATCGCACTCTCTAAATATTAATAAGTGCAAAATTCACTGATTGAAATAGTAGTTAGACATTTCACTGATTAATCAATCATTCAGGACTTATTCGCTAATCAATTCAGTAATACCAGAGCAAATCATGTGAGTCATAACCTTTAAGTTTTAAAGTAAAGCGTTGTTGTTATTCTTTTACTTGAATAGTAAAAATAATTTCTCAATGAAATAAATTTTTTAATTTCCGGACTGTAAGTGCGCTGAATTGACTGCGGGTAAAATATATTCTAACACGTATAAAAAGTACTTACTTAACGGGTGTGTATAAGACAGTCGAATCTTGAAAGTAAAGTAATATGTGAGGTTATTTGTCATTTAGAAGGATCGAAACTTTTCATCTTTTTTAATATACGATCAAATTCATGGGGTTCAAGTTTTTACTATGATTATTTTATTGAATCTACTAAAATCTGATTTTATTATGACTGCCAAATTGACTTACTCTAAAGCCTATAACTTTCTTTGGATCAAACGAAATACAGATTTGATTGAATAAACATGAATCTAGCTTAATTAACCTGAAATTTATACTGCTTTTTAAAATCTTATCTTGTTACGACATAGCTGTCAGGCATAAAAAAATAACAAAATGTGAATCATGATAAGCTAATTCTATTAAAAATCGAACATTCAAACTTCAATTACTTTTGATCTATTAAAAAGCACTTTGACAGTATACTTTGAATATAATAGATACATCAAAATAAAATTTTATTTTTAATTTACCAAAATTACTTAGATATTTTTAAAGAACATAAAAGTGAAAGGTTCTATATAGACATATGCTCACATATAATAACTAGTTTTTTAATTATGTAATATCTTAAAATATGCTCTCTTAAAATGAACCAGTGAAATCTCACTGGCTGAAACAGCCAGAGGTGTGTCACTGGCAATCAGTGAGATTTCACTGGTTCGCTTAGTACAATTCCGTTACTGGTTCAATCAGAAAGGTTCACTGGTTACTCACTACCAGCAGTCAGTCGTACGAGTTGTCGTCCGTCAGCTGGTTAGGTATGACAGTTAGCATTCATTACTTTTGTACTAACCTTTGTAATATCTCTCGAAAACAATAAATTCACAACAATAAATGAGGGCCGGGCTGCAATATTATAGGATATAATATATTTCAAATGATTGTGGGAACATCCGTCATTTCGCGTAGCATCGTTCAAATTTAAGCCTAAGTGGCCAGGGGTCTCCCACTTTTAAGCGAAAGACTTTATAACATTATATCCACTGCTTATTGCTGCCAGGCCCTAAATATTTCTAAAGCGTAACGACTAGAGTTTCCTTTCATGGCCGTGTGTAGCGCTATATCACAGGTATGATCAATTGTTGTATCTGTCATTTGGCGGCACTGGTATATTTCAGTAACTGTTTTAGTTGAGACACTGGCGGGTTCACTCAGTTAAAATCGAAAAATCACTGATTCACCCGTAATAACTTCAAATACTGATTCAACTAGTTACAATTTCACTGGTTCAGTTTAAGAGAGTGTATATTTTGGTCGTTATTTCATTTCTTTAAACACAACATTTTTTTGATATTAGATCAGAAAAATGCTTTTTGAAATTTTAGAATCAGGATAAGAAAACGTATTAATTCCATTACTATTAAATATTTGGGTGTAGTTCGGAATAGCCCTTGCCTCCGATTTATTTTAAGCTCCGTATGTCTATGTATTTTGACGCACTGATTACGAAAATCATAGTGTAAATTGGCGCAAATCTAATTTTCATGGTGAAAACCATAACAAAAACCATAAAAATCATAGTTTTTTACCTTTATCTCGAGAACGATTGCAAATTTCAAAAAATAATGTTCACAAAAGTTGTAGACTTAGTCAAAATACATATTTTATGTTTCATCCACTTTTCCCCTTATGAAAAAGAAGTATTAGTAAGTATTGGATCTAACACTTTTTTCGTGAATAGGTATTGAAAATCCAATACTTTTTCGCGAAAAAAGTACTGGATCCTATACTTAACAATACTTCTTTTTCATAACGGTTGTACTAGTGAAAGTTCTCGAGATATTTGATGATAAAGATGGAAATTTCATGCCTAGCCCTTGCCGAAAACGTATGTATTTTTCTGGCCACAGAAATAGTGATGGTCATACCCCTTCGCCTTTCCAGTTTCTTGTGTGTGGGGGGCGAAAGGCACTCCTTTGCCTATCCACAAAAATAATGTTGATTAAACCCCGTTCCCACAGAAATAATTCCACGTAAAATATTATTTCCACAGAAATAATGTTGGTCAAACCCCTTTCGCTTTCCAACTTTTCGTGGAAGACGAAAAGGCACCCCTTCGTCTGGCCACAGAAATAATGTTGGTCGAACCCCTTTTTTTTTATGGTTTTTACCATGAAAATAAAATTTGCGCTAATTTTCACTATGATTTTTTTTAATCAGCGCGTCACAATACATGAGTATACGGAGTTTCTAAAAAATCAGAGGTAAGGTCCATTCGGAACTTTATCAAAATATTTCAATAACAGGCAATGTGAACAAAAAGTTACAAAAAAGGTATTTTGTACGTACAAAAATTAAATTATAGGCCGAAGATAAAAGTACGGACGCAGCGTACTTGAAAAGGGAAGGGGAAATGACCGTGCGCATAAACATGGGATGAGTTCGCATAAGCATACACAAGGCGTAATTTATAATTGATAAGAAGCTTTTACTTCAGAATTTCACATAACAGACATTTTGGTTGCGGAGTACCATGGAGTTGCCACAGAAAAGCTCGGCAACTTCTTCTGAATAGTTTGCGGGGGATTTTGCATGACTCATTATGCGAGAGAGTGAAAAGCAGATAGCGAGCTTCTCACTCTCTCACGTGAGCCAAGAGAGGATTTCTCTCGCATGAGTCATGGAAAATCCCCCACCCCCCAACTATTCAGAAGAACTTGGCACATTTCCGTAATTCACAGTTTGGTTCCTTACTGACACTTCTCGGTGCCCGATAAGATCTTAAATAATTAACAGTAAACCCAATAAACATAAAAAATTCTTATGCACATAAATTAATATATGTTATTTTTTTGTTATTCAATCAAAGACATACAAACGTTTCCTAACAATTTTAATACTTTGGTCAATTAGCTCCGATATCTTTAAAAAAATCAGCAAAGATGTCAGTTCAGTAAATTATAATCTTCCAATGTAGAATTGGCAGACTTTAAGTATTGAATAAAATCTGCATACAAAATTCGGTAAATTTCTATCAAAGTTTTCAATCAATTGCAAATTATCCTATTATGCTAATTTATGTGAGGCTCAAGAGTCAACTTCTGATTTCGTAATTTGCGGCCGTTTTATTGTGGTCAAAGTCACCCACTGAAAATTTGATATTATTAATTTTCTTCGTTATATCTAATTTTACCATCCAACGAAAGAACAAGATGAGAAAAATCAAAAAAAGTAATTATTTAAAAATTTAAGGCATTTTTAGTATTAACAACAAAGCGATTTCACAGAAAAAAAGCTACACTGTTAAAAATAAAAAAATTGTACCAGTTAGAATGGTAAAATTACCAGAAAAAATTATTGCAATTTTACTACTCTGATTATGGGGTGAATACCACTTGTATGTTAGAAGTTCCAACCAATCTTGTAACTTTACCACTTTTAGACTGACACTGTAGCAAGGCGTTGTAGAAGTACTGTTTCTGCTCGTGAATCTGTGACTTTTAGAGTAGGTAATAAATGGACCTACTTTCAGAGTATTGAATTATTTGACGCTGGTAAAAGTACAGAAACGGTCAAAAATTCCTTTTTCCAACGTAACCTCACGTCTTGAAATTTGATAATTGATAACGCGGCGTAATTGCACAGCTCTTAACGTAGTATAAGTATAAGTAATTGTAAAGTTCAAAGTTGCGGAGAAATGAAAAAAATTGTCAAATTACAATTATTTGTCAAAGAGTGTTTCAGAACAGTATTAATTATGGAAAAATTTACAGTCCAAACTCCGAGCATTGCCGCCCCGAGCATTGCCGCTTGCCCGGTTTCTCGCTCGAGCGCTACCCCCACTTTAGCGTCGCTCGCGACGACCTATGAATTGCATAGCTAACTCTCCGAGGATTGCCGGGAGTGAAACGGCCGAATCTGAAGGTTTTTTTTCGGCCAAAATCTTTAATCTTTTGAGTCAAACAAATTTTTCGTTTTGTTATACATATAAGAAATCAATATGAATCACTTGCGTACGCATGTATGTACACTAGGGTGGTCCAAAAATGCATTGCAAAATTTTTTCTCACCCCAGAGGGCAAGTCCCCACCCCCCCAAAAAGTTTCCATTTCCGGAGAAAAAAATCCCTAATGTTTTTTTTTCGAAACTCGAATATTAACACGTGCCACTGGGCACTCCAAAATCCCATTCAATTAACATGGGGAAAGTTTGGCTTTTTGAAAAATTGAACTCATACAGCGCACCAAATATGACCCAAAAATTAAAAAACTACATTTTTACGTATTATTGTTACTTTTTATCAATTTGCGTCGTGTTTTTCATAGAAATAATTACTAATGGACAATTTGAATATATTCCATGACTCTTTGAACAATTTTTAATTGTTTAAACAAATGTAACTTATTTAAACCAGAGATGTTCAGTTTTTTTCAAATTGGTATCCTATACTACTTTTCGTTGAAAAATTATATAATTTTGATACATTTATTTTATTTTTTAATAAATTTATATTTTCTCAAACAATTTTGATGTGCTTAAGCAGTTTTTTCGATAAATTTAAAAAAATTAAATTAAATTATATGCATATAATTATTTTTCTGGCTGTATAGTGTATAGAAAGAATATATTAACCATTTATTAATTGTTCAAACAAATGTAATTTGTTTAAACAACTAATTTTTCAAAAATACTTTTAAAATTGTATTTTCTGAATTAAACCTTCAAATTGATTATGGATTGATCATGTCTTTTTTGGCACATTAATAAATAAATCATAAAAGTTATATTTCAATACAGCATTTGAAAGTCTTATGAATATTAATCTGACATACTGGAAGACACAGAAAATATACATATATTAAAATATATTTACGAAAATAATTCTATGTGTAATATTTTATATTATTGATCTACATTTTCTGATAGAAAACTGCTTGAACGAATAAAAATGGTTTAAACAATGACACGACGTTTTTAACAGAATTTACTACTCCTTGAAATCATTCCATATTATGTTTAATTCAGAAAATACGATTTAAAAAATATATTTGGAAAAATAATTGTTTGAACGAATTATGTTTGTTCAAACAATTAAAAAATGGTTGAAATATTTTTTCTAAACATTATACAGTCAGAAAAATGATTATATGTATTTTATTTTATTTTTTTAAAGTTATAAAAAAAAAACCTGCTTAAACAAATCAAAATTGTTTAAGCGAATAGAAATTTATCAATAAGTAATTGTTTAAATAATTTAAATTTGTTTAAACAGTTAAAAATTGTTCAATAAGTCATGGGAAATATTCAAATTGGCCATTAGTAATTATTTGTACGAAAAAGACGACGGAAATTGCTAAAAAGTAACAATAATACGCAAAAATGTAGTTTTTTTATTTTTGGGTAATATTTGGGGCACTGTGGGGGGATAAGGATGGGTTAACAACAAAGTTATTAGTGTGCTTTCATTTCATAGGTACTCCTCTTCAATCCCTAAAAAAGTTGGCGAGTTTCGATCAAACCCTGAAGTATGAGTTCAATTTAAAAAAAAATCCAAAATTTCCTTATGTTAATTAAATTGGATTTTGAAGTGCCCGGTGGCACGTGTTAATATTCGAATTTCGAAAAAAAACTAGGGATTTTTTTTCTCCGAAAATGGAAACTTGGGAGGAGGACTTGTCATGTAGCTCGCAAAGCGTTTTTTGGACCACCCTAATGTACACCACGTACATAAAATGATTTTAGAGATAGATTTTTAACCTAACCGATGCGCGGCAATGTTCGGAGTTCGTCAGCTGCATTCCTTTCCTCCACGCATTCGAGCGTGAACGCGCTTAGAGTGGGGCCCAGCTAACACAGTTACCAGCCTGAGTAGTCACATGCTTGTAACAAGAGCCAGAAAACCAGTCACTAGTGACTTCCTTGATGGTCACCCAGTGACAATATATTTCCCACTCAAAGAAGTAACATGTTACAAGCGAAGCAGGTAACATTATCCTGCCAGGGTAATCACATGCTTGTAATAAAGTGTTGTTTCAAAAAATAACGTTCAATGACAGATTAACATCAAAATATACAGCGTTTCGGAATAAAAAGTATTAACACTCTTATAAAAACGTTAGAATGGGACATAATTAAGTGATCAATGATTTCCGGGAACGTGATATAATATTATAGACTTCCAAATTGATGAAATAACATATGAACACATATTTTGTAAACGAAATAGCGAGATTTTTCAGCTGAACCATTGCGAGAACGAAGTGGCATATGTCACTTCTAACCTCTAATATATATTAGAGGCTAAAACAAAAAGGTAAATAAATGTAAATAAAAATGAAATATTGAACTTCAAATAATTAAATAAAATATTTATCTTTTATTACATTTTTTATATACAAAGTGTTCTTATTATTATGTTGAAATTAGAAAGCTGCATTCTAAAGTTTTCTGTAACAGATATATCCATATCCATATATAAATACGTATTTTATCCTTCACAATTTGCAGCAATAAGTAGATTTTTAATAATAATTGTGAAAGATTACGAAAAAAAGTTTTTCCAGATTTCTAGGGAAATTAAAGATTATTTTTTAATTTGAAAAATTAATTTTAGAAAATATTTCGAAAGATTTCAAAAGATTCCCAAAACTGTCTAAATGTATCTTGAAGATTTCAAAGAAGTTTTTTTAAAATTGTATAATTTTCGTAATATTTGGGAAATATTCAAATCTGTTAAAAAAATGTTTAGATGTTTTGAAAAAATTTGAAGAGTAATTTAAAATTTGAAAAATTCTAAAACAAAATGTATATTTTTGAAGAATTTGAAATAAAATATTGCAGTTTTTTTGAGAATTTGGAAAGGTTTTAAGATAATACAGATTTTTCTTGATATTCATCCGATTTTTTTTTAAACATAATTCTAAGGGAATAATTAAACATATTTCAAAGCAAAGACAAATTTTTATGTATAAATAAAAATTTGACAGTAATTCAATCAATAGTTAATAATTATTTGAAACTACAAAATTTAAATTTTTTTTCAGAATTAAAAAAATTGCCTTAAAATCTCACAGATTTTTTTCACATTTTTAGAAACCTTTTAAAATCTGTCGACATTTTCTTTAAAAACAAAATTTTAAAATTATTCTTATCAAATTCAAGATTATTTTGAAGTATTTTCAATTCTTGTGCATCCTTTAAATATCTTTTTAAATGATTCGAATTCATTTTTAATTTTGCAAAATTAAAAAAATTGCCTAAAAATGTTCCAGATGCTTTTTTGAGCATCTGTTGAAACAATTCCTTTTTCCTAACATTGATACGGTCCGTCCTGGGATGAGGGATCGTTCAAGGGAGGTAGGAAGTTACCGCGGTCCTACTGGGAGCCGATGTCATTTTTTAGATGACAGTTGCTCCCAGTGGGACCCTGCGGTGGTTGGTATCCTTTAGTTTTTAAATATATATATATATATATACATATATTAATGATGCTATTTTACATTTTCCCCGCACGATTTTATATTTTTTAATGTCTTATACTCAATATTGGAGTCGAGAGAAAAACAGAGTGGCATTCTTACCTGAATTATGAATTATAACATTTTCGTAAAAAAAATATGATTTTCGTGTAAGATCGAAATGGAATTAAAAAACTGAAATCACAGCATACAAAAATTCACAAATGACAATTAAATTTCAAACTACCTTCTTTCTGGCTCATTTGAGACAAATATATGTGGCGTGGAACGAAGACACCGATCTTACAGCACAAAAAATCGAACGCGAGGATTTTAATTATTCCAAAGACCGAAAGCATGCCCTATCTTATCGAATGAGGCAAGCATCGATTTGAGAAATCGTTTTCGACCTCTTCACTTGCGGCCGTCTACTCCTACTCGTAGGGAGGTACTCGATGTGAGGGAGCCACCCAATATCCACAGATCTGATGATGTACCAGGAGGAGATGAGGATTTGTGTTCAAAGGGCTCACTACAAAATACATATTTCACTAGGCGGCGCGGCGTAAAACGCAATACAGTTCAATACATAATATTATTTTTGCGCTTTTATTTAAATTGAGTTTTAAATTTTTATATTACATATATTCTAAAACAGTAATCCCGAGACAAATAGTTCATGAATTTTCTGTCTTGTTTTAATTAGAAACTAGTAGTGAACACACCTGTGAAAATTTAGAGACTGAACAAACATCAAGCAAAAATTAATTTAGAAATTCAAATAAGAAATATTGAACTGTTAGATGAAAAATTTAGAAGCTTCTCTCAATATTTTAACATCTTCTAAACATACTTCGGTCTACTTTTGAAATGTAAACAGATGAATTTTGAGCCACATGTATATCGTCCAAATTTCATTTTTCGTAATTTTAATTTTACCGACATTCATATGACCGAAAAGCGATTTACTGCAATTTTTATCCATCCAAATTGTCCATTTGCCATTTTTATTTACTCCAAATTAGTAAAGTACGTACTAATTGTTACAATTTTAAATATCACCGGATCACTTTTCGAACCTTTTTTATTATCCCAAACTACTTTTTGGCATAGTTGTGCTTTTTCCGAATTTCTATTGGGTCAAATTTTCATTTTACCGAATAACTGTTTGAAAAAATATTTAGTTTAACGAGCCGCCACTTTAAATACCTTTTTTATGAAATAAACATTCTATATCATTCATGTGTCCTCGAAAAACCATTTGGCATAATTTTTATGTTTACGAATTACCATTTGACAATTTTTGTTTCACCGAATAAACATTTTCCATAATATGCAACTGAAAATAATGTCAAACAGTATTACTTTTTATTTTACACCGTTTTAATTGTTGCATATCCAACCAAGTCCTTAAATTTCGAACGTTAAAAAATGTTTAATTTCCAATTTACAAGCAACTCACGCTTTAAATTTGCAATGGAATTGCAGAATATTCATGTATTAATGCATTCATGCACACAGTTCAAAATTCTTCAAATATTTCAAGCGCTATTAAATTTTGTAACTGCCTAATTTATAAACGTTCAATCACTAATATATCTTCCATTGGAATAGACCAACGTTTTATTGAAAAACCACATCATTTATTCAATCATCCATTTGCAATACTCATATCAACTTGAAGCAGCTAATAAATAATTCTCAAGATGTATTTTCAACATCTGGCCTACCATGTGTTCTGAGTCAAGCACAAGATTCTTGGAATTACAATCTATCTACGGGAACAAATTATAAGATCATTCATAATTAAAATATATTCCCTTTATTTCTAAATATTTTGTCCATATTTCTTACATATATAGGGTGAACCACAAATTCGACTTTTGATTGTTGGTGATTGATCGATAATAATTAAGGGGACATTCCAATGTAAACGCTTAAAAAAACATATTTTCAATCATTTTTTTCTCGGGAACTATTGTATATAATTGAACTGATGCTTTTTTCTCTTGAAGGTATGGTCAAACAGAGTCAACAAGATTTAGCTTGATGATAAAAAATATTTATTAATTTATTTATTCATAAAATATAATGCATGTGTGCAAAAAAAAAGTTTTCTGCTGGCGCAAGAGATTTTTCCTCTCCTGGTAATCCGAAGCAGAAAGCCGGAAAAGTTTATTAATCCAAGTCATCGTCCCTACGGTCCGAACCTCCAATTTTCTATTTCATCAAAAATTAAAAAAATGGCGGCGTTTCTTGTGAAAGAAAGAAAAAAAAACTTTTTTTGCACCATAAATCAGGTGAAATTATAAGTTAGAATCAAAATATAAATAAATTGGGGGTTTGGTTTTTTGCACACATGCATTTTATTTTATAAATAAATGAATGAACGTAGGCCGTAGCATAGGGTGCCCAGCGGCCGATGGTCTAAAATCTGAAGTGTGCAACGTTTCGGCGTACGTATTTAATTATTTCTCGAAAACTAAGTGACATCCCATTTTTATATATATAGGGCTTTTAGAGCACATCGTAAGTCATCTATATCCAAATTTAAAGAAAATTGAATATAGATTTTTTTTTATTCAGTTTGAAAATTAGTTTTGAAAAAACCAAAAAGTGTTTGAAATTTTGTTTGCCAACTTCTTCAAAACTACGTCTTATTATGAATAATTATAAATAAAAACGCATCTTAATATCACTAATATCACTAAAGTTATGAAAGTTCAGAAAAGAAGTAACAAAATTTTCAATTAAGAATATCTTCTCAGTTGTTGGAATTTTTCAAAAATTATTTAAGAGGGTTTTTCAACATCAAAGAGAACGGATACTAACATTTTCACTAAAATTACTAATAATAGATATAATTCTTCAGATGATTTGACATCAAATTGCTCCCTTATTTTTATTGTAGAAGGATATATTTGAAGGCCAATTTATTCTGAGTACCTAACCTGGATCTCTCTACATGTTTTACAATGGAATCGGTCAATTATGAAAAACGAAGTTTTTAGTAAGTTAATGACGGTTGTTGTAGGGTAGCGAAGGAGAAACGTATTGTTACTTTAAAGTTTATGAAATAAAATACTGAGTTACAATGGTGAAAAACAACCAATATTTTAAAAGGTTGGTCGAGATTCTACTAATGGTTTTTATTTATTACTTGACTCAATCCAATTTACCCACAATTTGAGTAGCAACCCGCGAGTAAACTCACATATGTGACATAAAAATACGCGATACATTGTTCATGGATCACTTATCACTTCACTTCGCGATAGCCTGAGAGAGTTAAAATCCCTAAAGACTGTTCAAAAATCACTTATTTTTCCGTTAAGAAGACTTTAGGTTAGAATAAGCATTACGTTATTTGAATACACGGGTCGGAACTCGAACCGACAATCAATCTCACTTTGAATAATGTAGCGCCTTAAACTTGGTGGCAGAAAAGAGATCACAATTTCCCTGCACGAAATTCGAAACGGAATTGACAAGAGAAAGCTAATTACTGCCCAGCCAAGCTGAGCGAGCCACAACAACAAAAACAACCACCCCTTCACGCCCGTGCCCGTGGTCGCAAAGTTTCGAGCGACAGACAATAATAAAAATCACCACGCTGAACCGGTGTTGATTTTTAATTTAAACTAATTGGTTCATGTACGCAGAGAAGTAGTATATTTTGTTAAAAACAGTTGTGTAAAAAAATGTAAGTTTAAAAATTACTCATAAGTGGTAAAATAACAAGGCAAATTAAAATCAGATCAAGTCTGTATACATTTTCCTATTGCCCGATTGTTTCAAGTCACAACGAAGCGGTTTTTTTATTTTCCTTATTACGCCCAATAATCCCATAAACATGTTTTTCAGATATAATCTTTTGGAAAATTTAATTTCTGATTAATGACAACTTATTGTAAAAATTTGAAACAGATCGTAGCTTACCCTGCTATTAGGCGAGTGACTGACCTGCAAAAAGTCGTCTTGAAACCGAAAAAGTGACTAGCTCCATATAACAGTGCAATTCTTTTTTTAATTGAAATTGCATGTCAAATAAAGAATAAATAACAATTTGTCATGACCTCAGTCACCGGCTTCATCCTAATTTAACGTCTCTGATGTGTGAATCTGCCTCTCTGAGCTCCTGCGTGTAATGTTGCAGGTTTCACCTGGAATATTACACTACTGCAACTACACACTGCAAGTTCTAGTAAAGATACTTCTAACTCCGCGAATAAACAAGTCACGGGGAATAACTGGAGCGCTATAAACCAAGATAGTTCACGAAAGTATGTTCCGAATTTCAGCTAAAGCAGACGTAATTTCGAATTATTTCAAAGAAATGCAACGACTGTTAGCTTAATGTTTCCGGGGAGTGGTAGTCGTTTATTCAACAAAGACCGGAATCCAAGCCTGTTGGAAATATTCATTTCTGTTTGAAATATAACGTGGGCGACTTGATACAACAAGAGACCAGGCCCAAACTGAAACTCCTGCCCGACGATTACCGGGAACTCCCGAATGCCTTTTTTGCCCCTCTCTTCTGCCTAAGACCACTCCGTGGCCTTATTACTGTTATTCCAAGAAAAGAGCAGGTGACTGCAATTCATTCCTTGCCTCCGTTCGTTGCTTTCATGACCTAGAATCAATAAGTCATAAGTTATGACCTCTCAAAGTTGACTATTTTTTACCTACTTTTCAGGGCAAATTACTCGTCTTCAGTTTTTGCAAAATACTCCGCTTCTCGGTAAAGCTACGTAAGTGGTGCAAGAGAGAAAGCTGTAGGGCAGTAAATTGTGTAGCCATAAACACTTTTTTCAAACTGCTCGCTTCGAACATATCCTACAGAAAAACGTAAAAGATATGAATTATGGAGAACTCAATTTTGCGTGAAATAAAGGGGGAAAAAAAGTTTTAGGTCCGTATTTGAGCATTTTCGTGGCATATATGAATTTGTAGTTCACTACAAGTACACTTTTTCTCCCTGACTCCTTCCATCACAAACAACGGAGCCCAATTATAAAAGGATAAAACGGTTCGCTTTAAAAAGCCAACAATCACTATTTTGGCTTCTTCAATTTCGAAAACGGTTAACAACGTAATTGTCCGAAAGGCACAACATATTCAAAAAACGAAAACGTCCCGTTTAGATAGGATATGGGGTAGCAGTTCGAAAGATGAAGAACCGGTAATGACCATTCAAGTCGAGGATCTAATTAGAATCTGTCCTAGATGCATAAATTTTTACCCCTTAGGTATATTTCAAGGTGAGGGTGGTGCCCTTGCTAGTACTGGCACGGCTGATCCTCTCGGACTAGAAGATTTATCACTGTGCGCAGAAATACTACAGGGGAGTCATAGTATGAGCTCAGGGGACTCTAGAGTAGTACAGGATGGACAAAGGTCGATCCAGACGAGCAGCAGGGGAACTGAACAAATAACGAAAGTTGTAGGAGAAATATCAAGGCTATTGAGTTAATGAACAGGGTTTGCAACCTGATGCGCAGCGGGTGTCACCCGTCCTGAATTACCCTGCACAACGCAATATTCGGCAGCTCAGAAGATTTTTAGGTATGGCTAGCTGGTATAGGCGCATCATAAAAGGTTTCGCTTCACTTTTGGAACTCCTTACTCGCCTATTGCGGCAAAATAACCCTTGAAATTGAGCAGAAGAACAACAGAAGGCATTTGTGGCGACTAAAAAAGTACTCTCGTCGGCCCCAATTTTAGCATGTACAGATTTTAAACTCTCCTTTGTGTTACAAAAGGACGTGAGCAGTTTTGGCTTAGGCGTGGTACTAATACAAATCATTGAGAGGGATGAACGAGTGATTGCCTTTGCAAGCCGCACGTTATTGGATGCTGAATGTCGATATTCTACTACGGTGCAAGAATATCTGGCGTTAATTTTGTCTATCCGTAAATTTCGTCATTTGTTTGAAGATTTCAATTTCACAGCCATCATGGATTATAGCAGTTTATGATGGCTGCATAATTTTCCTAATCTGACCGGTCGTTTGGCGCGTTGGTCAGTAGAACTGTTAAAATACTGGTTTGAAATAGTCTATCGTAAAGGAGCTCTACACCATGTACCCGTCAAGTTAAGGATGTACAATATTTCCCTAAAAGGTATCATGGTTGGAAGGTTTTAGAGGAGAAATTATATGCGTTTGTACCAACCCACCTAATTGACCCAATCATTGAAGATACGGAAGCGTGAAAATTAGTGTTTCCGATTGATAAGCGGCAACCAGTGTTGACCGAAATACACGATGAACCTTAGACAGGACGTCTAGGTGTAGAAAAGACATATTCTAGGGCATTCGTCTCTTATTATTGGCCCAGAATTTTCAGGGACGTAGTTAATTATGTAAAAGGGTGCGTTATTGGTCAGCGCACAAATGTTTTACAGCAAGCTCGTCCTGGAATAATGGGAATAAGAGTAGTAGACCAACCATGAGCCTTACACTCTTTGTAAAGCAGTTAATTGTAATATCATTGTCTTTCGTAGAAGAGGAGAAGAGCCCCGAAAATATTCTCGAACCCGACAGAGAAAAATGGGCAGAGCGTATGGAGCGGCTAAAAGAATTGCGAGATCTTGTGACGCTTCATTTAAAAGAGGCTCGTAAGAAACAAGCTTGCTACTATAACCAATCGCGTCGTAAGTTCAAATAACAGGTAGGAGATCGGGTTTTGAAGCGTTGGACGATATTGTCCTCAAAGGACAAGAAAATATCGGCTAAACCGAATAAGCGTTTTCGTGGTCCTTTCCGTTTCATGTTGATACGCTCACACCTAGTCTATGAATTGGCAAATGATAATCGTGGAGAACTCAGCGCTTTGCACGTGAAGGATATTAAACCATACGTATCACGTTAGACAGAGTCATTACTTGATCCGGGTTCCTTTACCTTGATTTTAGTTTTCTTTTTTTTTTTGTTAGGATATCCGCAGAATCATCACCTATTACTGATGTCGAGGGGTTGACCATGGGCTCAAAAGACCCCTTGATTAATGCCCGAGATGTCCAGTACGCTCTGGAAGCCCTGAGGAGTTGCGATCACATGCTTGAGGCCTCGGCCTAGATCCCGTCAGCTAGCGCGTGCTCAGGGAGCTGGTCGAGTGTGCGTGAGTATCGGCGGTGCTTTAGTTGCCGCGCCACAGGCCATGAATGGGAGGACTGCCCCCAAAAGTTAAAATTATTCTGCACACTTTATGGGCGTTGGAGCTCCACCGTCGTACTATGGTTGCTTCGTATGGGTCTCTTGACCGCAGATCTCTCATAGAGAGAATACGAGGAGGTAGACGGCGAGCAGTTTCAGACATTATATGTGCTTTGAGCCTTGCCACGATCGTGGCCAAAAGGAGCGTATGTGGTAATGGTGCCACGAACCTCTCACCCTTTTCTGCAAGTTCTGCGGGCAAAAGAACAATCACCGTCGGAACTGCTCGTACTGCAAACGGGGCGGTTTTCGCCACAGGAGGTACTGGGGTATGACCCTAGTTACTAATCTCCATTTTCCGTCAACGGCAATCTCTTTTGATTTCGCCTATACCCTCTTCCACATTCTGTTATAGTGGTCAGTCTTATGATTAGCTTAACTGTTTATCTTTATTTTTTGTCGGCATATATCGATATTTTTTTGATTTGACATTTGTTATTTTCAATTTTAAATTTATTTAATGCCTTAGGATTTTAACTGTAGGGTGTAAGGTTCCGCTTTGGAGCGAGTGATTTTTAGTTTTTGATTTTTGGAAAACTGGTATGGAAATAAGCCGTCTACCACGTCTACCGGTGTGGTCCGGCGACAAGGAGAAAACCCCGGTGTTTCCTCTAAGGGCGGAGGAGTCGTAATGTTGCAAGTTTTACCTGCAAATTACTTTTGTATTGTCGTTGTTTTTACCTATTCGTAAACGGCTTCTCCTCTCTTGGGGGAAATATTCGTGAGGAAACGAGGCTCGATGGAGGGCCAACCAATTTGATTTCTTGCATTTTTTTACTATGCTTGATTATTTTTGGGTTAACACTCTCTCATGGGAATTTCATAGGAAGAAAGATTAAGAGTCATTCTTGCTAATTCTTTGGGTTTTTTTTTTGTTTGGCTTCCGTTATTCACCGAGTCTTGTGAACGAGAGAGAAATGGAGAAAGGAGTGGTTTCGCTTGGAGCAACAATCACCATCAAGGATCGGCGGTACGGACTACGAGGATGCAAGGCGGCTTAAAGGTGGAAATTCGTTCGCAAATATTAACTCGGCCATGTAAACTTAGCAAACGTTTTTTTTGTTGTTGTCATGAAAAGTTTTGACGTCTTCTTTTAAAGGGGTTTTTATTATTTTATTCGTTATATTTTTATTCGTTGAAATAAATCTTTACACCATATTAACTTTTATAACGTAAAAGCGGCGATTCCTTTTTTTCAAAAGACCTCTCAGATCTGTCTTTCGTGGTAGAGATTTTTAGGTAACTATTGCATTCCACGCAGAAAATGAGCTAGGGATATACAAAATTGTTTTCTTTGGTTATCTTGGAGTATTTGCTCGTTTTTTAGGTTTACTTTCTTCAGGGGTTTGGAAGTATATATTATTTAGAGGTAGCCCAACGTCTTTAATGTATTTTTAATTTCTGAAAAAAAGATCTTTCTCCTTCGCTCTGATGGGAATCGAACCTCACGTCTTCCGATTGCTGGTCGGGTGCTTTAACCATTAGCCCATTAGAGAGATCGAAGGCAGATACCTTTTTCAGATATACGCTTTTCATAGCAAGGAGTTATTTTTCTGAATACAAGATAAATTAGAACGAATCTGTTTTATTATCGGAGTTGGTAACGATCGATCATGTGCAAATAACTTCCACGTACTATGAAACTGGAAATAAACAATATCGATCTAAGGTAACTCCTCAAATAACATAAATTCTTAACATCGTTTCAGACTAGATGGACTTTAAAAATTGATAAGTTAAACATTTTTAATTTTTGGAAAAATATCTTTCTCCTTCGCTCAAGTGGGAATCGAACCTCACGTCTTCCGATTGCCCTATAAGACCGTGGTGAGAGATCTAGGTATACTTACACGAAATTCAGTCAGAGCTAGCTTTGTACTTTAACGATCAACTCTTCACTTACAGACATTGTCAGCTTACGTTATGGCAAAGTTCAATCACGATGGTCCACCTCCGAATATTGTTTTTTTTTTCCAAATCTGCCTTCTACAATCGCATAAACTGCCGTTATTTACCTTTCGCTCCTAAGAAGCCTAAAAGTGTTTTCTTTATGGTCACCCTGCTGTAGAATCATGGTATGCTAGGCTAGGCAGATGTATGAACAGTACCGGATTTATCCTCAAAGCCACCCTAGGCCATGAAGAAAGCCCCACCCTGTCTAACAATTTTTGTTACGATTCGAAATACTAAAAAAAGGTCCTCACTTTTCACATGCACTTCGAACATAGGCTATATTTACAACAATACTTTTCGCACTTTTCCTTCGATAAACTCGTTGATAATTCTATTGTAATCCAGCGTTGGCAATTTGCGACGATAATTGACGAATACATGCGCAGTGCTATATTGAAATTGGAATACACAACATTTCTTGATCTGCAACCGGAGAACACATGCTCTATTCCTGTTGTTTCGTCAAAGTGCGACTTCCGTTTTCGCTTCCTTGAATCATCTTGCTTGTATGAGGTCTGGTTACACATATTTGTAGCCTTTTCTTCGTAAGCAGCAAATTCGGTCCACAGCTTCATAACGTACGTTATTAGGAAAAAATATAATTTAAGAACTAGCATTACATGACAATCCTGAGTCTGTAGCGCTTTGATAACGACCTTAAATCTTTCGAGAATATCATTTCAAAGAAGGGCAATGAGACAATTGTCAGGTTTACCGCATTCATCATTCGTAATGTGAGACAAAACTTTGAAAATTTCATACCACGATTGACATACACTTTTGCATGCATCAGCTTGATCAGACCATCTAGTTTTCGATGGATTTTTTACGACAGAAGATTGAGGTCTTAGATTAAATAATGGAATTTCCCGCCTATGCGTTGATGATGATAGAAAGTTAGAATGGAGAAGGAAAGATTGTACATAGGAGAGGAAGAAGATATAAGTAGTATGTAAATATCGTAAATAGTAGATAAGCATTAGGTAGTAGAAGCGGAAGCGAGAGAATAGGGACATGCGAGCGAGGAAAGTAAGGCGATAATAGCGCACGATCCTAGAGATAAGGTATGGAAGGATGTTAGTTTTAAGGCTTAGTTTAAGAGAAATTATGTAAATAAAAAAGGAAATTGTAAGCAAGTCAATTTTTTAAGGTCAACAGGCTGAATAATAAATGTTTATACTATACTACTACATAATACGTGCATGCTGTCCTGGGCGTTTTCCAATCCTTAAATCCATTAGTAAAGAAATGTAGTTTTTTGAAAAGTTTGCCGGGGCCACAGCAAATAGATTTTGTACATTCCGAGTAAATCGACCAATGTCGAGTTTGAGTTTCTCCATTTTGCAATCCTCTATTAAATAGGGACTTGGACATACGTCTTACACGATCTGTATACTGACGCTTCGACTTTGAAAAATCATCATCCATATGTTGGTTGAAATCGTGTTTGATTAATTATAAGCAAAAACATAAAGAAGTAAATATAGAAACGGAGGGAAAGGATAGCTCTTAACATTAATCAACTTCTTGAAATATTCTCTTCTAACTTTAAGTCGCCATGGTCATTTAAATTTTCTGTAAGATTTGGTTTTATCTTTAAGACAAAAGAATCTAATTTTTGAAGCTGCGTGACGTGCTTCTCAAGATATTCAACTTTTTCTTTTGTTTTTTTACTATATTTATGCCCACTTAACTTATTTCCATTGCCTGACATAACCTATGATTCAAAATAAAAACACTGTTAAAAGCAGTTTAAACTTACAAGAAACTGCCAATCATGTGCGAATTTTGTTTTTTCATTTTTTATATAAGAAAAACATTTGAACATTACGTACGAGTAGATAGGTAACAGAAGTTCTGGCGCACTTTGTACCGTACGATTAGAAAACTTTCGATCAGAATGTAGAGAGCAGAAATTTAGTGTCGCTCCGTGTTATGACTAAAGAACGAGACTGATTTTCTACAGATTCCTGCACCGGCATATACCGAGATTGTAGAAGGGTTATTTTCCACTTGTTCTGTACGATTAGCAAACTTGCGGCTAGAATCTAGACAGCAGAACTTTAGTGTCGTTTCGTGTTATGACTCAATAATTAAAGTAGTTTTCTATAGATTCCAGCACCAACATTTACCAACATTATAGTATCTAGAAGTTGCATAGTGTGTGGAATGTTAAGGTTAACCACTGGAAACGTTTGCGTGTACACCCAGCGTATGCGTGTGTATGCGGAAGCTTGTTTGACGTCTCAGCTTATGATATGATGAGAAGAAGAAGAAATTATGAAGATTTTTATATTATAATGATAATAGCCCCAAAAGTTATGCTGAAAATACGAAAGTCTGCACGTGCTTGTACAATGATATGGAGATAAGAGTGCTGTAATATAATGAAATAATGTTGCGTAACAGTTCTTAGAACTTTAAACGGTGTAGAGCATACGCGTATCCACATGAGTGTCATATTTCCTACAGATTAATCTAAACATATCAGATGAAAAGCATTCCTTTGTGATGACGTTATCATAATTCCGGAAATCCTTATCTACAGGGTTGCCGTATTTCACCAATATTGATGCTATATATTATAACCTGCATTTTTCCGATTATTTTTAATTCATTAATTTGACTGTTATTTCTAATTTAATATGGACTCAGAATGAGTCGGAGAATTGCATGAAGGGCGCCAGATAGTTTTCCTAAATTAAGACTATCAAAAGGTAACTGACATGGATTTTATTTCAAACTTTAAGTTTATTTTAATTTAATTCATCGCACTAGCTTGCCCGACAGCTCCATTAGAGTGGTCCGAGTGACCACTTGACAGTTTAGGTTATTAATTCTATGTTACTGAGCCCTTACAATTATACCCCACGAGTAGGGTTCCATGATGACCCAGAAACTACATCGAAATTTCAACATCAAAATCCCGAGCGCGAGTCAACAATAATGACCTGGTCCGAGGTCAGCTACTAACAAATTTCAACGGCGTGTGTCTACCAGGTCGGCACACAACGTTGAAATGAAAAAAAGTTATTTTTATTAGACGATAGAAATATACGGGAACCCACCTGGCAGTATCCATCCTCCTCGTGCTCGTCCTCTCATCCTTATGGATCAATGTAAAACTGATCAATGTCTCCCAAATTTCCAATTCCAAACTGATTTCTCGTGCAATTTTCTTCGAGGTATTCTCTCAGAGCTTAGAATCACGAATGACATTTCTTAGAGTGGTGGCTTCGTTCTCTCTCTCATCAGAGGCGGAGCGCCACTCGCGCCTAGAGCGTAGAACTGCTGAGTGAGAGGACGGTCTAAAGAGAAGGACAACTGCCAAGTTTGGTTTCCCGAAGCGTAGTGGCGCACAGTCAGCATGCGCTATCTGCCACGCAAGCCTTCGTCGCCTGCCACTAGTCGATGGTCCAGGGGTGGGGCTGACTTGGGTCAGCACGCAGATTATCCATGGCCGCTTGCTCCTGTTTTTCCGTACCTTTATGCAAAGAAGAATTCATTGCTTATCATAATCAATCAAAAATTTAAGTACTTTAATACAAAATTATAACCAAAATAATCTAAGAAGGATAGTAAATTAAAAATTAGAAAATTCTACATTTTTTGTATGATTTTCTTCTTTACCTGTCACGAAAACATAACTTCTCCTTCCTACTATTCCAGAATATAAAATGACCTTTTAGGCGCGAAAATTGCATGAAATCTTGATAAAAGCAGTTTGCGTAATTTGACCTATTGGACAAAGCCTGGTTCTTTCTCATCATCCACGGACTTGGCTGCAGCCAAGTGCATGATGGGAGGACCTACAACTTGAGGTGGAATCCGAAACACCAGAGCCTGGGTAAAAGTACATAAAAAAATTTCCAGAAGTACCGTCTCAGGGATCGAACCCCGGACTTCTAACGTTATTTTTATGATTTTAATTAAGATCAAAATTAAATATATTTTTTCTTATGAATAATTTTATGCAAAGAGAACATTAACATGATTCACAATCCAAAAATTAGATTTCTAAACTACCTTATTTTCGGCTCATTAGAGATAAGTAAATACCAAAAGAAAAAAAGAGGAAGAAAAAGTAAAAAGTCAATCAAAACCAACCTCTCACTTTTTCCTTATGCTTTCGCCGTATTTTGTATACTACTAGGCAACCAATATGTTTCGAGATCAATTTAGATCTCTTCATCAGGGATTATTTATAGGAAAACTATAAGGTTTGATTGATCAAATCTTATGCTACTTAAAACTCACATAATACCTACAAATAAAAAACAGATATTTTTTACAAAATTTACATAAGGTCCGTCCTTACTATAAAGGCATAGACTGATTTTCAGGAGATGTCATGAAAGTCTTCTGGTTCGAGAAAATAATCTCTCATGTATTTTTTTCTAAGCCACGCCAGTGCATCACATTCACAAAGTATGTGATGAACTGTCTCCTCACGAAAATCACACTTTCGACAACTAGGGTTGTCTCCAATCCTCCTCTTGGTAACTGTTTTCTCTGTCGGCAGTGTCCAGTAAGCATCCGTACTACGACATTAATCTGCCTTCTTTCCATGTTCACGAGTTCATTAATCCTTTTAGTACATGTACCAGATATAAAATTCTTAGAATGCACCATTTTTTTGGTTCTCTTCCAATATCTGGCATGCTCCTCCGAAGGCCATTTACCAATGGCTCCTTTTGCCGATGTGTACGAGATACTGCAGTAGGGTTTCGGGCCAATCAGGGGCTGTGAACCTCCCGTCTTAGCCTTTCCCGTAATACCCTCATGACAGGAAACCTGGATCAGACTGACCCAGTTGTTACCAGAAACCTGAAGAAGATCTTGAAGGCAACTTCAGACTAGTATGGAAGTAAACTCTTCAGATCTAAGAGCCTCGCTTACAAATTTCCTCCAGGCAAGATTCAATAGCTATTATTTCGGTCTTGTAAACTGAAGGAAATGTGTCCTGTGCTAATGTTATCTCAGTCCTGGGCTTCTCCCTATAGATTCCAGGCCCTGTTCCCAAGGAGTCTTTTGAGCCGTCTGAGTGTACCAAACGAGACCTGCTGGCGTAAATAATTCTTCTCTTCTCCCTTCATCTTGCTATTCTTCCTTTTTAGGGAAGATGACCTTAAAGAGTTCCATAAAGGATACTTTCCTCAACATAACATCAGTTTGCATAGAGAGAATGTTATCCTCGCATAGCATGCGCTTACTGATATCATATAGATCTGCCACCTCAACATCACTAAGGTTGCCCCCTGCCAGGAGTCTATAGACTTCCTTACGAAAAAGTGTAACGGCGCGTTGTCTAGAACGACCTCAAGAGCTGCTGTTGGTGTTTTTCCATAGCAAAAGTGGTCGCCAAGCAGAAAACCTTTTGGAGGCTTTCCATTTGTTTTATAGTAGTAAGTAATGCAGATGTTGGCAACCAGATTGTTGATGCATATGCTATTATGGTTCTGAATATCATTCTATATAACAATTAAGTAACCCTGGGTTTTAGGCCCCAGGTTTTCCGTATTGCGCATCTACAGGCCCAATAAGCCATCTTAGCTTTCTTTACCACTGCGTCAACATGGAGTTTCCAGGTTAAATTAGGGTCAAATGTTACTCCTAAATACTTTGCTGATTTTGAAAATTCTACTTTCCTACCGCAGAACATAAAATGTCTAAGGTCAGGAAGCTTCCTCCTTCTGGTAAAATACTTGAGTTCCGTTTTGTCCATGTTAACGGACAAAAAATGGTCCCTGTACCATTGCTCTACTACACTCGACTTCCGATCGAAGAACCGTTTTGAAGATGGCTTGCAAGTAGACTTGATCAACAATCGGGGGAATCCAGACGTAAATAGTCCGCGGGGTGGAAACTATTAGGCACCAGACGCGCGTGAATTATCGTTCACTGCCCCTTTGTCGCTAAGCTGCCGGTTAGTTGGGCAACCGTCTCTCAATCCCAAGAGCTCTTCCAGGCTCCTCTCTCACTGCGAAACTGCGGGAGCCAGCAGTTCTAGGAATTCTTAATTCGGGGGGTCGTTTATCGGGATTTAAGTGTATGTTGCGCGCTGACAGTATGAGTTCCACTAAGGTGCGCTCATGCTTCCATGTTACCAGGATCGCCAGGGCATCTACGTAGCCTTGCGTGTAAAAACCCGATTCACTTAAAACACGAATCAGGTCACCAATAACAAGCGCCCACAGGCTGGATGAAAGAACTCCTCCCTGTGCGCATCCTGTTGAAACTTTTGCTTTCACTTCATTACCATATAGCGATGTATATACCGTTTTGCTTTTCAACATGGAGTACATCCACCTGTTTACGGTGTCACTAACTCCGTGTGTTTCAGCAGAAACGTATATGGATTCAATTTGGTTGTCACTAAATGCCTCCTCTCTGTCTAGAAACACTGTAATTGCAATTTCCTGTTAGGATTGTCTCTTTCATGTAAAGGTCCTCTACTTTTTCTTTTGTTTTCAGCATGAACTAGGTGAAGCTGATCGGTCTAAAGGATTTTGCCTCATAGTAGGTGTTCTTACCCGGCTTTGGAATGAAGATTGCTTTCATCTTCCTCCATGCTACCGGGGTGTATCCCATTCCTAAGCATGCCCAAAAGATGCTATATATAGAATTTTAACTATGACTCATCGGCCGCCCCCTTATTCGACTAATCCAACTCCGAGCCCGGGAAGTATACCATCATTAGTACCCTTAATAATGCCCTAAGTTGGCATGATGAGTCCCAATTCCCATTTACTTAGCCCTGCTAAAAAGTGTCGAGTATCCTATTTCAGGTCCTCAAGTCTAGGATTCCACCAGGGTGCATCCCTGTCTGTTTTCTTAATACGATGAGGATAGTTGTCCTCATACACCTTGTTCATACGTTTTTGTAGGATATCGACAGAAAATGCTATTTGTTCGATAGACTTGATTCTGCCTGGTATAGTACCCAGCAAAGTGCTGAGATCCTCCCTATAAGTATCCCAGTTAGTTGCTTTAGGGTTCCTATAATTTTGAACCTTAAGGCTATCAGCTGTCAAGAAGAGGCATATATGTCTACAATCTGATTGGGACGTATCCGGCGATGCATGCCATCCGTTGAACACTTCGCTAATAATGAGCGAACATAAGGTCAAATCAATTACCTCGCGCCATTTAGATGTCACGAAAGTAGATATATTACCCCGATTTAATAAAGTTAAATCAGTAGTTAAGAGGTAATTTAAGAAAGTCTAACCCCTGTGGTTGGTGTCCATACTACCCCAAGTCGAATGATATGCGTTAGCATCACATCCGATGAACAATGGCCATCCTTTAAAGCAGCATTAGTCCACCAGATTTTTCCATTCCTCAGATGGTGGTAGGTCCTTGGAGTTAAATGGTACATACGCTAAGAAAAATCACCATAGATTGGCGCCTGCCTTCTAAATGGTGATCGATCTGTATTGCCACTAAGTCCCTAGAGAAGTACCTTGGTAATCCAATAAATTTAATATCGCCTCTGATATAAAGCCGTGCCCTTGGTAATTCTACGGAGCTATCATAATCGACTGATTAATTCCTGTTACTCAAGCATCTAGCCTTCGTCTTGTAAGTACAAAATTCTTGAATTAAGGCAAAAGCTGTTTGTTCCACTGCCAAACGTCTGCTTACAATAGCATACGCTCCTTTAGGATGGTGAAGCTTTATCAGGATAAAATCCAGACTGGAAGGGGGACATCAAGTATCCATTTTAACCTGCAGTGGTCTCCATTTTTTCCGAAGATGAATCCGGTGCTCTGTCTACGGGTAAAACTTTGGTTTTTCAGAGGATCTTCATATTGATCCTTTTCTACCCATAGTAAGGCCTGCCGTCGATCTTTTTGAGACTCTCGACCACTCCTGTCTCTGCAGTTATTACAAGTTGGGTAGCTTAACTATCCGCCTTGACATCGATAACCTTCCATCGTCTCGTTTGCATTATCGGATTTTTTATGGCTATCCTCTCAAGTACTGGTGATGACCTCGGTGGCTCAGGCGATAGCGCTTCAGGCTTCCAAGCAGGAGCACTGGGGTTCAATCCCTGAGCCGGTATAAATGGAAAATTTTCTGTGTAATTATACCGGGGCTTTGGTGGTTCGGAACTCAACTTGAACTCTAGGTCCCCTCAAAAGAAGCTAATTACCTACCAGGGTACGGGATGTGTCTCGAGGTGAATAGCCTTGGTGATCACTAGTCGACTTTCGAAAGACTCGGAAAAGAGTGATCTCATTGCGTAGATGGTCCATGTCGAAGGGACTAGCGCCCATTGGTCGTTGTTCAATTTCGAGTAATAAACACAGCTGTGACACAATGTGCTTTATAGCCTAAGCGTCAGGGGGTCCTCACGGGCTCATTCTCCTACATTTCAAACAACAAGTACTGCTATTAGTTCCGCGGATACACCAGGAATCCAAGCCAGCAGCTTTACAGGCCTTGGGAGGTTTTTGCTTGCCTTGGCAGGTCTTTGCTATCGATCACTTAATCTTATTTCCCGCGCAAGATTTGAATGCTCCAACAGCTTCAATGAACCAAGTTCGGGACATTGCGTCCGAACGGATGATGATAAAAGCATCTCCTTTAAAGCGGCAATCTTCAAATCTTGGCATGACTTTTCCAGGTTGCACCCCATCGATTTTCTTTTCTAATGCCACTTCAATGGCTTTGACCTGATTATTATCGTGTTTCGTTATAGGGAACCCCTCGATGATTATGACCACTTTCAGGTGACTTTACAGGGCCTGGCTATAATAGACTTTTGGACCACTCAACTGCATCTCCTTCTGTTCCCTGATTTCATTCAGTGTGCTGCTATCAGAATGGGGCCTGTTTGGAATCCCAGTTTAAATTGTTGTTGTGTTTTCGAAGCTGCGGCTTCCGGGTCGTCACTACCTGCGGAAGTTCTTAGGCCTCCTCACGCCCTAACGTCGGCCTCGTTTTGGGAACAGGTGAAAATCGAATTTTGAAAAGGAGGCCAAAAACCCCTGTTTTCTTAGATTTTTTGCCTTCTAATTATTGACAAACATTTTTTAGGATAAATCCGATCATATTTTTGAATTCAGAAGACATCAAGCTTTCAGATGCTTTTTACTGCAAAATTTAGATTTTTTTTTATCGAGTTGCAATCAATAGTAGTGAGGGGCCTTGTCTTTTGGCATCGACATTAGTAGAATATTCTGCCCTACAATGGGACGTAAGATTAAGTTAGCTGCGTCTGGCTATGTTCATAAAAACATATAATTACAGTAAAACCTTCAGATAGTCTAAACTCGAGGGTATAAATAGGCGGGATCGTACTGTTAGGTCGACCAACTAATCAATAGGACAATCGTTTCATCCATTTGCATTAGTGTGTGCTGATGTGGAATCAGTGTTTCTGTAATGTAAACATTTCAGATCAGTTGAATATCATACGCAGATTTTTATCTACTTCAATTTTTACGTAGTATTTTTTTCTCTACGATGCACAGAAAAGCACCAATCCACTAATGCATGATTTTTTGCACCATTTTCAAACAACATTTTTGGGTTACGGGATAAAATCCTAGTTACAGAATCTGAACACTTATTATGCATCTCCAAATGAAGTAATGAAATGAAATAAGTTTTTAAAGTAACTTATAGAACTAGTACTTTCAACGAAAACAACCAAAGTAGTGTAGTAGTGTAGTTTAGGAGATGGAAGGAAAAATCCAAATTTTAGTCAATTTTGAACATTTTTTAATCACAAGGTCTAAATTGTCATGTTTTTGCATTGCAACGCTATGATGATCATTTCACTCAGAGTTCTCAATGTTTTTCCTCGCATTAGACACTTGAAACTCATCTTCGTGCAAAAAATGAAGTCGTTGGCCCTAACAGTTTTTGCACTTAGAGTGCTAACAGGGTTATCTTGAGTAAAAACGGCTAAATTTTAATGTTTTTGCATAACAATGCTATGATGAGCATTCAACTCAGGGTTCCTATGATTTTTCCTCGCATTAGACGCTCAAAACACATCTCCATGCAAAAAATGAAGTCGGTAGACCTTAACGAAAGAAATTACTTGTCACGCCAAGCAGTATTTTCGCGACTACGTGAAAGAGTGGGAATACGCAGGCGCACCACGTAATTAAATTTAAAATTGCTTATTTTAACGATTACGTACTAATATTTATGGCAAAATAGTTTGAAATACAATAAACCAGCAATTTGCCTAAATTTGACGAAATAAATTAGCAATTTGATTCTTATATTAAGTGCGGTAGGCAGGGTAAGTATACAATTTTACAGGTTATGCTTCAAAGCAGGAGTTTTAATCTCAAAAGCGACACGTTTAAACTTATTGAGAGAAAGTAAGTGAAAAGTTTTTAAGAAATTCAAATATATATTTTTCCTCAATTAAAAATTTTACTGGGGTATTTTTATTGCTTATTAACCTAAATCCGTCCATGGATTCATATAAGGTACGGTGAGCAAAGGTGCACGAAAAACGACTTATCCTGGTCTTTCACATTTAAATCTCGTGCAAACCCGTTGTATACTATTCAGGGAGGTTACCCAAATAATTTTAGGCTACTGTTTAGTGCAAGTTGACAACCTTGAGCTGCGGAAGGTATTCGCCATTTCAGCTTTTGTTTGTGGAAAAATTTTTTTTTGGGCGGATTCGGGTTAAATTGATGAATTTCAATTGAAATATTGCAAAATAGCTCATTCTTAATTATTTCAAGAGTAATTTTTATTTATAATTATTCACACAAAAAACAATAAATTCTAATAATACATTTTTTATCAATTTTTTATTGAATTTGTAAAAAAAATATTTTTATGAAAATATAATTTCAAAATTTTTTAAAATAATTTTTTTCTTTATCAAGAAAAAATATTTTCTGGAAAATAACACCTTTTTCATTTTTTTCAATATTTTTTAAAAGCGTCTGCTATTAAAAATAAAGACATCCTATTAGCTTTATGCGGGCTAAAGCATTCTTTCAGCCGGAAGAATTTTTTTTGGTAAAAGTACAATTTTTGAATTCTTCTCATGAACGATGCAGGATATCGCAAAAAGCTAGAGCTATTTATTATATAAATTTTTTAAAATTGCAAAAATTCACCTTAATATTTTTTCGTATCTGGCGTTGTTTGTATAAAAAAACAAAGCACATTGAAATACGCATAACTTCGTAGAAAATTTTTTTGTCGCAAATCGGAAAAATACGTATCGCCTAGTTTCCTCTAGAAAACAACATATATTTCGTTCCCGAGTGATACTGTGACTTCAAGTGTCGGACCTGCGTGATTTGGAATGGATTCGATCAATTTATTTTAATGATAGGGAGTATGTATACGTACGTGTAGACTCTATGCGTACCGAAAAAATCCGACTATTTGCTGCGAAACTTCGGTACAAATAACCCATTTTCCTGCTCCCCCTATTTGTACCGAAAAAATCCGGATATTAGTACCGAAATTTAGGTACACGTATTCACGAACTTAATGATAACATACAACTTGTCTTTTTAGAAAAGATAAGTTTTATTTTATTATTAAAATTAATTAATTTTTGATTGAATATTTATTGGAAATTATTATTTTTTGCGTAAATATAAATAAAAAATACTCTTGAAGTAATCAAGAATGAACTATTTTGCAATATTTCAATTGAAATTTATTAATTTATTAAACAATAGCAATTCACCAGTTACATTTATAATTTTTGAAAAATATATATTTGAATTTTTTAAAACCTTTGCACTTTTTATCTCCTAATAAGTTGAAACGTACCGCTTTTTAGACTAAAACTCCTGCTTTCAAGCATAAACTTGTAAAATTGTATACTTACCCTACCTACTGCCCTTAATATAACAATCTAATTACAAATTTACTTCGTCAAATTTACTTAAATTGCTGTTTTATTGTATTTCAAGCTTTTTTGTCATATATATAAGCACTTCATAGGCAAAAGAAAAAATTTTTAATTAAATTACGTAACGCGCTTGTGCATTCCCATTATTGCAAGTAGTCGCGAAAATACTACTTGGCGTGACAAGTAGTTTCTTTTCGTAATGGTAGGACTGCTAACAGGGCCAATTTGCGTAAAAAGGGCGAAGTTCTTATGTATTTGCATAGCAACGCTATGTTGAGCGTTTTTCTAAGTGCTCTTAGTTATTTTCCTCGCATAAGACACGCAAACACATCTAAATGCAACAAATGAAGTCGATAGACCTAATAGTTTTTGCGCTAGGCGTGGTAACGGACGGAGAGCCATTTTACCGAATGCTACTTTCTGACTTGTAAAAATTGCATGATTCGTCTATGAACTTTTCTGCGTTGGCGGAAATTTGTCTGATAAGTTGACTCAAATTTTTCCTCAGTTGCTGAATAAGTATAAATATAAAACTTGGTTTATTATCCATTTACGAGGAAAATTTCTAGGGATACGTGTCAAAAATATATTTCAAGGGCCTGAAGTAGTCTCTGACGCCGTATAATACAAATTGGGGTTTTAGCATAGTTTTTACATAATTGAATGTTATTTAATTGGTTTAATTTTTTTAACTAAAACTTTTTCTCGATTGACAGCAATTTCCTCAATATTTATCATCATTTACCAAAATTACACTCACACATTAATTATTATAATAATAATTTCAGGGAATATGAATTTTGTATTGCCAGCAGTGACAAAAACTTTACAGTTGTGATGTAAGTTTAGTTTCACCCAACTTATTAAAATAATGTTTGTATTAGTCTGTAATTTTGGGAAGAATTTTTGCTACAGTCTATTGATCGAATCAATTGAGTACGACTTGTTCAAGGTGTATCAAAGGTCGCGATCAAAAATGGCAATAATACACTGGAAAGATAGTGAAATTTTAACGCATTTCACGTAGAATTATAATTTTTCAGGTAAAACGTGAATTCATGATCAGAGTTAATGTAAATTTATTTGTATTGATCTTTTAGGTTATGTTCTCTCTGTCGGGGACAACCGCTATATTTAACACCTTGAACACCACTTGCTCAGTATATATAGTTTACTAAGGGAACTTTTAATTTGGAAAAATAAGACCAATTTATTAACTTGGATTTTTCTTAATGCGTTAAAGGCTAATTTTTATCATATGATCTTCGAGACAAGTACATACACTTATATTATGTTTTTTTTTCACATATATCCTTTGATTTTTCCCTGTTTATTGATGGGTGCTTGAAGTATTTTTCCGCAAAATTCAAATAAAATAAATTAAACTGAGACTCCGGTTTACCGGGGGTTTCGGGGTGGCCTGAATGATCTTCACGGCAAATCATGGTTCTCTGAACCATTCTTCTTCTCCTTCTTGTTTGTGGCTTCCTATAGTGTCGAACCGTAAACTGCGCAACTCCGCTGACCTTGCAAGCGCCTCTCTCGCCCCCTTGGACAACCTCATGCGTATATCGGGTTCCGATAAACCAGAGTTTGGGTGTATTCTGCTCTATGAAGGTTTACGTAGACAAAGCATGCAAGTTTTATAAGTCTTACAAGTTTAAAAAAAGTAGTTTCGTATTGGCAAAATAAGTTAGTAATATAACTAATTTATTCGTTGGGGCCGTCATCATACACACTATCAGCAGATTTGCGTAAGTGTCTGCGCCTTGAAAAGTGCTTAAAGAGCACTTTGATTTAAAAAAATCATCTAAATATTTATATAGTTTACGAAAACAATCATTTTTTTGAAAATTGGATTCTTTTTTCAAGCTCGTAAGCTACGCTATATGCGATGTTTTCGGTGCTCATACGCACTGTACTTATAACCTCCTAAAATTTGATGACACTGGCGAATCTATTGGTCTAGGCCCCCTCTGTAAGTTATCTGGTTAGTGCTTTTTTAAGATCAATTGTTTGTTTTAATTTCAAAGTAAGTTCATAATTAATTCCTGCAAGTAAGAAGAGAAAATTTGAATAAGTTTTATATTTTAAGCCAGGCGAAGTAAAATGCTAAGTATTTTTCCTTTACACAAATATCTTCATTTTTCAGTGTCTTTTTTACAACGGTAATGCAGATTTGTTTGCAGAAAAATATATGAAATATTTTCTTTGTTTTATTATGGATGCAGGAAGGTGGAAAAGGAAGTAAGAAGAAAAACAAGAGTGAAAAGATAATACCAATTCTTATAAATAAGGATGAACCGGTGGTCATTATCAACGATTTAAGTCGTTCACAACCTCCCTTTGAAGCCGCCAATCATTTTGACAACATTCGCTCAAAGGATGATCTTGAACTTATGAGGAGCCATAGTGTGAGTGATAGTTGCATTTATACACAGCTAAAAGAATGATTAAAATGGTCGTGAAATAGTTTTATAGAGTGTAAAGTATATCAACCGTTGTAGTCGACTCTTCCGATAATTTCAATGAAGCGTGCATTTGTGTCCATATTGAGCATTGGGTAGGTCCAAACAACATTTAAAAATCGAAAACAGCCAGTCATAGAAAATTTTCATTTTTAGTGCTTTATTATATGTGTAAAATATGAAACTGATCATTCAATATCCTGAACTTTCGCCGGGCCAGAGTATGTTTTAAAAGTTTGTTATACTCAGAATTTTGAAAAGTAATGAAAGTTAATTTTTGAATTCAAGAAATTAAATTCAGGTAAAATAAAAATTACTAAAAGAAGGCGATCTGCAAATCCATTTCCTCGTTTTCATTCTTTTGTCTTTCTTTACTTCTATATTTTTTAATTTTTAAGCAAAAAATGCTTGCAAAACTTAATTAACGTTCCGGTGTACATCCAACACCCTTATCGAGGCAATGGAAATAAAAGATGAATAGAGGTTGCAATCAGAACCCATGATTTCAGTGGGTTTGTAAATTATTCATATCTCCGGAAATATTAAACAAGTTTCTTTTTTGTTATGCTTATTTTAGAGATGCATTACCACGACATTTTTTCCGATTAGAACGGAAATTGTCAAAAAAAATTCTAGTTTTTGCATGAAATGGAACATGGATAAAGAAAATTGTGAAAATTCAAACAATACTTTATGATTAGCCTTTGGATCAAGGCTAACCCCAAGACAACGCGACAAAGAAGGTAAAGTGCTGAGCGGAAGGTTGACCGGAAAACCAACCCGAATGTGTTATGCGTCACCGTTCAAACAGTGAGCGAAAAAATCGTACTCAGGTTCCTCATGTTCCTGGGCGATGGTGATGTTTTTCTTCGTGATGTCGGTCACTTCTGTCAGTACGGGAGTGTACTTTCCTTAACGGGGATCCTCTTCGAAGCTTTTGTTGAAAATGTGGCATGTGAACTTTGGAATTAACTTAGTTGAGAAAGAATTCATGTTTTTATGTTCTAGATCTGGAATTAAATAGATTGATAAACTCATGGCTACCATTCAAAAAAATATTCCAACTTTTAGTATCAAGTCACCAAATCAATTTCAAATCAGGCAAATAAGTTTTTTAAAAAACCTCAAATTTTGTCTTTAAATCTCTTTAACTTCTGACCTAATGTAGGTATTTATTTTTTTCTTTTTGATTTTCATAATGATTATTACCTTTTTTTGAAATCCGCAAAAATATATAAAAAAAGGTTCAAAATTAACAAAATTAAGTCGTTTTTTGTAAACATGTTAAAAGTCGATTTTCTCGAAAACCCCACACATATATTTGTTGCCAATTTTTCGTTAGATGACAGATACGAAAAAATTTTAAAATAAAAGTTTGCACCTCTAAAAAAGATCTATGAAAAATACCTCTTGCTCTTTTCCAAGATCTTGCATGTATCGTTTACGAGCAAAACTCAAAAATTGTATTTTTAGGAAAAGAAATTCTCCCTGACTCAAAAATGGTTTACCCCACATAAATCAGATAGGATGTCTTTCTTCTGTCAGCAATATATATATACAACATCACTGCTAAGGAGAAAGAAAAGGGGGAAAGGTATCAAGACCTGAAAAGGGAGCTTCAATGACTGTACCCAAAATATTCGGTACAAGTAATTGACCTTGTGATAGCTGCTCTCGGAGGTGCTACGCTATCACTGGCTCGTAGCCCTAAAGCCATAACCGCATGCCAAATATATGCCACGGCACTTGCGAGATGGATATATACACTATATATATAATTAAAAACTAAGGGTTAACAACCACCGCAGGGTCCCACTGGGAGCAACTGCCATCTAAAAAATGATATCGGCTCCCAGTAGGACCGCGGTAAATCCCACTCATGGCCACGTCTCACAACCGTTTGTTTAAACAATTTATTATTGTTTTTAGCAATTTTCTCTTAGAATGGAGACAGAAAGTCGCGGTTTTTTCACAAATTTTCCACTTTTTGTCCAATTTTCAATTAGAGAGAGGCCATAGTTAATTAATGTTAACAAAAATAATTGTTTAAACAGCTTATTATTGTTGATAATAATATTGTCTTTCAATAATGCTTAATATTGCGGTTTTTTCTGATTTTTAACTTTTTGTTCACTTTTCACTTGAAGTGAGTTAATATTTAATTTAATATAGCAAAAATAACTGTTTAAACAAATTATTGTTGTTTTTAGCTATATTCTATATCAATAATAGATAGTTGCGGTTTTTTCTGAATTTTAAAACTTTTTTCAATTTTTAAATTAGAGTGAAGTAATACTTAATTCAAGTTAAAAAAAATAATTGTTTCAACAAATTATAATTGTTAATAACTATCTTCATCTATATTAATGCCAGATAGTTGCGGTTCTTTTCTGAAATTTTTTCCTTTTCCCCACAAACAATTTATTATTGTTTATAACTATTTTCTCTGAGAAAAGTGCTAGAAAGTTGCAGTTTCTTCTGAAATTTTTGCGTAAGATAGCTTTTTTGTTTAAATTATTTTGTTAAACATTGGGAAAATAGCAAAAATAATTCACTCAAAAAAGTAAAATACTATTTAAAAAATGGTTCTTGTTGAGGTTCACTTATTATTTATTCATAACTAAAAAGTAAATGTAAAACTAAAGATTTCAGAAAAAAAAACCAACTTTCTCGCATTACTCTCAGAGAATATAGTTATAAACAATAATAATTTGTTTAAATAAGCACGTTTGTTAACTTGCATTAATTATTACATCACTAAGTGAAAAGTGGACAAAAAGTTTAAAAGTTCAGAAAAATCGCAACTATATTGCATTAATAAAGAAGATTGTTTTAAACAATAATAATTTGTTTAAATAATTATTTTTCCTAAATTGAATTAATTATTAACTCATCCTATGTGAAAAATAGACAAATAGTTGTAAATTTCAGAAAAAAACCGCAACTTTCTAGCATTATTCAAATTAAATATTATTAATAATAATGAATTGTTTAAACAAATAATTTCGTGAACTTTAATTAATTATTTCACTCATTTCAAGTGAAATGTGAACAAAAAGTTGAAAATTTCAGAAAAAACTATTCTTTTTTTTCTCTCTAATTGAAAATTTGCAAAAAGTGGAAAATTTTTGAATAAACCGCGACTTTCTGTCTCCATTCTAAGAGAAAATTGCTAAAAACAATAATAAATTGATTAGGCAATTTATTTAAACATCTAATTATCAGTATAAAGTAGTATTTCATGTAATAGAAACAACTTGCATTTTAAAAAACGCAAAAAAATCATCAATTATCGCCAAAAACCCGCCAAATCCATTTTTTACTTATGGGGTTTTTTCGGGACCCTATGAAACAGACTTATGGGGGTGATATTTGGAAAGTAATATTTTATTCGTATTCTATGGCAAATTGTGAAGAGAAATATTAAGTTTCAACTCGATTCTTTTGATATTAACGATTCTGAATAAAATTTCCCAAAAACGTATTTTTTTCTTATGGGAAATACCTTTTAAATTTCACGGGGCTTGCGCCAGATCTAAATATCATTAAAAAAAAATTGATTTATTTGTTGTGGATTCGAACAAATATCCGGGCATGTTTCATAAAAATTCGAAAACAAATTTTTTGGACGACCATAGTAGAGATCCTGTAATAAACCATGAATTTTTTTCTACGTACTTGTTCGTAAAAGCTTAGTGCTTCAGCCATCAAAATTGAAGAATGTGAGTGTATATTGAGCCCAGTTACAATAAGATGCTGAGTGAATTTTGCAACAACTGGTACAATTTCGTTAAGGTTTATTGTTGACCTTTGACCTAAGAAAGGAGATGCACTGCTTTCTGGATGACTCCCGACAATGCTGTTGACAAACTGTTAAAAAATAGTATTTTAGTCGAGAGTGTCAAATGAATAAGAAGCTAATTAATTATTGAATGTAATTAATTTATTTAAAACTGGACCTACCAAATTCAGTAAGAGCAAACGTAAAGTTTTGATTATTTCGCACTTCTCTTGCAGCGATGATTCTTTAAACATTAATCGCAAATGTTGAAGAACAAGTTCCTGCAGCTCTAAAACTATAATTCATTCAAAATAAGACAATAATATTTGAAAATAAGAACTAATTATTCTGTAATACAGGCCTCGGACTCATTGTCAATTGAGAAATTCAAAATAGAAAAAAAATCCCGGTCATTTCCGGGTTCGCAACCATTTTTTGCGGTAATTGAAATAAAAATTGTATAAAATGTTAGCTTTGAACACTTTCTAAATGAACAAGTTTTAATTTATTTCCATTAAACTTCAAAATTTTAAACTTTGATATATTGAACATTTCAAAGATTTATGGTTAAAAAATATAAATCCATGCTATTATGTTCAGTGCTCTAAATTAAACCTTATCCTCCTTTTCAACACATTTTAATACAAATATAAAAAATAAAAAAAGTCCCTCTTCCAAATTAGAAAAAATTAAAACCAAAATGTCCTGCCTTCCTAATCAATAAAAGTGTTAAAAATAAAATAAATTGCCTCCTTCAACTTAATAAAAATTCTAAAAAGAAATCATGGCCTCTTCCAATTAAAAAAAATAAATAATCAAAATTTGTTGACTTCCTGCTCTATAAAAAAGTTTAAAATAAAAAATGGCCTCTTCCAATTCACGAAAAAAATTAAAATACAAATGATCTTCCCTTTAATTCAATAAAAATTTTAAAAAAATGCCTCTTCCAATTCAGAAAATATAACCAAATTTCGTCCCTTCCAACTCTATAAAAATGTAAAAAATTTAAAAAATTTCCTTCTTCCAATTGAGAAAAAATTAAAACCAAAATTTCCTGCCTTCCTAATCAATAAAAGTGTTAAAAATAAAATAAATTGCCTCCTTCAACATAATAAAAATTCTAAAAAGAAATCATGACCTCTTCCAATTAAAAAAAAATAAATAACCAAAATTTGTTGTCTTCCTGCTCTATAAAAAAGTTTAAAATAAAAAATGGCCTCTTCCAATTCACGAAAAGAATTTAAATAAAAATGATCTTCCCTTTAACTCAATAAAAATTTTTAAAAAAATTGCCTCTTCCAATTCAGAAAATATAACCAAATTTCGTCCCTTCCAACTCTATAGAAATGTAAAAAATTTAAAAAATAACCTCTTCCAATTCCGAAAAAAATTAAAACAAAAAATATCCTCCCTTCCAACTTAATAAAAATGTTAAAAAGAAAAAAATTTCCTTTTTCAATTTAAAAAAAAATGAAAATCGAAATGTCCTCTCTTTCAATTCAATAAAAATGTTAAAAATAAAAAATTCTCTTCCCTTCAACTCAATAAAAATAAAAATAAAATAAATAATGGCCTCTTCCAATTCAGAATATATAACCAAATTTGGTCCCTTCCAACTCTATAAAAATGTAAAAAATTAAAACAATTTCCTTCTTCCAATTGAGAAAAAATTAAAACCAAAATTTCCTCCCTTCCAACTCAATAAAAGTGTTAAAAATTAAAAATGGCCTCTTTCAATTCCGAAAAAAATGAAAACAAAAATTATCCTCCCTTCGAACTGAATAAAAATGTTAAAAAGAAAAAAATTGCCTTTTTCAATTTAAAAAAAAAAATGAAAATCGAAACGTCCTCTCTTTCAATTCAATAAAAATGTTACAAATAAAAAATTATCCTTCTTCCAATTCACAGTATATTTAAAATCAAAATGTGCTCCTTTCTAACAAGAGAAAAATCTTAAAAATGCAAAATGTCCCTCTTCCAATTCAGAAAAAATTAAAAACAAAATTTCCTGCCTTCCTAATCAATGAAAGTGTTAAAAATAAAACAATAAAATTGCTAAAAAGAAAACATGGCCTCTTCCAATTAAAAAAAAAATTTGTTTACTTCCAGCTCTATAAAAAAGTTAAAAATAAAAAATGGCCTCTTCCAATTCACGAAAAAAAAAATAAAAATAAAAATGATCTTCCCTTTAACTCAATAAAAATTTTTAAAAAAATGACCTCTTCCAATTCAGAAAATATAACCAAATTTCATCCCTTCCAACTCTATAAAAATGTAAAAAATTCCCCTCTTCCAATTAAGAAAAAATTAAAACCAAATTGTCCTGCCTTCAAACTCAATAAAAGGGTTAAAAATAAAAAAATTGCCTCTTTCAATTCCGAAAAAAAAAATGAAAACAAAAAAATGTCCTCTCTTCGAACTTAATAAAAATGTTAAAAAGAAAAAAATGGCCTTTTTCAATACAAAAAAATTGAAAATCAAAATGTCCTCTATTTCAATTCAATAAAAATGTTAAAAATAAAATATTATCCTCCTTTCATTTCACAGAACACTGAAAATCAAAATGTGCTCCTATCCAACACGAGACAAATCTTGAAAATTTTAAATGTCTCTCTTCCAATTCAGAAAAAATTAAAACCAAAATTTCCTGCCTCCCTAATCAATAAAAGTGTTAAAAATAAAACAAATTGCCTCCTTTAACTTAATAAAAATGTTAAAAAGAAAACATGGCCTCTTCCAATTACAAAAAAATACATAACCAAAATTTGTTGACTTCCAGCTCTACAAAAAAGTTAAAAATAAAAAAATTCCCTCTTCCAATTGAGAAAAAATTAAAACCAAAATTTCCTCGCTTCGAACTCAATAAAAGTGTTAAAAATTAAAAAATAGCCTCTTTCAATTCGGAAAAAATGAAAACAAAAAATTTCCTCCCTTCCAACTCAATAAAAGTGTTGAAAATAAAAAAATGGCCTCTTTCAATTCCGAAAAAAATGAAAACAAAAAAATGTCCTCCCTTCCAACTTAGTAAAAATGTTTTAAAAAATGGCCTCTTTCAATTCAGAAAAAATTGAAAATTGAAATGTCCTCTCTTTCAATTCAATAACAATGTTAAAAAAAAGTCTTCTTCCAATTCACAGAATATTGAAAATCAAAATGTGCTCCTTTCCAACTCGAGAAAAATCTTAAAATGTAAAATGCCCCTCTTCTGATTTAGAAAAAATTAAAACCAAAATTTCCTGCCTTCCTAATCAATAAAAGTGTTAAAATAAAACAAATTCCCTTCTTCAACTTAATAAAAATTCTAAAAAGAAAACATGGCCACTCCCAATAAAAAAAATAACCAAAATTTGTTGACTTCCAGCTCTATAAAAAAGTTTAAAATAAAATATGGCCTCTTCCAATTGAGAAAAAATGTAAACCAAAATTTGCTCCCTTCCAACTCAATAAAAGTATTAAAAATAAAAAAATGGTCTCTTTCAATTCAGAAAAAAATTGAATATCGAAATGCCCTCTCTTCAAATTCAATAAAAATGTTAAACTAAAAAATTACGCTTCTTCCAATTCACAGAATATTGAAAATCAAAATGTGCTCCTTTCCAATACGAGAAAAATCTCAAAAATGTAAAATGTCCCTCTTCTAATTGAGAAAAAATTAAAACCAAAATTTCCTGCCTTCCTAATCAATAAAAGTGTTAAAAATAAAACAAATTCCCTCCTTCAACTTAATACAAATGCTAAAAAGAAAACATGGCCTCTTCCAATTAAAAAAAAAAAAATAACAAAAATTTATTGACTTCCAGCTCTATAAAAAAGTTAAAAATAAAAAATGGCCTCTTCCAATTCACGAAAAAATTGAAAATAAAAAATTCTCTTCCCTTTAACTCAATAAACATTTTAAAACAATAAAAAATGGCATCTTCCAATTCAGAAAATATAACCTAATGTCGTCCCTTCCAACTCTATGAAAATGTGAAAAATATAAAAATTTCCCTCTTCCAACTGAGAAAATATTAAAACCAAAATTGATTCGAATCTTGTAAAATACTCTAAAATCTTTCAAATCCTTTGAAATCCATTCAAATTTTTAAAATCTTTAAATTCCTTGGAAAACCTATAAAATCGCGTAGGTCTGATAAAATCGCGACAAATGCCTTAAAATACTTTGAAATCCCGTAAATTATTTTGAAATTTGGAATACCTCCTAATTTCTTTTTAAGTTTGAAAACTTTGAAATCTCTTAAAATCCCTTCAAATCTTGGAAATTCTCTGAAATCCCTTGGAATTTTTTTAACTACTCTAAAAGCTTGAAAACCCTATAGAATCTTTTAAAATCCCTGAATCAGTTAAAATCCTTTAAACCGCCTTAGAATCTTTTTGAAAGCTTTAAAATCTTGTGCAATTTTTAGAAATCACTTTCAATATTTTCAAAATGTGTGAAATCTGTGAAATCCCTTAAAATCATTTGAAATGGTGGATGTTATTTTATCCAATATAGTGAAAAAACTTAAAAATATGTCTAAAGGCAAAGTGAAAAAATAGTTCTATTAGCGATAAATTTGAGAAAATAATAGCATTAGTGTCATTTTTGTCAAAATAGTAGAAAAATAGTGACATCGCTGTGTGAGTCAGAGCCTTGTATAATCAGGGTGGCGATTCGGCGGACGATTTCAAATTCCCGGTAATTTCCCGGTTTTTCCAGGTCAAGTTTTTCAATTTTCCCGGTTAACCAAAAGTAAAATATTAATATTTGCCGCAAAACGCATACATTTATTTTAATTCATGACGTTCATTCTAAACAGCCTTTAACACAACAGAGCAAAAAATTGCAAAATAAATGAATTTTTAAACAAAAACTTAAAATTTCCACTAAAAAATATCAATTTTTTACAAAAAATGGAATAGTTAAACTTTCAATTGAAAAAATCAATTTCCAACAAACAAAAAACGAATTTTCAACAAAATATTTCCATTTTCAGCCTGATGAATTTTCAACTAAATTGATGAATCTTTAACTGGAATAGTTGAATTTTAAACCAAAAAGATTAATTTTCAACTAAAACAATGAATTTTCAACTCAAATAGTTGAATTTTCAACCAAAAAAATTGATTTTTACTAAAAAAGATCAATCTGAAACTATGGAATATTCAATTGGAATAAGTTAAATTTTCAGTTAAAAAATTACTTTCCACGAAAAAAACTAACTTTAAAAAAATAGTTACATTTTCAAACAAAGTGATGAATTTTCAACTAAAATAGTAAATCTTTGACTAAAATAGTTAAATTTTAAACCAGAAAGATAAATTTTCAACCGAGAAGATTATTTTCTACCAAAAAAGGCGAATTTTCAACAAAAAATGATAATTTTCAACAAAAAATTGAATAATTACATTTATAGTCAAAAAATGAATGTTCAACCAAAGAGATGAATTTTTAATTAAAATTATGTAATATTCAACTGGAATAATTGTTAGATTTCCAAATTAAAAAAATTCCTTTTCATCTGAAGAAAAAACAAGTTTTCAATTACATAGCTCATTTCTCAACCAAAGAAATGAATTTAAATTAAAATGATGAATTTTAACCAAAGAAATTAATTTTTAACCAAATAATTTTATTTGCAACCCAAAAGATGAATTTTTAATTGAAATGATAAATACTTAACTGAAATACTTTAATTATTAACAGAAAAGAAGAATTTTTTAACCAGAAAATTAAATTTCAAAGATAATTTTCTAACGAAAAATCGATTTTTTAACAAAATACGTGGATTTTCAACAAAATAGTTGAATTTTAAATTAAAAAAGACGAATTTTCAACCAAAAATTAAATAATTACATTTTTAGTCAAAAAATGAATGATCAACCAAAGAGACGAGTTTTTAACTCTAATTATAGAATATTCAACTGGAATATTAGTTAGATTTTCAGATTTAAAATATTCCTTTTCATCTAAAGAAAAAACAAGTTTTCAATCACATAGCTCATTTTTCAACCAAAGAAATTAATTTTTAATTAAAATGATTAATTTTAACCAAAAAAATTAATTTTTAACAAAACAGTTTAACTTTTAAACAAATAATTTTATTTCCAACCCAAAAGATGAATTTTTAATTGAAATGATAAATACTTAACTGAAATATTTTAATTTTTAACAGAAAAAAGAATTTGTATACAAGAAGATTAACTTTCAAAGAAAAATATAATTTTCTACAAAAAAATCGATTTTTTAACAAAATACGTGGATTTTCAACGAAATAGTTGAATTTTCAATTAAAAAAGACGAATTTTCAACTTTAAAAGATAATTTTCAACCAAAAATTGAATAATTACATTTTTAGTCAAAAAATGAATGATCAACCAGAGACGAGTTTTTTATTCAAATTATGGAATATTCCACTGGAATAATAGTTCGATTTTCAGTTTAAAAAATTCCTCTTCATCTACAGAAAAAACAAGTTTTCAATCACATAGCTCATTTTTCAACCAAAGAAATTAATTTGTAATTAAAATGATGAATCTTAACCAAAGAAATTAATTTTTAACAAAACAGTTTAACTTTTAACCAAATAATATTATTTCCAACCCAAAAGATGAATTTTTAATTGAAATGATAAATACTTAACTGAAATACTTTAATTTTTAACAGAAAAGAAGAATTTTTAAACAAGAAGACTATCTTTCAAATAAAAATATAATTTTTTACCAAAAAATTGATTTTGTTAACAAAATACGTGGATTTTAAACAAAATAGTTGAATTTTAAATTAAAAAAGACGAATTTTCATACAAATTGTAGAATTTTGAACTAGGAAAGATCATTTTTCAATCAAAAATGGAACAGTTAAATTTTCAGTTGAAGAAATTAATTTTCGACCAAACCGATGAATCTTCAACTAAAATGATGAATCTTCAACTGGAATAGTTGAATTTTTTACCAAAAAGATGAACTTTCAGTCATAAAGATTAATTTTCTACAAAAAAGATGAATTTTCCACAAAGTACATACATTTTCAAACAGATAGTTCAATTTTCATAAAAAAAAGATAAATTTTCAACCAAAAATAGAATAGTTAAATTTTTCTGTTAAAAATCTAATTCTTAGCAACAAAAAAACCAACAAAATTTATTTTGAACAAAAGAGTTTAACTTTTAACCATGTATTTCAATTTTTAACTAAGAAAGGATGAATTTACAATGATCAATATAACATAATTTTCAATTATAATTCAGAAATATTTGAAGTACTTTCTTCATCTAAAATTTGGAAGAGGGAACTTTCAAATTGTGACGAATTCTGACCTGGAATAGGGATTTTTTAAATTCCTTCCTTCTAAATCCGAATTATAATTCTTTACAAAAATTCCCGTTCCATGTGAAAAATTCCCTGTTCCAAGTGAAATTATATTTCTTTACGGAAACTCCCTGTCCTAAAATAAAAAAGATAATTATTTTCTATCCATTTTTTGAAATCCATTTTTTGAAAGCGAAAAAAATCTCACAGAGGAAAAAATTGCAAAAAGCTTTTCTCATAATGGAAAATAATAAAAATTCAATACAAAATTATGATTTAATTAGAGTAAACTCGAGATAATCTGGAAATTCTGCGACTATAGATAAAGCAGAAATCTCTTTTCTAAATTGAGCAAACTTATTAAAATAATGAAAACTTGAATTTTTCTGCGATCAGAAATAAATTCCCGGGTTTTTAATTAAATTCCAGGTCATTTCCTGGTAAATTCGCTATCCTGATTATTAATTTTTTTAAATTAAACTGACTTACCGGAGCGCCATAACCACGTTGGCCTTTGTCGATTACTTCTGGTGCCATGTACTGCAGCGTCCCTGTAAACGTTTCTGTGCTCGGACAAAGGCCAGCCAAGCGTTTCGACATGCCGAAGTCTGATATTTTAACAACTCCACTGTAGGTATTGACCAACACATTATCCCCTGCAAGATAATAATAAAGATAATTTTGACACATACATTTCGAAGATTTTGAAAATAAAATTTTTTTTTTTAATTTCGCCAATATTTCATAACGATTTTAAAGTTTTCACTAAATTTCAGGAACATTTCAAAGATTTATAACATTTCAGAAACATTTCAGATATTTTGAAAATTTCCAAGATTTTACAAAGATTAAACAAATTTCGCATAAATTTCATAACGATTTTAAAGATTTCACGAACATTTTAAAGATTTCAAAAATTTCACAAACATTTCACAAAAGTTCACAACAAAATTAAAAAAATTTTAATAAATCTCAGATTTCACAAAAATTTCAAAGATTAATAAAATTTCACAACGATTTGAGAATGATTTTAAAGATTTCAAACAATTTCAAAGATATTTTACAAATTTATAGATTATAAAAATTTCAAAGATTTCACAAAGATTACAGAAAGATTTCAAGCATTTATAAAGATTTAAAAATATTTCAAACATTTCACAACAATTTCAAAGATTTCACAAACATGTCTAGGATTTTTAAATGTTCTAAGATTTGACAAAGATTTTGAAAATTTCAAAGATTTCAAAAATTTCGCCAATATTTCATAACGATTTTAAAGATTTCACTAAATTTCAGGAACATTTCAAAGATTTCACAAAATTTCACAAACATTTCAAATATTTTCAAAATTTCCAAGATTTTACAAAGATTTAAATAATTTCGCCAAAATTTCATAAAGATTTTAAGGATTTCACTAAATTTCACGAAGATTTTAAAGACTTCAAAAATTTCGAAAAACATTGCGCAAACATTTCACAAAAGTTCACCAAAAAATTCAAAAATTTAAAAAATCTCAGATTTCACAAAGATTGCAAAGGTTAATAAAACTTCACTAAGATTTCACAACGATTTGAGAAAGATTTCAAACAATTTCATAAATATTTAAAAAATTTCACAAACATTTTTAGATTTTAAAAACCTCAAAGATTTCACAAAAATTTCACCAAGATTTTACAACGATGTGAGAAAGATTTCACACAATTTCACAAACATTTCGCAAACATTTCACAAATTTCACCAAAAAATTTAAAAATTTTAAAAATCTCAGATTTTACAAAGATTTCAAAGATTAATAAAACTTCACTACGATTTCACAACGATTTTAGAAAGATTTCAAACAATTTCATAAATATTTAAAAAATTTCACAAACATTTCTAGATTTTAAAAACCTCAAAGATTTCACAAAAATTTCAAAGAATTAAAAAATTTCACAAAGATTTTACAACGATTTGAGAAAGATTTGAAAAATTTTCAACATTTCGCAAAGATTTCAAAATTTTCGTAAACATTTCATAACGTTTTCAAAGATTTCAAAAACTTCACAAACATTTCACAACGAAATCAAAAATTTCACAAAAACTTCATAGATTTTTAAAATGTCAAAGATTTCACAAAGATTTCGTAAAGATTTGAAATTTAAAAAAAAAACTACAAGGATTGCACTAATATTTCAAGACTTGAAAAATTTCACAAAATTTAATTAATATTTCAAAGATTTCACAAAGACTAAAAAAATTTTGCAAAAATTTCACAAATATTTAAAAGATTTCAAATAGTTCACAACAAATTCAAAGATTTTACATACATCTTAAAGATTTTTAAATTTTCAAGGATGTCAGAAATTTTGCAATGATTTCACAAAGATTTCAGAAAGATTTACAATTATTTATAAGGATTACGGTAAAATTTCATAGATTTATGTCACAACGATTTCATAAAATTTTACAAACATTTTAAAGATTTTTAAAATTTCTAAGATTTCACAAATATTAAAAAAGATTACACAACAATTACTCGAAAAGGTCATGATGATTTTAAAAGATTGCACAAAAATTTCACAAAGATTTGGAAAGATTTCAAACAATTTCGCAAAGATTTTAAAAAGAATTTACAAAATTTCACAAACTTTTCAAGGATTTAAAAATTTTGAAAGATATAACAAATTTTGCATTGATTTCACAATAATTTCAAAGATTTATAAACATTTATAAAGATTTCAGAATAACTTTCAAAAATTTCAAAGACTTCACAAAGATTTTACAGATTTCAAAAGATTTCACAAAATTTTACAAACATTTCAATGAATTAAAAAATTACGAACACTTGTCAAAGATTTAAAAAGATTACACAACAATTTTACAAAGATTTCAAACAATTTCTCAAATATTTTAAAAAGAATTTAGAAAATTTCACAAACTTTTCAAAGATTTACAAATTTTGAAAAATATACAAATTTTTGCAATGATTTTACAAAGATTTCAGAAAGATTTCAAACATTTACAATTATTTATAAATATTTCAGAAAAATTAAATAGATTTCACAGCGATTTCACAAACATTTCAATGAATTAAAAAAATTCGAAGATTTGTCAAAGATTTCCAAAGATTACACAACAATTTCACGAAAATTTCAAACATTTCACAGCAATTTCAAAGATTTCAGAAACATTTCAGAGATTTTAAAAATTTCTAAGATTTTAAAGATTTTACACGAGTTTCAAAAATTTCGCAAAGATTTCAGACTTCACAAAGATTTCACAGATTTCAAAAGATTTTACAAATATTTTAAAAGATTTCACAAAATTTTCATAAGATTTCAAATATTTGCAAGATTTCGTACAAATTGCAAAGATTTCACAAAATTTTCAAAGATTTTTAAAATTCCGCAAAGATTTCAAAAATTGTTTTAAAAATTTCAAACCTTTCAGAACGATTTCGAAGAAAAAAGATTTTAAAAAATTTCACAAAGATTTAAAAATGTTAAAGATGTACAAGATTTCAAAATATTGTAAATTATTTAAAAATTTAATTGATTTTCCAAAGATTACAAAAATTTCACAAAGAGTTTAAAACTATATATATATATATATATATATATATTTTTTTTTTTTTTTTAAGTTGTCTTGTTTGGTCTAAGATTATTCTTGTTTGAAAATTTAACATTTTTGTTAAAAATTTGTTTCTTTTTGGTGCAAGATTAGTTTTTTAAATGAATATTCAACTATTCCATTTGGGACAAAAATTGATCTTTTTTAGTTGAAAATTTATGTATTTTTGTTGAAAATTCGTTTCTTTTCGTAGACAATCACTTGCTCTTTGAAATTTCATTTCTCTTCTTGGAAATTTAACTATTCTGTTAAATTTTTTTATTTTTTTGGTTGAAAATTACCTTTTCGAACAGAAAATTTAACTATTCCATTTTATTGGTCGAAAATTATTTTTTGAAGTAAAATTTTGTTCTGAAAATTATTAACTATAGTGGAAAATTTAACTATTGTTTAAAATTCGTTTTTTTCAAAAGTATTTTTTAACTGAAAATGTAGTTAATCTAATTTTGGTTGAAAATTTACCTTTTTGTAGTTGATAATTAAACTACTGCATTAAAAATTAGATTTTCTATTAGAAAATTAATCTTATTCTTTGAAAATTGAACTTTTTTCTGAAAACTCTTTGTGTTTTGGGTTGAAAATTCAACTAATTCATTTTTGATTCGAAATTGATCTCCATTAGTTGAAAATTCAAATATTCGGTGGAAAAAATAGACAAAAATTATAAAAACATGTACTTTGAAACACTTTTACAGTGGACAAAAATGTTATATTTGTGAACTTTAGAACTACGCATCAAAAACTGATCAGTAACCACAATATTGAATTTCTTCTTTTTATGCTGAATGACTTACACTTTTTCTTTATTTTATTAATAAACTATAAACTCTTATTATTAATTTGTTAAAGAGAAAAAGAAATTTATCATTTATGGGATTTGAATTTTCGCGGAACTTTGACTAGATTAAGCAGTTCAAAATGACGGCGCCACTCTCGCTAGAATTTGCGCGCGGTTTTACCCGCAAATTTGAATTTGAAAATACCGTTAATTCAAAAAACGATTGAATGCTGTTATTTAAAATGTGTGATAAATAATAAATTATTAATGATAAATTTTTAAACATATATATATTAATCGTTAATAAAATAGTAAGTAGTTAGTTGAAACGAAAAGTTAATACATAGTAATATATTTATTTTAAAAATAAATATTTATGTGAAATAAATTGATAAAATATTTGTGTTCAATAATAATTTGCCGGTAAAAAAAATTTTTTTTTTGCGAAAGTATACATAAAATCTTGAAAATTGTTATCTATTTTTCACAATTACTATTGTCGCCCTCGTCTATCGGCCTTTCGTAACGAGTGACAATTAAACTGTCATTTCATGCAATTAACGTGCTCGTTCAACTCTGACCCTGTGAACTCAATAATATTGCAGTGTATCCGTTGCAAACTGAGAGACGTTCTACGTGATAAATGTAAAATTAAGAAAAAAAAGAATAAACAAGAATGGAAATTTTTATTTTTCAAACTTTATTTGTATCATTAGATCTTAGGCATTACAATAATATAACTATTTAATTGAAACTTCTGGACAAAAGGGGCTTTAAAACAGAGATAAGGTTCAGGGACTTGTTGTGTCCCACTTTTTCGAGATTTGATTATTTTTCTACATTATTTAGCATTTTCTGTAAAGATTTTCTAACTAAGTTATATAATACTGTTTTAAGATGTCTTATTTAATCACGAAACGCTTCCTATTCACTTCATTAAGAATAGATTTTGCAGATTTTAATAACCACAAGATTATAACAATAACAAACCACAAAGCCTATAATTATTTAAGAAAATATTAGTGCTAGGTTTGCTAAATTGTCTATGAACATTTTTAGTTCACTTAAAAATTACTGCATTTGAACATTCTTTTATTTTGTATCTTGATTAATTATTTACCTATTTATTGTTAAACTATTATCATAAATTATTTTTAAGGCTTTCATAAGTATTCTATTATAATAATAGATTGTTATAATAAATATTTTATTTTTATTTTATTACAGCAAGTAACGTGCCGCAAAAATAGAAGAATTTTGACAATTTTTACACAACCGAAGCTTATAGAAGAGTGAATTCAAATCAATATTTAAAATCGGAAATTAACATTTATTTAATGTAACTGAAGAGTTTAAAGAAGTAAAACTAAAAAAAAATATATGAAAACTCTATTTCGACTCGAAAGTTAAAAGTTAGTTTCATGGAAAAGTTGAGCAAACTGTTTCAGTCATGCAATTTATTCTCAATTGTCACTTTCCTGGCTTTTCAGATTTTTTGCTTTCGACTCAAAATTTAGTGAAATATTTTATTATTGAGAACAGGTATTATATCTGAGAAGACAGTTTAGGGCAATTATTCTTTCTTTCAATATTTATTTTTCACTGCTTGAGTAAATTTTAATTAAAACTTTTTTTTTAAATAAAGCTTAGTCATAAAAGTAGGAAAAGAGTATTTCAAAAGCATTACAAATCTTCCTATTTCCTAAATATGAAGAGTATTTTCAAGTACTAAGCCCACTCTAAAAAATATGAGAATATTACATATGACCAGTATTAACTATGTATTATTATTATTGAAATTGTTTAGGGAGGGGGGATTGTAATAATTCCGATCGCATATCTGAATTGGACAAAGAAGATTTTGACAACTTATTTTTTATATCAGAATCTCTAATTTGTAATTTTCTATCAAAATTTCTCCGAGTTCGAATCTATCATTTGTATGAACTTCTTTCAAAAAATATTCGGATTTCATCGAATAAGTATATAATTATGATATTTTTTGTATAATTCTGTTTCCTTTTGATAAAAGTTTGTATGCAGAAAATACACCTACTATTGAATTAGAGTTGGATTTTTATAATTTGTCAATTATACCACTGATAAAAAAATATATTGTTAATAATCCGCAATCCTAACAATAGACATGTCGATATAAAAAAATCCCCCAATACATTTCGCAATTCATTACCAACTTAGAAAGAAATTTCTCAAACTGGTAATTAATACTGTAAGTACCAATAACCATGGTACTTTTACTTTTTATGTAGCTTCTCTTACTCGATTCCAACTTTACAGCCATATTTTTCGAAACAATTTTTGGGCCGAACAAAAACTGCGTTATCAATTTGGGGGGGAGGGGGGTCTTGACAAAAAATACGGTTAATAACAGGAATGGGAGGGGGTCAGTGAAAATAACGTTACGAACTTCGATAACATTTAGTACGTTTCCTGATGATAAATTTTTAAAATTTTGCGAATGTTGCATAATATGGCTCCTCTTTTCCCATTTTTTAAAGAATTCATCTTTTTCCCCTGTTTTCAAGAAACTTACCCTTTTCCCCGTTCTTCTCGATTTTTGGCTTAAATCTCGTTTTGGTAAAAATTCTAGTATTTGGTTGAAAATGTTATTATTTTGTTGAACATGCAACTATTTTGTTAAAGTCATTTTTTTGTTGAAAATTGAACTATTCCATTTTTGATTAATTATTTTCAATTCAAAATTGATCTTTTCTAGTTGGAAATTCATGTGTTTTGTTTAAAAATTCTTTATTTTTTGGTTAAGGATTAATTTTTTAAAATAAAAATGTCACTATTCCATACTTGGTTGAATAGTTTTATTTGAAAATTGATTTAAATTGGTTCAGCATTAATTTTTGTAACAAAAAATGTAACTATTCCTTCTTTGGTTGAATTTTTTAAATTGAAAATTGATTGTTTCTAGTTGTAAATTCGTATTTTTGATAGAAAATTAATGTTCTTGGTTAAAAATTCATCCTTTTTTGATGAGAATTCAACTTCTTGGTTGTAAATTATCTGTTTTGCTTGAGGAGTGAAATATTTTCTTGAAAATTCGTCTTTTTTTATTGAAATTAACTGTTTTTTATTTCAAGTTAAAATATTTATCAGTTGAAATATCCACTTTTACCTATTTCATTGCAAATTCATCTTTTTCGGTTAAAAAATCAATTACTTGGTTTGAAGTTAAACTAATTTTTCAAAAATTCATTTTTTTAAGATTCTCATTTTCAGTGGAAAATTCATATTTTCGGGTCGGAAATTCGACTGTTTTGTAGAAAGTTCCTCTTTTTCTCTCAACAATTCACCAATTTTTTAGAGAAAATTAAACTATTAGGCTGAAAATTAACGTCTTGTCGAAAATCCAAATATTTGGATCAAATTAAGCTACTTATGAACATTTAAACATTTACTAGAAAACTAACTTTTTTGTTAAAAAATTATATTTTCTGATTGAAAATCCAACCGTTTTGTAGATAATTTATCCTTCTGACTTTAAAATTTAACAATTTTGTGAAGAAGTCGTCTTTTTGTTAGAAAATTAATCTTGTTTGTTCAAAATTCATCTTTTTGGTTGAGGAATCAACTATTTGGTTAAAAATCCGTCTTTTTTGTTTGAATTCAATTGCTCGAAAATTAGTTTTTTGTTGATGTTGGAAATTAAATTTTTAAACTGAAAAATCGATGATTCTATTTTCGGTTCACAAAATATATTTTTTGTTGAAAATTCGAATATTTTGATCAAATTAGGCTTTTTCTTATGAAAATTAAACTATTTGGTAGAAAACTAACTTTTTCGTTAAAAAGTAATATTTTCGGGTTAAAAATTCTTTTGCTTTGTAGATAATTCATCTTTTTGGCTTCAAAATTTAACAATTTTGTTAAAACTCGTTTTTGTTTGTTAGAAAATTTTTTTTTTATCAAAATTCATCTTTTTGGTCGAGGAATCAACTATTTTGTTAAAAATCCTTCTTTTTTGTTTGAATTTAACTGCTCGAAAATTAGTTTTTTTTTTAAATTAAGTTTATAAACAGAAAATTTGACGATTCTATTTTTGGTTCAAAAAATATATTTTTCAGTTAAAAATTAAATTATTTGGTTGCGGATTCAAATATTTTGTTAAAAATTCATTTTTTTCGTTTAATTCGAGTGGTTGAAAATATGTCTCGAGGTAAGAAAATTCATCTTTTATGTTCATTACCATTTATTTACGTTCTTGATTAAAAATGATGTTTTTTTTCTGAAAATTCTAATGTAAACAAAAATTCGTTTTCTTTGTTGAAAATTCAAATATTTGATTAGATGCTCAAATTATTTTATTGAAAATTCGTCTCTTACTGGAAATTTTAATTAGTTGGTTGTTAATGCAACTATTTGGTGAAAATCAATTTTTTGTTGTCGAAAATTCATCTTTTTGGGTTAAAAATTCGTATATTTTAATAGAAAATCTATTTTGGTAGAAAATTCAACTATTTTTCTTAAAATTCAATATATTTCGACATGAAATATTAGATATTTAAAGTTTTTATATTGAGTTCAATATGGTATTTACGTTAATTTTATTGGAAAGAATTTATTGCCCTATTATTCTTCTATTTTCGTAAAAAAATCACCCTGTTCCCTATGTTTTGAGAGAATTTTGACCTACCTTACTTTTCTGGCGGGTTGGTGAAGGGGGGGGGGGGATAGCCAAAGATTGGCAACGTAGTTTATAGACGGCCCCTTACACTCACAAGAATTGAGATATAGATTTTAAAATTTAAGAAATTGAATGAAAGCCAAAAAGGAACATGTGAGTTGTTTCTAAAAAAATGTCGGCAAGGTAGGCATTTGGTAAGTACTACATGGCCTTAAGCTGCAAATTGATGGAAAATGTAAGCCGAAGGTACCCTGATAGGTACCAATCTTGTGCCTCCCGAGCTTTCCTTAACGATGTAATATTCGCGTCCATTAATGTTGTACTTTTTGGAATACCGGTGCTCCTGAATCGTCTGGTAAAAGGGTGGTGGACTCCGCTTGAACAACTCCAGAGGCGTTTCCGGTGGGCTGTAGGAAGGCGTGGATGACGTTTTGATTTTCCGCCTGAAGGGGCAGATGCAGGTGTTTTTATCGCAACAGAATCTCTGGATGCCTGCCAAAATTCCCTCAAGGACCAACACACATCCTGCCGTGCAATATCCACATCCGACAATTTTGAACATTAGCTGCAGATCAGCCACTCGAAGTCGTTTTTCTTTCGTTGGAAGATCCTCAGGACAAAAAACTACAGTGGGAACATCCTCCTTTTTCATGTGCTTAATCAGGCCGTTTTCGACCATGTTTACTATTCTGAAAATTAAGTCAGACACTTGTTAAAAAATATTTCCTCACCATCACTTCATATGTCCTGTGGGATTTCTTTTGGCTGGGTAGAGCATTTCTGAGAACGCCCTTTTTTACCACGTCTATAGAAACGCCCATTTTCTTGACATGCCCATCATCATCGCCCATTATTGTTGGTCAAGCCCCCTCTAAACACACTCTTACATTGTTTACACCCCCTAGATACACCCATTCTTATTGATCATGTATACTTGAAAATACCCATTCTAATTTTGCATGCCCCCTTGAAACGCCTATTTTCTTTATTCACGTTCATTATCAATACCCATTTTCCTTTGTCACGTTATTTTATCATGACACTTTCCTCGGTGATGCGGTTTTAGTAATACCCTCAGCCATTGAAATGTCAATTTACGTTGACAAAACCCGTTATAACTATCCTTGAACACTTCCATTTTCACCACGCCTTTCCTTATCCAGAAGTATTATTCTTGATTACCCGCCTAAAAACAGCTATTTTTCACAACGGTTATCAAACCCTATTCTTATGTACCATGCCCCTTACATGTAACCATTTTTTTAGTCACTCCCATCATCAACGCGCATTCTCATTGTCTACTCCCATTTTCTTTAGTCACGCCCATTATCAACGCCCATTTTATTTTGCCGCGCCCTTTGATCAACACCCACTTTCCTTGGCCACGCGACTTAGTGACGCCCTTGACCACGCCCATTAAACAAAAACTTGTATTTTTAATTAATTAGGCACTTTATTTATAACTTCTAAAATTTGAAAGATGACAATTTGTCCGAAAATGTCTACTAACGGTTCACTGCCCGGTACTGCCGATTGATATATCCCATTATATCTCTTTGTCAATCTAAATTGACGTCTATCTTTTTCAACCTCTTCTTCTTCATCTCATCCTATCCTACGTCTATCAACGTCTATTTTTTTTTTAATCAAAATTCACGTCTACCATTTTTAATCCACTCTTCTCAATCTTATGTTATCCTTCATCTATCCACGTCAATCTTTTACTATCTCTCTGTCAAACTAAATTTCCGTCTATGTTTTTCAATCCCCTCTTCTCAATCTCATCCTATCCTCCATCTATCAACGTCTATCTTTTTCTGCCCCTTTGTCAATATAAATTCACGTTTATCTTTTTCAATACCCTCCTCGCTATCTCTTCATATCCTTGGTCTGTCTATGTCAATCCTTTTCTATTTCTTTGTTAATCTAAATTTACGTCTATCTTTTTCAATTTTCTCTTCCTTATCGCATCGTATCATACATATATCAACGTATATCTTTTTCTGTCTCTTTGTTAATCTAAATTGACGTCTATCTTCTTCAATTGCCTCTTGTCTATCTCATTCTGTTCTCTGTCTATTCATTTCAATCTTTTTCTATCACTGTTAATTTAAATTCCCGTCTATCTTTTTCTATCTCCGGTTCTCTATCTCGTCCTATACTACATCTATCAACATCTATCTTTTTCTATCTCTTTGCTATTCTACATTCACATCTATCTTTTTTTATTCTCTCTTCTCTACTTCATCCTATCCTTTATCTATCCACGTCAGCTACGTCAACACAGATATTGACTAAGTTACGGAAATAAATTTTAATTGTGTATAGGTATATAGGCATGGACGTCATGTTGTCTTTCTGGTAAGTGGTTAACGTAAAATTAATTTTTTCAATAAATTCCCTAACTTTTCGATGGATTCCCGAATATTGAGGAATAGAAAATGTACTCAATCGCGTACTCAGTCCCAAAAGGCAGAGAAAGAGATAGAAAATTATTGAGTTTGGGGATAGGAAAAGATTGCGATGGACACGCTTGGAACATTAGATTTTTCGAAATATAAACAAATTTAAATGTACATCAAACCGGCTCTATTTCCTTGGACTATGACAATTTTTTAAATCAAAATCAAAACCGGTTTGATGCAAATTTAATTTCTTTTTCTATTTCGAAAGATGTAATTTTCCGAACGTGTTTAAATTTATATTAAAAATTCGAATTAATGACTGCACGCCTCTCAAAGGGACCCATTAAGAGAGATAGAATAGTTCTATCCTTGTCAGTCTTTCTACTTCCAACAAGTTTAATCGAAATTGGCGCCATGCTTTTTTTAATACAATGGGGTTCCGCTTTACCGGGCGTTTCGGGGGTACCCTCAATGGCCTTCACGGTAAATCGGAACTTTCCAAACCATTCTTCTTCTCCTTCTTGCTTGTGGCTTCTTATAGTGCGGAACCGTAAACTGCGCAACTCCACTGACTTTGCAAGCGCCTCTTCTCGCCCCCTGAAGCCACCTTATGCGGTATATCAGGTTCCGGTAAAGCGGGATCCCAGTGCAATTGGATGATTGGATAGAGACAATTAGTTTTGTAATAAATAGTAATTTTTGTAAATGAAAGAGGAAACTTCGGATCTTAAAGTATAGGAATGGTAAGTAGGTAAATTCTTACTCTCTGTCGATTGCTGCCAAGATCGTTGAGTTGTTTTGAAAAGCAAAACCCCTTTCCATCATAAAAACTGGTTTGGGTGCTACAATGTGGGTACATCGCTTAGTTTCAGGAATTCCTCTCCTTGTCTTATTTCGAAAATCTTCGTAAACTAACATTTTTGCCCATTGCATCTCAGTTACAAAAACCTTGCCTGAAAATAAAATATCGAAAGGTCCTGAAAAGGAATAAAATGTTGTCCAATTTAGTAAATGCTTTATACAATGTTTGCACACCATTTTTGCACACCAGTTTGCACACTATTTTTGAACACCATTTTTTAATAGCACTCCACACGCAATTTCTGTCAGAAGATAAAAAAAAATGCACACGATATTTGTATTTTGTAATTATTATCAATTATTTAAATATGAATAATTACTCACTTGTGTTCTTTATTTTGTTGAGTAGATCTTCCTTCGATATCCAGTAATCCGTGATGAACTCGCCGTAGTTCCATTTGGCTGCGTTTTTCATATTCTCAAAGGCTTTGTAATTCTGAAAATTATAAATTAAACGTTGTTAAATTTTTTACGATAATGTCATGGAACAGCGGAAAAGAATTAAATTGAAAAAATATAATTACGTTCTCTATTGCACTATCGACAGCTCGACCTTTCATAGCAAACCAATTGTAGCCAAAAGCTACGTCATCGATTGTACTAATGCCCAACTTGTAATATGATAAGGTCAGAAAAGCTGTCAGATTTGCTGTGTAAAATGACGATAATATCGTCACAAAGATCCACCAGGATGCGAAAAGGAACCTGGTGCAGTCTAAAAAGTATAGGTATAAAAAATATTTAGGAAGAAATTTCAAAAAATATAAGATGTTAACAAAAGTAGCTTTTATATTTTTTATACCACATGCATAATTTCAGATCTTTACGATTGATTGTGAAGCGGGGCTAAACACAGTAAACCCCGTCTTCTAAAAGATTTACAATTTCCTGCAACTAACAGAAAATGTTTTAGAAAAGTTTGAATTTCCTACCAAATATATTAATTTTCAACTAAAATGATGCATTTTCAACCAAAATAATGAATATTCAACCAAGAAAAAGTTTTTTAACAAAAAGGTTCAGCTTTCAATCAAGTAGTTGAATTTTCAAACAAAAAGATCAATTTTCAGTCAAACATTGAGAAAGTAGGTACATTTTCAGTTGAACAAATTAATTAAAAAAAAAAGCGATTTTCCAACAGAAAAAGATAAATTTTCAATAAAAGTGGAATAGTTTAATTTTCAGTTTCAAAATTTAAGTTTAACCGAAAAAGAGGAACATTCAACAAAATAGTTGAATTTTCAACAAAAGAGATGAATTTTCAAATGAAATCAAGTATCTTCAACCAAATACTCTAGTTTTAAATAAAAGAAGTTGAATTCAACAAAAAAGACAAATTTTTAACGAAATAGTTTATTGATCAACCAAAATAAATTAATTTTTAACCAAACAGTTGTATTTTGAAACCAAAAAAGATTAAATTTTTACCACAAGAGATGAACTTTCAACTAAAACAATAAATCTTCAACTGAAATAATTACATTTTTAGTTAGTGAAATACATTTTTAACCAAAAAATATAAATTTTCATACAAAAATAGAATAGTTAAACATTGAGTTAAAAAATTAGTTTTCAACCAAAAAAATAATAATTTTCAACAAAATAGTTCAATTTACAGAAAAAGAGATGGGGTTTCCACTAAAATGGTGAATATTTAACCCAAATACTTAAATTTTCAGTTAATAAACTTAATATTGAAGCAAAATAAAAACGAAGTTTCAACAAAATAGTTCAACTTTCAACCAAGTAGTTGAATTTTCAACCAAATATTTGAATTTGCTACTAAAAAGACAAATTTTCAACCAAAAATGGATTAGTTAAGTTTTCAGTTGAAAATTTTAAGTTTAACCAAAAAGAAACGAACATTCAACAAAATAGTTAAATTTTCAACTAAAGAGATGAATTTTTAACTGAAATAATGAATATTTAACTTTATATTTTAATTTAAAAAAATAGTTGAAGTAAATAAAAAAAGACGAATTTTCAACTAAATAGTTGAATTCTCAACCAAAACAGAATTATTTTCAAACAAACAGTTGTATTTTGCACACAAAAAATATAAAAAATCTGCCAGAAGAAATGAATTTCCGGATCAAAAAGAGAAATTTTCAACTAAAGAGAACAATTTTCAACTAAAATAATGAACCTTCAACTGAAATAGTTACATTTTTAGTTAAAGAACTTAATTTTCAACAAAAATGAAAATTTTTCATAGGACGGAGTGAAAATGTTCCAATTAATTAAATATTGTGAGCTGAGGGGAAAAAATGTAGGTTGGCATCCGGAAAAAAATAAAAAACATTTTGAAATTGGTTAATATCATCTGCTCTCTGTTTTTTATTTGAATATTTAAATTTTTGAAAGTTCAAAGATGATTTCCTATTTGTTCAAAAATTATGTCGAATTTTTCATATGTTCATTTTTTGCTAGTGAACAATAATTAAAAATTTTTAATTACAAAATTTTTTTTTTTTTTCTTAGCCTAATATAGAATTTAAAAACAACAAGATATTTTCTTCACGAAAGCAAAGAAATGACCTGTTTCTTTGATTTTAACTAGAATTTCGAGGGCTTCGACATATTCAACACTTTTTTTAAATTTATAATTTTTTATTTTTCTATTATTCCACAATAGCAAAAACTATACGTATAAAAAAATCAACATAATTTTGGAACCAATGGAAAATTTTGGTTTGAGTTTTCAAAAATCTTAATCTTCAAATCAAAAAGAGAACAGAAGATATTAACTGATTTCAAAATTTTTTCGCTTGACAAGCTACAAATTTTCTTCCCCTGAGCACAAACGAGTTGTTTAATTTGAGCATTCCCTACGAAAATGTATGATAGGAAAATCATCACAGACCTATGATGATTTTCCTATAATGAATTTCCTATAATTTTTTCGCTATTATAGGAATAATTATAAGAACAATTTTAGGAATGATTATAGAAAAAATCTTAGGAAAAATTATAGGAAAATAATTACAGGAATGAATAATATAAAAATATTGAAATTATTAAAAATGTAGAAGTATAAATTAATGATTTATTTTGAAATGCTCACACAGTATTACATGAAATATTGACAAAACTTCTTTAAATATGTCAATTCTTTATGTACTTTTGTGTGAGTTGTTCAGAATATACATAATTAATTTATACTTTCTTCTATTTTTTGCATTAATTATTTTAATATTTTAATATTATTCGCGTCCATAATTATTTTCCTATAATTTTTTCTATAATTATTTCTATAATTTTCACTATAATTATTCCGAAAATTTTTCCTATGATCGCGAACAAATTATAGGAAATTCTATATAGGAAAATCATCATAGGACTATAATGATTTTCCTATCAACCTTTTGCGTAAGGGATTCATCATTTTAGTTGAAAATTTGTCTCTTTTAGTAGAAAATTAATCTTTTTTAGGTAATTAACTTAATTTTTTTTCTCGAAACTGGTACAAGATATCATAAATGTGTAAAGGAGCTTTTTGTAAAACTATTTCAACGGTGCAAACTATTTTTTTATCACTTTTTCGTATCTGTTCTTGTTTGCAACAAAAATGCGAAAATTCGATTTTATGAAAAAAAATCTCCCGGCCACAAAAGTTATTTACCCTGCATAAAACAAACAAGGTATTTTCTTCATTATAGTATAAATTTAACAAAAAATTGGCAAAAAATTTAAGAGTGGGTTTTTTGAGAAAATCTACTTTTAATATTTTAGTAAAACCGATTGCAAAAGAAAGCGATACACTCTACGAGAATTTAGAAAGAAATCTTAAATACCTCAATTAGGTCGAAATTTATTTAAGTTTAAATATAAAATTTTGTGTTTTTTTTAATAAAGCCAAAAATTCAAATACGCATAACTTCGTAAAAAATATTTGTTTCAAAAATCGCAAAAATACGTATCTCCTAATTATTATAATTATTATTATTATTATATCATTAAGCCGTTTCCCTTTCGGGGTAGGCGTGAATTGCTCGGTTGGAAAGTAGTGGTTTTGTACAAATCTCGTATTTTTGGGTTGGAAATTCAAGTTAATTTGTAGAAAATTGTAAATATATAATAATAATATTATATATATAATAATATATTCTTGAAAATTCGTTTTTTTGTTTGATAAATTAATTTTTTTTGCTGAAAATTCAACTATTACATTTTTAGTTGAAAATTCATCTTTTTATGATGAAAATTCAAATCCTTGATTGAAAGTTGAATTAGTTTCTTAAAAATACTTTTTTTTTATGATTTATAATCTTAGTTAAAAATGTATCTTTTTGGTTGAAAACTAAAATAGTTTGCTGAAAATTCGTTTTTTTTTCTGTTAAAAATTTATTTTTTGACTGAAAATTTAAATATTTGTTTAAAATTTTAACTGTTGGGTTGAAAATTAACTTTTTATGTTGAAAATTCATATTTTTGGAATTAAGAATAAAGTTTTTTAAATAAAAATTCAAGTATTCTATTTTTCGTCAAAAATTGATCTTTTTTAGTTTAAAAATTCAACTATTGGGTTGAAAATGTATCTAACTTGTTGAAAATTCATCTTACTTGGTAGAAAATTGATCCTCTTGGTTGAAAATTTCACTGTTTTGTAAAAATCACGTCTTTTTTGGTTGAAAATTCAACTTATTTCGTAGAAAATTGAACCAATAAAGAAAATGAATGATTAATCAGATAAATGATTTTTTAACAAAATTAATTTTGTAAGAAATACTCAAATTTTCCACTAAAAATATCAATTTCAAACCAAAAATGGAATAGCTAAACTTTTAGGTGAAAAAAATTAATTTTTAACAAAAAAAACGGATTTTCAAGAAAATAAGTCAATTTTCGACCTAACTGATGAATTTTCAACTAAAATGATGAATTTTCAAATGGAATAGTTCAATTTTAAACAAAAAAAATGAGTTTTCAACTAAAACAATGTATCTTCAGCTAAAATAGTTGCATTTTCAACAGCAACAAAATTAATTTTTATTATAAAAGATAAATTGTCAATCCAAAATTAAATAATTAAATTTCAGGTTGAAAAAACTTATGTTTAACCAAACAGAAGAATTTTCAACCATAACTATGGAATATTCAATTGGAATAAGTTAAATTTTCAGTTCAAGAAATTACTTTCCACAAAAAAAACTATCTTTCAACAAAAAAAAACTAACTTTAAAAAAAATAGTTACATTTTCAAACAAAGTGTTTAATTTTCAACTAAAATTTTAAATCTTTAACTGGAATAGTTGAATTTTGAAATAGAAAGATGAATTTTTAACTGAAATGATGAATCTTCAACCAAAAAAATTAATTTTCAACAAAAGAGTTTAACTTTCAAGCAAGTAATTTTATTTCCAACCTAAAAAATGAATTTTCAACTAAAATGATAAATATTTAATTGGAATACTTGAATTTTTAACCGAAAGGAAGAATTTTTTAACAAGAAGATTAACTTGCAAAGAAAAAGATCATTTTCTACCAAGAAAATCGATTTTTAACAAAATATTTTCAACCAAAAATGGACATTCAAATCTTCAGTTGAAGGAATTAATTTTCAACGAAAATGATGAGTCTTCAACTGAAATACTTTAATTTTATACCAAAAAGATGAATTTTCAACCATAAATATTAATTTTCTACAACAACAAGCGAATTTTTCACAAAATACATACATTTTCAAACTACTTTAGTTTAATTTCTAAATAAAAAATATCAATTTTCAACTAAATGTTTGAATTTCCATTCAAAAAGATACATTTTTAACCAACAATAGAATGATTAAATTTTCTGTAAAAAATCTATTTCTTAGCAAAACAAAAAAAAAATAATTTTCAGCAAAATAGTTAAATTTTTTGCTGGAATAGTTAAAATTTTAGTTGAAAAAATTGATTTCAATAAAGTAATTACATTTTAAACCAGAGATGAATTTTCAATTAAAATGATGAATTTTCAACAAAGAAATTTTTTTTTAACAAAAGTGTTACCTTTTAACCAAGCAGTTGAATTTTTAACTAAAGAAAGATGAATTCGCAACGAAGAATGTAACAATGTACTTTCTCCATCTGAAATTTGGAAAAGGGAACTTTCAAATTGTGACAAATTCTGACTTGGAACAGGCATTCTTTTAAATTCTTTTCTTCTAAATTCGAATTATAATTTTTTTTTCAATTCCCGTTCAATCTCAAAAATTCCCTGTTCCAAGTCAGGATAAATTAGGGGTAAGCGAATAAAACGTGATAAATCCATTTTTTTTTAAATTGAGAAAATGATTGTTTCTGTATATTTGAAATATCATCAATTCGATTATTATCAAAATTAAGACAGCGAAAAAAATCTCACAGAGGGAAAAATTTCAAAATTATGAAAATAATGAAAGCTTGAATATTTCTGCGATCAAAAGTAAATTCCCGGTCATTTCCTGGTTTTCCAGTCAAATTGCCACCCTGTCTTGCTGAATTTTCTTTTCCTGTTTAGAAAAATTTAGAAACGGTTTCTGCATAAAGCTTTAGTGACGCATCTCTGAATTTCTAACAGTATAATAAATTAATTGCAGAATATCTCTCCGAGTTTGATTTGATAGTAAAAATGCAAATCTCTGATATTAGATTAGGATCTGTGTCAAGGCTCAAGAATCAAGAATGAAGAAGAAGAGTCACCTGCACAATGCAGTAGATGATGGAATCAGGGTCAATCTTGAGTTAGTTCAGTGCGCAAGCAAGGCAAGCAAGGCAAAGAAGGCAAGGTGTCGGAAGTGACACGAGCAAAGATCGTATCGTGGTCTCATCAGCATATAGAGTGCATCAAAAAGAGCTAGGGAGAGGAGAGGAGAGACACGTACATATGGAGGAAGCGTCGCGTCGCGACGTGGCATAGCAGAGAGCAAAAACCATCAGTCAGGCCGAAGGTCTTCGGAGGGTGATGTCCATTTGGCATCTTGGCCCGCCGGCCAATAAGACACCCCCTCAACTCTGAACGTAGCCCCTGTGATCCGAGTCAAGCCGACCTGTGAAAAATGATCGCTCCTAAATTGCCCGCTTACATGATAAATATACAAACGCCACCGTGTACACAATTCTACGGAATCCACTATACTATATTATATGTTTGCCCAATCGCTCCTTGCAAATTCCTCGACTATCGGATTCGGATAAAAAACCGAAGGGTGTCTCTTGATTATCTGTAAAGTCAGATTCAAATTGTTTAGAGGATTTTGCATTTAGGGGGGTTATACAGATTGTGCGATAGCATTATAGGCAGAATGGGCTCTAGGCGATGTCAGGGTGATCATACCGGGCGGATAAGACGAGTTTTTCTATTGGCTTGTGCTAGATCAGGCCTGTCCGGAGAGGAGAAATTTACTTAAAGTCCAGATGGTGGATTTCCACCACCACGTCTCTCTGCTCACTCGAGTCAGCTCGGGTGTTTACTCTCGTCAAGTAGAATAGAAAGTGGAGAGAAGGAAAGTGGAAGTGAAGAGTGGATGTAGAGAGTGGAGGTGGAAGTGAAGAATGGACGTAGAGAGTGGAGGTGGAAGTGAAGAATGGACGTAGAGAGTGGAGGTGGAAGTGAAGAGTGGAGGTAGAGAGTGGAGGTGAAAGTGAAGTGTGGCTGTAGAGCAGGGCTCATCAGAAGTCAGTCTTTGACTGACAAGACTGACAGTGTCAGTAACGAAGACTAGGTCAAATAGACCCCAATAAATTATCCTCCAAGTTTTTCTTCGACTTGGGGTTTTTTCAGGGTTCGAATACGAAAAATTCGCACTTGTCGTGTCAGTCTGCACCTGCTGAAAGTGGCGAGCCCTGATCTAGGGGGCTGTCCCATAGTTAAAACTCAAATATACTCAGTCTGACACTCTAGATGTTCAGGCTGACTAGCCATTTTTCTCCGTGCAACTTCCGATAAAAAAAAATATCTGCGGTTTACTGTGTTATCAAAGCATTTTTGACAATGTAGAGTGTTTCGTAAGTTCTCGCAATCTTCCGAGAGATTCTTGATCTAGAATCGTATAGATGTTATATGAATATTATATGGCATGAATATAGTGGGAAGTGTGGGCGTTGCGTAAGGGTGTTTGTTCGCCACCCTTGCACGAGGCATCGACCGGTCTGTCCAACCCTCCTGCTTGAACCTTCCGCCTAACTCCCCCTAACTCCACCTAACTCCACCTTCATCATTCAACCATCTCTTTTCCTCCTTTCTTTTTCACCCTGCTTTTTATTGTCCTTTATTTTATATTTTAGTATAAATTCGCTTCGTGCGTAACACATACAGCTACATTCTATGTGTCACTGTGATCAGATAACGTGCCATCCATCAGCGCTACCAAGAGGAGTCTTCTTGCATTATTGGTTAGGTACATTATATCAATATACGTATACAGAATACATTCTTTGTTTTCTCAGTTGTGTGAGTGGCGTAGAGAGCGAATAAGGAATCTCCTCGATGGCCCTACAGCTCTTCTTTGTTGCTCCCTCCTTTTAAAAAATCTCATCATGCATCCAATTTCTTTTTTTCTTACATCCGTCTTGCCTTGGATCTCGAAAGGCCTCTTCAAGCCACTCAATATTCAATATTTGATTCGACTTTTATTAAATCTTCACTTTTCATTTCACACGCATTACAGTTTGTATGCTTTCAATTTTAGATTTTTGCAAATAACATTACATTTTTCAAATTAGGGGTTTCAAAAATTTTACTGCGGGGCAAGTACACGTCAGGAATATCAGAATCTGCAAGTGGTCGTTCTGTTTTAATGAAACTTGGTAAAAGTATAGTGCTATATAAGAGACATTTTGGGCCCAAAGGATTTTTGAAACTTTTCAAAATTATAGAGAAGTTACGACGTCTTTTTTTTTGTTGCATTTATTTGAATTGTCGACATTTCTGGAACCGATAATAGGATTTTGATGAAACTTAGTGGTATTAGAAATAAAGTTATACATTTTAAAAATATAAAAATTTCAATAAAAAATGTCGATATTTCGCCCAAAAAAAGTGAAAAAAAAAAGGTTTTGATTTTATTGTCCGTGTGCCACTCAAAAACGATAGAACCTGGAACTTTTGTTTTATCTTCTTGGACAAATGTTACCCATGCTCAGTGTGGTTTGGATATAGTACTTGGAGGTGTATGGAAAGAAAAAAATGGTTGGTTTGTAATGACAATTGTTATAAACAAATTCTATCAACAAACACTTGATTGTTCATTTGTAAAGGATATTTAGGCATTAAAATTACACACAGGCATAAAATCCACAGAAAAAACTGGGGGTAAAAAATTTTGCAGGTAATGTGGGAAGTGGAGTAACCGCCTGACGGGTAACTGCGAGTGGTGTAAACTCACCGTGGTGAATCCCAGATATCTATGGCGGACTCCGCTAGAGGCAGCACGTTACAGGCCCGTAACCACGGAAGGTTTACCTCAAGTGGGAGTAATCAGCTGACTATTACCCTGCTTGAACGATTACCCGCAACACTATTTACCCCCAGTTTTTTCTGTGTCATGTCACTGCTATCGTGGGCAAGATCATTTAATGAAAATTAAGAGAAGAAATTATTTCTTGTTGACTTTGAATGTCCACACTTGGAAATTGTTTATACAGTTTGATCATGAAATTAACAAATAATAATAAATGACAAATTTCTTTACTAAATTCTAAATCTCACTGGCAACATACATTACGGTTAATTAAGACGTACACTTTTTTTTTTACTTCAAATGTCCACACTGGGAATTTGTTTGCATGATTTGTTTCTAAAATTAACCAAATAATATCGGCAGATATATTTCATGATCAAGTATCACTTTGTCGATGAAAGCATGTACACTCGGACCCCGATTTAGCAACAGTCTCGGGAGTGCGCCAGTAATTCTAGGAATTCCTAAACCGGGGGTTACTAAATCGAGGTTCGAGAGTAATTTTAATTCGTAAATATGCTTTACAAAATAATAAACAATCCATAATATTGAGTGTTTGTTAATAGAATTTGTTCATGACAATTATTACATGTCAACCATTTTTTTCACTCCGCATACCCCAATTATTAAGGCCAAGCCACACTAAGCGGAGGAAAATTTTTTCTAAGAAGATAAAACAAAAGTTGCAGATTCTATTGTTTGTTAGTGGCGACACTGACTGCGCAGCGCAGCGAGTGGTCTCACTAAAATGACGATACATATATCGGGATCCAGGAGAGTCTTCATGGTTTTTTTTTTAATGCAAAGTGATTTTATAAGGAATCTTTTTATCTATATAAAAGAATTAAAAGGTGGGTATTTCACGAAAAATGGAATCAAAAGATTTGTTTGCATTTGTTTTTGGGCAAAAATTCGACATTTTTTATTTAAAGTTTTATATTTTCAAACTGTATACATTCAACTCTAATACCTCCATGTTTTATCAAGATCCAATTATCGGTACCAGGAATGTCGAAAGTTCAAAAAAATCTAACCGAAACATTCAATATGGCGTAACTACCACAATTAAAAAATTTACAAAAATCCTTTGGACTTTTAAATTTTAATCAAATTCTTGAACTTCTTTTCCTCAAATGGTTGTGGTCCGCTGACAGAACAATTTGCCCAACAAATAAGACCTTCCATTACGTTCCAGAAAATCTTATTTTTATGTCCCTCGATTGGCTCATAGAAAAGACGGAGGCGCCATTAAACTTCGTTTATGGTGTTTTCATGCAAACTTTAAATAAGATACGTCTCTTGCAAACTTTTACTGGCAGGAAAAAGAGAACATTCTCAAAAAAAGTCCATTCACGTCCGCAATTACATTTCAGTCTGGCATTCGATTCACAAATCTCGGGAGAAAGTCAACAGCATTTTTATGAATCAGCTCAAAGTTTAAACCTCGCCAGTCATTTATTATTGATTTCACGTGGAAAATAGACGTTTCTTCTAAACTTAAGTACATCTTACCACAAATTATTTCCCCTTTTTGTGATTTTATTTACTGTGCGCTCGTAGATTTCAACTTTCGAGGTTTTTTGGTTTAATGCTCTGAAATTAGTGTCATTTATATTTCCATTGCCAAGTAATATTTTCTTGACAAGAATTTCCCCCCGTGAAGAACATTGGTTTTAATACTCGAAAGTTTATTCTTTTATTTTTATGTTAACGTTGTCTTAAGTATGTGCGTTACCATTTTTTTGTTATTTTTATTTTTGAGTTTTCAATCTTTTGGCAGGATATAATTTTACTTTGTATTCTTCGTTTTTCTGTTAATTTACTAAATTTTAAAAAGATGTTCCTTGTAGAAAAATCCTGGTTAAGGTCGTGAACCATTCTCAGCACGTCTACGAGAAACAATCGCTATCTGACTAATACCCACCTGTTGCCGACTTAAGGTGTGTTCACAGTACGTTATTATCTCTGAAATACACCAAATTAAAATATTATAGCAGAAATTTACTAATTGGACTACAATATTGATTTGTTGCTGATTTAGCGAACAATTTTAAATGGAAAACATTTTGAATTTAAACAGCTTAAAAGTGACATATTAAAAATATTGAATAACTTTAGATTAAAATTTTCAAAAATCTTTCAGGTTTTACCATTTTAGTTCTAACTAAAAGCCTTAATAGTTCATGAATTTTAAGTTTGAAATATTCGAAATTGTATGTTTAAAAAATTTGGAATTTCTAACTTCAAACTTTTCGAATCAGACAATTTCAAATAAAGTTTTTAAGACTGCATGTTAGATCAAATTGTAAGCCTTATAACAGCTGAATAATTTTAAATTGAAAACGTTCCAAATAGAAAAATTTCAAATACCAAAAATGGAAAATTTAAATTAAAAATTAAATAATTAAATAACATTAAAAAATTAAATTGCTCAAAATATGAAATTTTTCAATTGAAAGTAGTTTAATAGATAAGTGGGTGTTTATTGTAAACATTTTAGCAGACAGTTTTAACTTTAAAGCTTTCGAAATCGAACAATTTTAAAGTTTGAAGTAGTGCTGTGTGCTTCAACCAATTAATTGTTTACTAAATGTCAATCGAACAAAAACGATTAAATCAGCCAATGGTTAATTGAATAAATCCAGCTAAAACAAATAAATAATTGATTAAAAAATAATAACTTTGAAGTACGAAAATAATGAAATATTTTACGGTCGCGTTTATAAAATATTTGAACATTTTCGCACTGCAGGTGATTAAGTTTTTCACTAATTATTTATTTTGATGGTTTTGATAGTTTAATTATTTTAGTTGTATTTATACGATTACCCATTGGGTGTTTAAATCGTTTTTGTTTGTTTGGAATTTATTAAACAATTAACTGATTGAAGCACATAGCACTAATTTAAAGCATTTAAAAATGAAAAATAAATCATTTGAAATTTAGAGCGTTTGAAGTGTACATTTTTTAAATAACAATGACTCAAAATTGAATAATAGTTTCAGATTGATATAATAAAATTGAACAAAATCAATTTTAAAGCATATCGAATTGAAAATCGAATATTTTCAAATTCAAACATTCATAATTACATCTTTTCTAATTAAAAAGCTTGCAATGAAATCATCTATAATTATTATAATTAATGGTAAATAATTGCAATAATTGTCATTTTTTAAATTAAAATGTATTTGTCATTACACGTTGTATATGTATACTTTTAAAATAAGGTTATTTCAAAATAAAAGAATTAGAAATTGAAAAAATTTCAATTGAAGTTTTTAAAGTTAAATGTATTTAAATTGAATCCCTATACATATGTACACAAATTCTCCATAGGGGTTCATCAATTGAATTTGCAATAATGAAATAAAATGGATCTACTGAATAAGATCAGAGTTGGGAATCGTAAAGTCTAAAAATAAAAAAATAAACAATTGTTTGAAAGGAAACTGCTTGAGTCGCATTAAGAAAGTTTGCACACTATATCAGTAGCAGACGATCTGATAAAAGGGATATGTGAGTCCAAAGGCGAGCCCTGAAGAAATAAATCTCTGCCTATTTTATACGTACATGCAGTCTAATCATGAGATCGGACAAACCTCTCATTCCCCGAGCTCTTATTCAGATACGTAGGTTTTATTCAGATCAACTTGATGGATTCAGTGGATCCAGTTCGATGAACTTTCTTGCATTTTTATCTTGATTTTCATTGATGCTTTTGTAGAAGATAGAACTTGATTCAGTGAATAAACGTCACAAATAATGCAGGATGTGCGTAGCACGCTACTGAAAGAAGCAACTTTCCAAAAGTCATGTGTCGTTGGTTATAAATAATGAATAATAAATGAACGAGTCGCCCCCAGATTCTATGCATTCTACTTCCATTTATGCGTTGGTTCTTATTTGGCCTGTTCACTCAAATTTTTAGGTTGAACTCTTCCGTGAATTACTGTATAGGAAATTATGTTTGATATTATATTAATAATATTAATATATTAAATAAAGTACAGAGTTCGACTGTCTCTAGCTTCAGTGATAATGGAAAGAAAGGAAATCCATTGGTTAATTAGTTATACTTGAGTATATAAATATGTGTTTTTATAATTGTTTATATAACCTATTCAGTGTATATAACTAATTATATAGGTGATACTGTTTACCAGTTAGAGTGTAATTATCGATTCTACTATGTCTCCTGAAGAAGTCTCTCATTTCATTGCACGTTACGTGAGCTAGTTTCGTATACGATGCTTCTTTTCACTCAGATTGCTAGGCGAATGAAAAGAAAGTCGAGGGGTTATTGTATTCCGAGGATTTAATCACGTGGGGAGGAAGAAATTAGTTTCTTAGAGGCTTGGAGTTATGAAACCTGACGTAAGAGAGTAATTTAAACAATTTTTAGAAAAACTTTTATACAGTAAAAAGGATCGAGGTTAAAATAATGTACAATTTTTATTTTTTTAAATTACCTTTCGTGACTTTTAAAAAGAAATGAAAATTTCAAATTTAAATTTCATATTTAGAAAATTAGTTAAAAAATACGGCAATTTTTTCAAAGTTGTCATAAAAAATGATTACTTTGAAAATAAATAGTTCGTTAACCTCTCCCGCGAAGACGAATCGTTAAATCGTCGACCTCTCAGTAGAGCACTTGTTACGTAACGTTCAAGACGTCGGCCAATAGGCAAGAAAGAAAAGTCTTCGACTCGAATATAGTCTCTGGCAGCCAAGGTGCCAACAGGATCTAAGAATGCAAAGGTTGCCTCTTTCTCTCTCCTTCTAGCATCTTTGTTTTTTTTATTCTCATCTTTATTGTCTCCGTTACTCCTACTTGCGCGTCATTTCCGTCCTCGCTATCTCATCATCTGTATTACAACTTTGCAGTTGACATTGTGGCCATTGTTATATTGCATAACTGTCAACGTTTTACGATTCTCGCCTAGATTCAAAAGAAAAACACACTCGTTTTCCAAAATAATAGCTTGGATGTATATAATACCGGGGAAATATAATGACAGAGGAGAATAATGATATAGAAAGGCGATAGCAGGAAAAAATGGAAAATAAGAGGAGTAATAGTAGAATAAGGAAATACGAAAATATGGTTATTGGATTAAGATTTGAAGTTGCTGCATCCCACTACTGCCACCTTAGGGGTGTGTCGATGTCAGCAGTGAGATGCGCCAATAGGTTCAGCCGTAAAAAAAAAAAAACATTTTTTGTCGTTTTAACAAAATATTTTGGTATATGGAATATTTGGTTGATTCCAGCAATAAAATTTTGTTGAATTAACAACATTTTCATGGAAAAAAGTTTTCTTAGTTTAAGAAAACTTTTTTTCTGAGTGTACTCTCAATTCAGGGTTTTCTATATTTATGCAAATAATCCTCGTATTTGTTAGTACTGCTTAAGAATTAGAAATTGATTACTTATTTTCTGAAAGATTTGTTGGCTGCTTTCACCAGCCATATGTGGATAGATGAACTGCTATTTTTTTAGTCAGGTGCTGAAATTATGCCATTATCGTAATGACTAAAATCAGTCCGCTCGTCAGTTTAATAGAACGGCTTCGTGATGGCCGCAAGACAATTTGCAGATGTGGCAAACGTTTCAGACAGCTGCAGTATATTCGCTGTTATATGGCAAGCCACCCGCAGAAATCCTCACATCACTTACAAGCTTTCAAACTTACGTATCCACATTTCATATTTTTTAAATCAATAGAGTCCATCAACCAATGCAACTAATTTTGCAAAAAAATATACATCTAGTAGATCCAGAATCTAGATGTTAAAATTTTGTATCTGCAGGAATATTTGTCGAGGATTACGTCAACTGTGAGGGATTGCTTCGAATTTCAAATGAGGTAAAAACGGAAAGTGTTCACAATTCTAGAAAGTGAAGTGCGTCGTACGTATATTCTGGATATACACATTTTAATTCATAAGAGTGGAACTAAGTAGAATTAAAGATTAATATATAAGATTTGAAGAAAAATCAAGTCCAACTCGTGTTCCGTAAGTCCGTAACTGACCGAGTAATCGCATATTCACCGCTAGTTTTATAACCCGCGGTTTTTAATCGTCTTTTTTACTATCTTCTACTCGCCTTAAGAGGTTAAGATTATCGCAAGAAATTGCGAGAGGTAGTTAGTTAGTGTAGATTGACGTTATCTGAGGTCCCTGGATCGAGGTTCGAGGACATTTCGAGATACTTATGTGGAAGGTTGAAAAACCTTCGAGTGTAGGCGAATGACTGGCACCGTTATATCTATGCAATTGCATGCACATTGCACACCTTCGGTTTATTGAGTGCATCATGCCCTCTCTTCTCTTGTCCTCCTTTTCTTTATTCTCTTCTCATCTTTGAACTTTGCAACACTCTAGTCCGATTTTTTCCCTCAAAACTTAAATTTTCTGGGCTCACACATGTTGAGCACCGAGAAATAACCGGGAATTCGTTTCAAAACGGGGAATTTTCCAGATTTGTTTTTACGTTTGCAAAAAATATCGTCTCGCTCTTCGAAAAAAATGTGTTTCTACTTGTGCTCAGGTTTATCAACCATCTCCATTAAAATATCGAAAATCATTTTATATTTAAGATTTTAAAGTTGATTTATCGTTCAAAAATTAATGTTCCTTTTATATTATATTCTGTATACTATATCCTATTTACAGGGCCGCATTTAGGGTTGCGGGGCCTTAGGGCGGGTTAAAATATGAGGGCCTTTTGTAATTCCTTGCTGGCATGTCGCAGCGATTTTGATTTACCGGCTACTTACATTTGTGGGGGCCCTGGGGCCATGGCCCCGTACTAAATGCGGCACTGCCTATTTAAGAATTTAAAGCTTGTGTTGATGGATCTTTCAAGTACACTGGGAATCCCATTTAAGTCGTTGCGAGAATTGCTGCCGCGGCGATTTCGGGTTGAGAGTGGAGCTTCCTGTGACCAAAGAATTGAAATTATTATTCCTTTTCTCCTAAACTGAACCAGTATTTTGAATTATCACTGGTAAACCAGTAATTTTTCCACTTCGACTGTATAAACCAGTAAGAGATTCCACTAAAATAGCGCTACTGATTGTACCAGTGACGCCAAATGATAGATTGAACCTGTGACATAGCGTTCCATGCGGGCAAGACATGAACCACCAGTCGTCTGGTACGCGCGGGTCGCTGGTCAGGTTTTAACATTTCTCGAGTGAAAACGAACCTTATTGTGTGCTAAATAGTGTTTGCTTTATAAATATTTAGCGCCTGGCTGCAATGAGGAGCGGATATAATATCTTTCGCTTGATAGTGGGAGGCCCCTGGCCACTTGGGTTTGACTTTTCTTTCCGATTTTCAGGTTACACTGTTACAAAAAATCAAACTTTAGTATTTTAAATTTTGTTTGTTTCCCAAATTGTGGGAAATAATTTGCAGAATTCACTTTGAAAATTGTCACTATCTGCCAGACTATTAAGTATTCTGAGAAAAATCAGTACTAAAGTATTATCAACATTATTTTTTCTACAAGGCTAAATAGGAAAACCACTACTGAAAAAGTCTCACTTCATTTTTCTCTACATTTTTACAATATCAAATTCATGTCCCAAAAAAGTTGAACCAGTTTTGTCACGGCAAAATCTTGTTAGGACAAAAGTACTAGAAACGTTACGTTCGACATTTTTACAAGTGCTTACAATATTTATGTTAAAAAAAAATACTGCTGAAACGGGATGAATTTGAACTCTTTCGGTACTTTAATTAAATAAAACTTTTGTTACATATAATGGAAAATTCCGCTGTTTGAACCAAAAACTCATATATTTGTCGATGAATTTTTATACACTGAATTAACACTCATACAACAAATTAATTAAGATTCAGTTAGGGTAACTACATAAGGCTTTCGTTATGTAATTTTCAAATTTCATTTCATAAACGTGAAGATTATTATATTATATTCAATAAAAACACAATGGTATCCGATCTGGGCTAAGTTTAGAACCCGGAAGGAACCCGACGATTTCTGCACGGGTATAATAGATGACAATAATATTGATTTAAGGTTTCTTTTCATTGGAGAGTTGGCATGTGAATTTGAAGATAATGCAAATCAATGCGGATATGGTGTCGTAAATCATATGATTCCTTTATCACCGGTGGCTCAACCTGTTCACGTCCGTAGCACGATTCAAGTGCCACCAGCACATCCGGCTGCTGTCGAAGTTAAACGACCACAACCGACAGCAATGCCTCAATACGTTGCCATTGTGCCAGAAAAGCCGTACCTGATAAACGTAAATCGACCACTACCGAAATCTGTTCTTCGACCGCTGGAACTCAGAGTTCCGCTATCAATGCCACTTGCTCACACGCTCACTCTGCGGTGTCCTTTCATGGCGGTATTGGTTACCGCCGGGACATCAGTCTTCGATTTGGAAATGGTTGGGGTCAAACTCTTAATAGCTGCTACGCGAGCACTTTCAGTGGATCTCTGAAAACACCTGGTCTTCCCCTTGTGAGACCAAGTTTAGGTGAACACGTTAAATTGAAACCCAGACTAAGCTTTCTGCTTATTCCTTCCGGAATTGGTAATTGATACCCCTATTCAGTTCCCCTCAAGAGATTTTAGTTAAGTTCGCTCTTGTAATTGAATGACTGCCAATAAAGTAAAAGTTACTTATGAGTAGTTTGTTTCTAATCATTAAAGCCTATTTAAAATTTTGTATAAAATTGGTTTTGCATTTATTAAAGTAAAAATTTTTATTTTTATAAATGATGCTGCAATCGGTGTTGGAAAAGTTGCAGAAAGCTGAACTAATTATTTAGAGCTACTTTAGGCAAAAAGAACTTGTTATATTGACAGCTACTGCCCAAAGTAACGTAAGTTACTTCTATATAGAGAAATATATAATTAAGAAACTAAAAATCCTACAGCTATTTTATTCTTTAATGGGCCTCATCTTGAAAGAAAAGTGTATATTAGGATTTATATTAGAGTATTAGAATTCGAACTTTCCCAAATTTAAATTCCTAGATTTTAATATATGTACCAGATATCATCTATAAAATAAAAACTTTCTTTATAAAACTTGAAGAACATCTTCATAAAAATGATACTTGAGAGAAAAATATCTTACTCTGGGGTTAACAGCGCTGTAAGAAATTTCCGGGATTTTTCTTCAACTTTGTAAGAAAATTTTCGCAAAGCGGGTAAAGGAAAATCGAATTTCCAAAATGTTTTGAATTGTTCAGTAACTATTGCAGTTTTTCAAAAACATTCACAATTTTCGGGGTACTAAAAGATTTGTAGACAGATGGATACGGGCAAGTTACCGCTAGATGACTGACGGTTAAAGTATGCCACAAGTGAAATCAGTAATCGGGTCCATAAGTAGAGGGTCGGTAAACGGCATTGCCAAGTTCGATACAGTTGTCGAGTAACATTCACTTTGACTTTTTCTGGTACGTGGTCAACATCAAATGAATTCTTTTATATAATTTAAATGAATTTAGTATGCGAAAGAGTTATCTTGACACATGACTTCAAAGATGGTTATTTTGAGTATATAAACATAATAATACTAATAATTTTTGTTCCTTTGAAACAATATTTTATTAATCTCTAATTTAGATAGCAGAGTTATAAACTTATCAACACATATCTACAAATGGTTTATTTAAACAAAAATTCTCGTCAATTTTCTGAATTCCTTATTTCCTTTACCTTCTCTAGAGCAGATGCAGAATTTTCTAATTATACCTAGTTTTCTCCATTTTCTTCATGTATTGATATCAACATTCTGGGGATCTAACTTTACAAATATTGTTCTAAATTTGTGTATTTAAAACCCTCTAACTTGTGTATTATTGATTAAATTGAAACTAATAATTGTTCGAATTCTACATTGGAAATGCTAAAACTACAAGTAAACGTTTAAGTTCCGTTAATCGATCTATCTATACGATCTATCTCCTTTCACTTAGAGAAAAAGTTCTCTTGAAACAAATAGAATTATTTGGCTGCGTGATCAGGTGAATTTTGATGCAAAAGGATCATGTTTGCTGCCGAAAAAGACTCTCTGAGTCTCGAGTGCTATATTTAAAAATTTACGAACACAATTAAATTTCAATGCAATCAATAACTAAAATACTAAATTTAACTCTAATAACAAAATACTTGGAATTTAAACAAATTTTAAGCTCCAAGAATAATAAATTTGTAATACTAACAATGCACATAATATCTGATGAATGCAATTTCCATAAGTATGCGATATAAATAAGATGCCAGCTGTGTCATTTAAAGAAGAATCGCGTTTGCGAGAAATTAAATATCCTTCAGAAATATGATACTGCGAGAATCACGAGGTGAAATCATCTTATATGGTGAAGAGATCCGTGCGAAATTAATGTGATCTACTTGTTGTCATTCAATTATATACACAGTATACATTCCTTAATTTCTATTTGAGTTTTATCTCAAGCACTTTATACTTAAAATTAACTCAAATTGAATTTTCGTCAATAAAGGAACAAAATTACGTTATTATATTAGACGTTTCTTTTTGCCCTGCGGAAACCCTTAAAAACTTGAATTGCGAATGAATAATCAATAAAGCATAACGAATTTTCCCAACCATGTAATAGGAACAATACGAAATTCTTCTGATTGCTTTCTTTCATAGAAAACAATGTGTTCATTGTCGGTATTCAAAGCGAACTTGCTACGAAAGACAGTGAAAAATGGACGTCGATTGAGAATTCTACAAAGAAATAACAAAAATTAGGTCATGCAAATAATTTTAATTCATTAGTTATTTATTTTTATACATATAACGTCTTTTAAAATGTTTTAAATGGACACCACTGTTAATATTTTAAGAGACTATGTAGCTATGGAGAACAAGAAAATATCTGCTGCAGCTTCGGTGGCGTGATTGGTTAACGCTCCACTCATGGATAGTGGCGTTCCCAGTTCAAATCCGGACTGAGGCAGATTTTTTCTTGTTTCTCAAATTTTATTTGTCCGAATTAATGGTTTTAACATCAAAATTTATATTAATTACAAATTTAAAAACTTGGACGTTAACATCTTTAAATGGTAATAACATCTTCCACATATTAATTATTTTAAGAGACGTTAGTTTTTTATGTTTCTTTTTTCTTCAAACCACTTTTGACATTTCTGAGCGGAATTCTTTACCTGATATATTGTTCTGGGGTTCTGGCTCATCTTACTTATTCCTACATCAAAAGAAGAAGAGGGAAGGGATATATGCACGAAGCCAGTTAAAAGTTTTAATTCAGTTTCGTTTAAGCGTCTCCTAGATATGTACTTGCTCGTCTTGCGGTTGTGTTCTCTTCAGTTTCCGCCAGACATATTTGTAATTGTATCTACTGTAGCCGTAGAAGATGCAGGTGGCTTAAACATTTGTACCAATTTTCCTACTTTTGCGATTTCTTTTGTCAAAAATCGAATTCACGAAACTTTCCAGAAAAAAGAGGCACTTATCCAACATAGCACACTTCCCGACAAAATTTGGTCTTTTCTTGGGACTTGGTCCACGTGGCCGGAAGAAAAAGCCAGGTTTGTCCTGCGTTTAGACGTATGCTTAGACCTAGGTTAAAACATAGGTTCATGTCCGCCTACATTTTTTCATTTCAAAAAAATTAAATTAATTTTCACGTAAATTGGACGAATAATGTAATATTGTTAACAAAAATAGCATTAATTAAGAAATCCATTGCAAAATTCATAATTTCATAAAATTTTATAAGAATGTCATTTTGTAATGCTAAAAAGTGACAAATGATTATCTTTTATTTTCGAATTGTTTCCTATAAATTCTAAGAAACTATAAATTATTAAATTATTTATTATTCTTTGACAGCATAGCTATTAAGAATTTCAAAAACATCTGAAATATTTAAAAATAATATTTCAGACTCCAAAAACGGCGATCCGATGTAATGGCAAGCTTAATTCGTGGTCGCAAGTTACCTCTGACTTATTTTCTGGGCGATTCATTTCTCTTGCGAGAAGAAGTCGCACTTAATGCGCTGCCCAGCGACTACGTTCGGAACTAATGTTCTGAGATCCGTGGATCAGAGCTTTGCTGTCGAAGAATAATAAATAATTTAATTATTTATATTTTCTTAGAGATCATAGGAAACAAAATTTAAAAATAAAATAAAATCATTTGTCACTTTTTGGCATGATAAAATGACATTTTTATGAGATTTCATGAAATTATCCATTTTGCCATGGATTCTTTAATTAAAACTATTTTTGTTAACAATATTACATTCTTCCAAGCGTCCAAGCGTCTTCCAAGCGTCCAAGCGGAAGTCTAAACCTAGGACAGACCTGGCTTTTTCTTCCGGCGACGTGGACCAAGATTTAGGAAAAGACCAACATTTTTTCGGGAAGTGTACTAAGTGGGAATTGTGCTAAAATCGTATTTACTACATCAAAAAGACCTGTATACATACAACTTCCTCTTTCCGTTTTAAATATAATTAGTTTTTCAAAATGCCAATCACTCAATCTATGTTCAAAAACGAAAATATATATTTTTTAAACGTATAGGATCTTTTATTTGTTTCCAAAAGCGCCGCGAGCATTCTAACTGAATTCTTGCCTTCTGAATAAAAATATTAATTTCATCGAAGATGGTCGACAAATCAGTAGAACTTTTTCCTTAATTATATGTCCCCCCCCCCCCCAACGGTCTCGTTTTATTCTACATAGTCACTTTATGTACAGCAAAGAGACTTCCATTATCCTAGGATAAAAAGGAAATGTTTGAGGAAATTTTGAAGTTCGGGCTGAGTGAAAATATAAATTTCGTCAAGGGTGACCCAGAAATCAGTGCAGCTTTTTCCTACGTGATTTGTTTCATGCTAAATGATTTATTTAGATTCTAAAAATCACTTTGTTGATAGACAGAAGATTTTCAATATCCCAGAATCAACAGGAAGTATGAAAGTATTAATTTCATCGAGATTAGCCCAGGAACCCAGTAAAGCTTTTTCCTGTTGTTATTGTTCATACAGGATTTTATTTTATTTTACGTAGTCACTTTGTTAGCACACAAATAAAAGTGGATAGTCAAGCTTAAAGTGTCAAAATTAAGATGGTCCGTTTGATCTTCTAGATATAAATATGTACCATCCATAATTTTTTCTACGTAGTCAGACAGACCTTAATTTTATAGTCTGCTTGAATATCCATAGGTGTTTTAAACTCGCTTTAGGATATTCAATTCGACATTCTAGGATTGTAAGTCAGAAGTGGCTGCGTCACAACTTCTATCGAATGCCGAGCGAACACACCCTTGTTAAAGATTTTTTCCCACAGCCAAATATGTTTTAAGCAAAACCAGTTTGATTCACATCACTAACTTGTACAAACGACAGAAGAAACTCTCAATTTTCTGTCATTCAAGAAAATGGCATTTTCTCCCGGCGAAATCGCGGTAACATTGCAGCTGTAAGCGCGTCTCATGACCGCGAGATAGGTGGCTGCAGTCTGTGATGGACTGAATACGTCAGTCCGGCAATAGTCTCCTCCACCCTGAGGACACTGATCGACTCAAGGACGACCACTTTCTGCATTATTCCTGCAAGTCTCTCAGAATTTCGTTGACACGTAGGGATGCTTCTCACGCTGATTACCCGTGAAAGCGTGGCACTTCCGAAAGAACGGCTGATCAGGACGAATAGCTTAAGAGAATATTATAGTTACAACCATCGTCACTCACTCATAAGGTATTTAACCTCTCTTTCTTTTCTTTCTTCTTGGCTGTGATGTTCTTGTAGGCTTTTGCCGAAAATGCGATAACGAACATAGTTCTTTTCTCAAAGTTACGGAGCACCAGTATATTCGGCACTTCTCGTACTCGACAATAGACTCTATTTCTCTTGGAGCGTTTGGCGGAGCGGTATCAGGGCTAATGGCGTAAGAGTGACAGAGATGGTAATGAAACACTTTTAGAACCGCATTGTGCGTTTGGATCTACATCGTTCCCACGTGAGTTGTTAAACTAGATATTATGTGTCCTAGGTGCTCGGAGTGTGTGCATTTGCAAATGTCTTATTAGACATTCAGTATGATCCACTGAGTAGATTAAATAATTTCAATACGTTGGATTGAAATCAGTGAGAGAAATAAGAATAAGAAAGTCATTTCGGACTTCGACCAATGTGGCTTGGATGCTCCGTAGTTAGACCAACACTCTTTGGTCCAAGCCTGGAGTAAATAGTTATTCAGAGCTTGGACTAAGGGGCGTTGGTCCAACTGCGGAGCGACCTGGCGAACCGCGGATGGACTGCTCACCGGGCTTGGACCGTAACATATATATATAATTTTTAAAAAAGGGTGAACAACTAACGCAGTGTCCCACTGGCAGCAACTGCCTTTTAAAAATGACATCAGCTCCCAGTAGAACTCCGGTAAATCACACTTAATGCCACGTTTCACGATCGCGAGATGGGTGGCATGACGAAATTACAACGACAGGGCAACAAAACCGGCGGTGTCTTAAGGACACGAAGCAATCCAAGGATGACAGCTTCCTGCATCCATCTCGCAAGTGCCTTGGCATATTTTTGGTATGCGGGAATGGCTTTAAGGTTACGAACGACTGATAGTTTCGCATCTCCGAAAGCACCGATTACAAGGACAATCACTGTTCGCTCAAAAGCGAGCCAGCAGCGCCTCTCTCGGCGGCGCGGCATATTTGGACCTCTTTCACGTCGACCACCGCTGCTCTCAAGAGTTCAGTTCTCTGCCTTGCAGCAAGAAGAGAAGACGCTACCATTTAGTTGCACATAACATAAAATTACATCGTTGTTTTGTACGTTCAGAACCAGTGAAATAAAGAAGAGAGTTCAACTGAAGGAAGAATTTATTTGACCGACCACACCCATATCCCGCAGAACAATCACAGAGTTAAAATTTGGTCACCTCGGGCCGGAAGGAATCACCGCTGGAAGAAATCTACATACATCGATATGTGAGTAACACAAAGGCACAGAACGGTAAGTGAGAAAATTATATAATATATAATGAGAAAGATGTGAATCAAGCGTCGCATATTATTTGTCTAAGATTTCAATCACGATAGATTTGGATAAACATGTGAATGTATTTGTGCGACGGAAAGAGAAGTGATAGCAATGAGAACGATGTTTCAATAGTGGCGCGAAACAAGTGAACGGAGTGTGTGATTTTGACAATAAGAAGACATTCCTTTGTTCTATAGAATCGTGTCATGCTCTCGCAGTCCCTGACGCCATTTTCTCTCTCTCTCTCTCTCTCCCGCGTACCTTCTTTCTCACTTCTCTACCTTTCGCTCTCGCTCGGGCCTTGAAGTTTATATTCACCGTCTATCTATCCATCTCATTTCCTCTCCTAAATTCGCTCGCACCGTACGAGTATTGTAGATCCTCTTTACACTTCGGTTCTCAGCAGTATACCAGCGTACAATAAACTTAGTATATTTATACTGAAATTGGTATACACGTACATAAAATTTAGTATGCGCATGCACTAAATTCAGTATAAATGTACTAAATTTACTGTACGCTGGTATACTAAATTTAATTTCATGTTGTCCATTCTTGCTTCCATTACATGTATATTAAATCTAGTACAGATTTTTCTAACAGTGTACACATGCTGCCTTCATTCGATTCTTCCTAGTACGTCGAAATTCGCACCGCTTCAACACGCCGTTGGCTTTGAATGCCGCTCATAATTTTATCATAACGAACAGAACATCCGATCACTTCCCAGCGAGCTCTGGTACGAATCATCCAACATTCAACTCGAACAGTAACTGAGATGCCTGATGAGAAGTGGACAGACGGGCTAATCCAGAGCCGACTTGAGCTGTTAGAGGGCTATTGGGCCGACTTCATGTCAAAGCATGTTGAACTTCTGATGATCGATGATTTGCAGGATGATCCTTATTTTTTGGATAGCCAATATTCGGAGGTAGAAAACTTATACAAAACTGGGCGAGGCGGTCTCTATGACCTTCGTTACAGACTTAATCCTGCATTAAACACCTCAACGAGATAGCAAAGGGCTCAGTAGCCGAAGAAACTGGATCTGCCAACGCATCCACGATGTCTCACCTACCAAGAATCACAATTACACCCTTTAGCGGCAAGCGTGAGGGTTGGGAACCGTTTCGGGACATGTTCCACTCTTTATTTCACGGTGGTCCGACTCTCGATAACGTCGAAAAACTGTACTACTTGAAGACTGGAGTACAGGTGGCGGCCAAGATGGCTCTTGACCCTATTCAAATAACTCAGGATAATTACGTCATTGCTTGGTCAATATTGAGGCACTATACGACCATCGTCGTTTGCTTGTTCAAGAGCACTTGAAAACCCTCAAAAGGTAACCTCATTTAAGAGAAGAATCCGCAACAGGATTGCGGAAATTTGTGAATGAGCTAGAGCAGCACCGTAGTCAGCTTGCATTGTTAGAACGACCAGTTGACTCTTGGGATGACTGGATGATTTCGATTGTCGGTGACGTCATGGATTCTGACACCAAGCGCTGTTGGAGACAAGAGCTTAGGAGGCTCAATAATGGCCAAACAGGGCCCAACGCATATCACCCAACGTTTGCTGGACTCATCTCGCTCCTGCGAGGCAGATGTCGCACTCTTCAGTCTCTAGAAACTGGGCGTTCGCAGAGGGTATCAGAGGTGGCTTCCAGCAGAAAACGCAATGCAGATGCCGGATCCTGAGCTCTCAAAGTTTTTGCAACAACTTCGCCTTACACATGCGCTGTCTGCGGAGCTAACCACTATATAAGAAGATGTGGACAGTTCCAGAAAATGACCCCCGAACGAATGTAGAGATGTAAACGTCAAAGCACAGCTCTGCTTCAATTGTCTAAAGGTTGATAATACTGCCCGAACCTGTCCATCGCTTATCTCGTGTCGCACCTGTGGGACACTTCATCATACTAAACTTCACGGGAGTAACGAGAAGAGAACCGGTGGAGTTATTGATTCGGGCATTCCACCCAAAGCTCGCAAACAATAAGCCTCGATCCCTGCATCTAATTCAGGCCAAATGGACATCACGCGGTAATGACAATCACTACTTCCAATAGCAATGGTCAGCCTGAGTGATGGAGGTAATCGTAGGGAGAGGGTAAGAGCGCTCATTGATCCGTGTTCAGAATCAACTCTTGTGTGCGCGAGACTGGCTCGCAGGCTTGGCAATCTAATTCAGTCAGTCAAAGTCGGAATCGCTGTAGTCAATGGTAAAGTTATCGATGCCGCAAGGCTTCAGACGTCAGTCTACATCAAGATCAACCAAGAGCTTCCACCCGTCAAAATCAAAGTGTACGGTCTGAAACACATCGGCATCACTAGCCCACCACTCCACTGCGATCTCGACAAAGCATCTCGCTTTGGTAATCTCAGGCTGGCTGACCCAGACATGCTCAGACCGGGATCAGTCTACGCTATCTTCGGAGCGAATATCTACGGTCGTGTGATCTTACCGAGCCTAATTAAACAGGGAGATCTCGTCGCTCAAAACACGGTGTTTGGCTGGGTCTTCACCGGGACTCTCCAGGCTCCCTCATTGGCTGCAAAAAGGCTCACGCTCTACACTGTCCTGTCACCTGACGACACCGAACCATGGAGCTAGCAAAAGTATCTTTTAGAACATGCAGCAACGTGAAAAGAGTGGCAGATACGTCGTGCCACTTCCTCTCAAGCCAGGTGGTTGTCAGCTCTTAGGGGAGAGTCTCGAATGCCAGATCAGCATTGTCCTCAATTCATCGTCGAATGCAACGGGATCCTAGTTTGTCTACTGCATATGTAAAATTCATCGACGACTATCTACAGTTGGGACACATGAGAGGGCTCATTCCACAAGAGACAAATGACTTGACTGCCCAAGTTAACTACATTCCACATCATGGAATTTGGCAGTGACAGGACAACGGCAAGTCCTTTACCCTGGGCTCAAGCTTCAAAGTCATCTAACAGCCATGGTGATAAAGTGTAGGATGCATCGAGTGGCGCACTGTGTTGATATCAGGATGATGTTCCGTGAGATTCGGATTCTCCCGAACCACGTACACTTGCAAATGATCATCTGGAGTCCATCAGCTAACGAGCCTGAACAACACTACGTTCTGCTCACTGTCACATATGGCGAAACTTGTGCTCCATACCTGACGCTCAGGACCCGCAGGCAATTGTGTGATGACGAAGGCCGCTCTGTGCCCAAGGCTGTCGACTCTATCGAGAAGGACCTCCATGTGGATGACTTCTTGGGAGGCGCGACGTCGAGTCCGCTTACAGGAGAGTCAATCAGTTGAATACCTTACTCAAGGCGGGCGGCTTCGAGCTAAAAAAAAATGGGTCACCAACAGCCCAGAGTTCCTGAGCGATCTGCCTCTCGAGTACCGACTGCGGCCTAGCTGGATGCATCTCTTAACCAAAGGCACTGTCAGCGAATTACGCATTGCGCGGGATGCCATCTCTGATTATTTTCGATTCTCGCCCCCTCTATGAAAGGAGACCGGTCTTATTACCATACGCAGAGTGTTATCTGAAATCGTTAGGTTCTTCGATCTAACTGGATGGCTCATTCCAATAACCGTTGTAGCAAAAATGTTCCTTCAAGACCTCTGGAAGAAGAAGCTTTATTGGGATCAAGAACTAACAACGCACTTGGCATGTCATTGGAGACAGTTTTGAAACGATCTGGAAGGCGTCTCTACTCTCGATCTACCACCTCGCTGACTGGCACACAATCGAGCGAACAAACTTCAACTGCATGTTTTCTCTGACGCAAGCAGCCGTGCTCTCACAGCCGCCGTGCTCTCACAGCCGCCGTGTACGCGAGTGTATTCGCTGATTCGGACTTGACGGAAGTTCATCTTTTTATTGCAAGAAGCAAGCTCGCCTACCTTAAGGACTTAGGCCGATCGAAGAACACTCACATGACCATACCTAGGCTTGAACAACGAGCGACTCTCTTGGCTGCACAACTTTTGCAAACTACAGCACAACTGAACGTCGTTTTAGAAGACTGCCGTGCCTGGACAGACCCACAAGTCGTTCTACACCGGTTGCGCTCAGTGAAACCAGTCGGCAATGGGATTACGTCCCATTCGCTGAAAACCCAGTCGACATAGCCACTAGAGACACCTTTCCTTCCAACCTTGCTCAAAACCAGCTGTGGTGGCACGGCCCCGCATGGCTCACCGATCCTCCTCAATCGTGGCCGAGTGTCGCAAGAAAATCCTCAGATGACTCATTAGTTAAGACGACCATCGTTGGAGCGCCTGAAATGCTTGTCTACTCGAATCGTAGAGAAGGACATCTGCCAACAGTTTTCAAATCAGTTAAAATGGCTCAAAACACTGATTCGCTGCCGAAGACTGCTCAAACGGTATGATGACTCTACACCTACACCATTGTCTCCGCTCACGGCCTATGAAAGCGACCGCGAGTTCTTAATGCAAGTCAGAGTGAGACAACAGAAAGACTTCCCACATGAAATAGAACTCATCAAGCAAGGCAAAGTACTTCCAAAAAGAAAGTTGGACACTGTCACCTCTCTGGATTGATGATCAATTGGGCCTACACCAAAGCACTGCACGGAGGCTTTTGATTGACTTATTCACGTCTCATACGCCGAGTATGGATCATTGGAGGCAGACCAAAAGTCAAAGCGATGTTGCGCACCTGTACAGTATGTTTGAGACTCTCTAAGCGGTCCATGATTCGACAAATGGCCTCATTGCCCCCGCAAAGAGTTACGCCTGCTCGACCCTTCTCACTTACTGGCGTCGATTACGCCGGGCCATTTCAAATAGATAGATACAAAGGTAGGGGCGCAGCCACCTTCAAGGGGTATGTCGCAGTGTTCGTCTGTCTTGTCACGAAGGGCAATGGACGAAGAACGAACTTAAGGCCCTTGATGTCACCATACGTAAGATCATGCATATGCATGAAAGCTTGCATATCAATTCGTCAGTTCCGCGATTATACATTTCACGACGTCAAGGCGGACGCGGACTTCTGAATCTCAAACAAAACTTCAATCATTAAAAGATTTGTTCAAGTTAAATCTAAATTTATTTCAAAAAGATACCAACACCAGTGTTTAAAGTAACCTATGCCAGTGTATAAAGTACCTCATCTCAAAAGTGCGCATGCGCAGCTTTTCACCAGTGCCTGAAGTAAGCCATCTTCTAACTGCGCATGCGCGAGAATAATTTCGCACACAGTCTGCTCAAAAATAATTTCATTTTTTTGCAAGGAACATTTTTTAATGACAGATTTTTTGTCGCAAACCCTTCTTTCGAACAGTACATCACTTAAATGTCAGGAAAATGGCAGTTTTCACTTTTTTATCTAAACTGAGGCTTCAAATGGAAAAATAAATGCGACAAAAACATTTTACTTTATTCTGAACAATATTATTTGTCTATGACACTTTTGTCGAAAACCCTTTTTTTTTGCCAGTAGACCACTTACAAGTCAATAAAATGACGTTTTCCACTTTTCTAGCTGAACTGCGTGTTCCAGAGAAAAAATCAACGTAAAAAAAACATTTTACTTTTTTATAAACGACATTTTTTGTTCATAACACTTTCACCTAAAACTCTTCTTTCGAACAGTACATCACTTAAATGTCACTTTTTTAGCTGAACTGCGTATTCTAGAGAAAAAATTAATGTGAAAAAAAACATATTAATTTTTTATAAACAATTTTTTTTGCTCATAACACTTTCATGTAAAACCCCTTTTTGGCCACTAGAACACTTAAATGCCAATAACATGACATTTTCCACTTTTCTAGCTGAACTGCGTGTTCTAGAGAAAAAATGAATGTGAAAAAAAAGTTTCTCTCTTTCATAAACGACATTTTGTGCTCATAACACTTCAGCATAAAACCCATTTTTTGGCCAATAAACCACTTAAATGTCAGTGAAATTACATTTCCCACTTTTCTAGCTGAACTGCGTGTTCCAGAGAAAAAGTGAACGTGAAAAAAACATTTTACTTTTTTATAAACGACATTTCTTGTTTATAAACCTGTCGACTTAAACACGTCTTTCGATGTGATGTTTCAGATAAAATTTGTTTATTTTATGCACATCTTTTTTTAAGTTATATTATATTCTTTTTAAAAATATTTTTACTTTACATGTAAGTGGTTTATTGGCTGAAAAAAAGGATTTTAGGTGAAAGTGTTGTAAACAAGAAATGTTGTTTATGAAAAAGTAAAATGTTTTTTTCGCGCTTGTTTATCCAATTGAACCCTCAGTTCAGCTAAATAAGTGAAACCCCCATTTTCTTGACATTTAAGTTATGTACTGTTCGAAAGAAGGGCTTTAGGCAAAAGTTTTATAGACAAAAAATGTCATTTATAAAAAGGTAAGATGTTTTTTTACGATCATTTCTTCTTTAGAGCACGCCGTTCAGCTAGAAAAGTGAAAAATGTCATTTTATTAGCATTTAAGTGGTCTAGTAGCCAAAAAAGTGGTTTTAGATGAAAGTGTTATGTGCAAAACATGTTGTTTATGAAACTTGATATGTTTTTTTCACATTTATTTTTCTCTCGAAGACGCAGTTCAGCTAAACAAGTGGGAAATGTCATTTTATTGACATTTAAGTGATGTACGGTTCGAAAGAAGGGTTTTAGGCGAAAGTGTTATAAACAAAAAATGTCGTTTATAAAAAAGTGAAATGTTTTTTTTACGTTCATTTTTTCTATGAAACACGCAGTTCTGCTAGAAAAGTGGGAATCGTCATTTTATTGACAATTAAGTGGTCTACTGGCCAAAAAAAAGGGTTTCAGACAAAAGTGTTATGAACAAAAAATATTGTCTAGAGGCAAGTAAAATGTTTTTGTCGCATTTATTTTTTTATTTGAACCCTCAGTTTAGATAAAAAAGTGAAAAATGCCATTTTCCTGACATTTAAGTGATGTACTGTTCGAAAGAGGGGTTTAAGACAAAAAATCTGTTATTAAAAAATGTTCCTTGCAAAAAAATGAAATATCTTTATGATATTTATTTTTTTACTAGAGTCCATAGTTCAAGAGAGAAAATGAAAAAAGGACATTTTTCATCTTCAATCGCCTTGAGCGGGATCTAAGATACTTTTTTTCGGAAAATAAAGAATGCGTGAATTTTTTTTTCATTTAAGGACAAATCTCAGGCAATAAGACCCAATGAATTTATGAAACTTAAATTACTTAAGTGTCGTATCTGAGACAATTTAATAAATTTTCAATTCTTACCCTATAGAATTTTTTCTTAAAACACAAAAATTACGTGTTTTTTTCTTTTAGAGCTAAACAAATATTTAGCGGGCCTAGAACGTTAAATGTCTTGCGGGAGCTCAAGATAATTATATATATAAAAAAAAATACGTGGCCTTTTTTTTTGGCAATTTTGTTGATTTTTTATGAAAAATTAACCATTTTCATTCAAAATAAATAAGTTGACCATTTTTCACGTTTTATGGTGTAATTTGCCGACCCATAATTACAGGAAAAAATTCAACAACTTATTTTTTGTTTATTTAGCTATTCTAGATGTTTTTGTTCGATCTTTTTGTTGTATAAATTCTTAGCAAATAACACTAAAAGTTACAGCATTTTATGAAATTTGTGTTAATCGAGTTTTATGGAATTTTAATATGTATGTTAAAGCGCTGATTCTGAAACTAACTTTCCTCTTTTCCTAGCATAAATATTTTGGGCGATATTTAAGAATAAATGTTGAATATCACATAAAACTTTTTAAACTTTTTTTTCTGGAAAACACGAAAATATAGAACATTTTCGCCTTCAGGTTCGTATTCTACAAAAAAAAAAACATACTGAGATGTCCCATCAATTGATGATAAACAAAATCTTGGTACCTAATGTTACACAAATTTAACAAATTCACCAAAACTTTACCACTTTGTTACAAAATGTTATGAAATTACTGTTTATTCGATTTTCATGTTATTCCTTTTTGCATTTTGAAGCCCTGATTCTGAAACTAACATTCTTTTTTCGTAGCATCGATACTTTTGTGGTTATTCAAGACTTAATTTTTAATTCATATTAATATTGAATAGTGTACATTTTAAATAAACTGATAAAAATTTTAATCTGATGAGTTCAAAAGTTTTGTTATAATTAAATTATTATGTATTTCATAAACAAATAAATGCATGAAGCTGTATAATATTTAAATTTTTAGCGATTCGCAGCTTTTAGGTGGAATTTCCTCTTTTTAGGAAGTCGATATACCTATCGATAAATGCAAATTTTTTTATAAAGGGTCAGGTTTTGTAACAGGGGACACTTCTCAAATAAAAAAATAAAATTCAAATCGTTGTCGAAACATTAAAGGCCAATATTATGAACAACAAAATTTAGAAAATGCAATTTCCAACTACTTAATTTTTCTAACAAAAACACGAATTTTTGAGAAGAAAGTTTGATTTTAAAATCAAAAAGATGAATTGACGCAAAAAAAAAAACATTTTCAGCCAAGCGACATGAATTTTCAACCTTGAATGATGATTTTTCTGCCATAAAAAATGAATTTTCACTTCAAAAGGACGAATTTTTAACAAAATAGTTAAATATTCGACCAGAAAAGATGACTAAATAAATAGTTTAGTTTTCAACAAAATAATTAAATTTTTAACAAAATAGTTCAAATTGTCACTAAATAGTTAAATTTTCAAATTAAAAAGATAAGTTGACAACTAAAAATGAAATAGTTAAATTTTTAGTTAGAAAAATAATTTTAAAAAAATTATAGGGGAATTTAATTCAACGAAAAATTACGAGGTTTTAACAAGTTAGTTTCATCCTAAACCAAATAGATGAATTTTCTACAAAATAGTTCAGTTTTCAAGGTAAAAATTTAATTGCTTTAGAAAACAGTTGACTTTAAAAAAAAAGAATTTCCAAGGAAATAGTTGAATTTTCAATTTAAAAATATCAATTTTCAACCAGAACTGGAATCGTTGAATTTAAAGTTTAAAAACTAATTTTCAACAAAACAAAGCGAATTTGCAACCAGAGATGAAATTTTTAACAGAATAATCGAATCCTCGACCAAGATGATGATTTGATAACAGACAAAATTAATTGTCTGACCAGCTAGATGAATTTTCATTAAAATTCATAAATTTTTCACCAAAAAGCCTAATTTTTACCTTATAAATGAAACATTTTCATCAGGAAATGAAATAGCTACAATTTCAGATGAAAAATTAATTTTTAACAAACAAAAAAAAACGAATTTCCGACAAAATAGTTAAATTTGCAAATAAATAGTTCAATTTTATTATATCAGAAAATATTAGCTTTTCATTTAAAATATCAATTTTCAACCAGAAATGGAATGGTTACATTTTTAGTAGAGAAAATTAATTCTCATGAAGAAGAAGAACAACCAATTTTTCGCAAAATAGTTTAATTTTCAACCAAAGAAATCAATTATCAACTAAAATGATGGATCTTCAAAGAAAAAAATTAATTTTCATGAAAAGAGTTCAACAGTCAACTAAAGTGTTTAATTTCTAACTAAAAAAATTTATTTTTATACTAAGAAGATAAATTTTCTGCAAAATAAGATGAATTATCAACAAAACACATGAATTTTTAACAAAAAATGCAATAGTTGAATTTAGAGTAAAAAAATTTTGTTTTCAAACAAAAGTGAAACAAATTTTCAACAAAATAGTTAAAATTTCAACCAGAGAGATGAATCTTTAACCAAAAAATTAATTTAAAGAAATTTATTCAACCTTCAACAGAGTAGTTGAATTTTTGTCAAAAACTGACCTTCCAAGAAAGAGGATGATTTTTTAACGAAGTTGTTGCATTTTCAGGAAAATAAATAAATTTTTAACCTACTAGTGGAATTTTCAACCAAACGAGATGAATCCTGAACAAACAATATAATGTGAAAAAAATAAAAATCTTAATGAAAGGTGATAAGAGTTTATGGACGAAATCTAATCTGTTGAGGTTATCTGCCGTATAACATAATCTTAAAATTATAACAATGTTCTCAAATGAAGAAAATGTCTAGAGAATTTAATAAAAAGTATTCTCATACCAGTATCAAATAGTTTTATTTCATCATGTTCGATTGACAGTTATACAAAATTCCAGTTATATTGAATATTTAAAAATATTGGGGGCGTCAGCTTCAATGTCACATGACATTTTTAAGCGAGGTTCACCGAAACGTCACAAACTGTCACAAGAGGGAGGGGTGAGTAAAAAATCACTGAAAATATCATCAAAAGGAGTCCAAAATCATATACAAATTGTGGTATTGGAAAAGCATAAGAAAACATTATTCCGTGTGAATAGATGCTTTAGACAGGTAATGTAAACAAATTTTAATGGTCTGGGACTACCCCTGAACGTTGTTCAACAGATTTTAAAGTATTTCACAATTATTTTTTTACCAAATGGGAAATTTCTAGAAGTACGAGGCGAATCTGGAATCATCGGAAATCGTCAACTAATGCAAGTTTCGCCATAAAATTTGGGAAGTTCACCTTCACTTGTCAGGGTCACTTGATTCCTGTCGGCTGATTCCTGTCAACTTTAACAAGATTTACGAGCTATTGTAAGTAGATTTTGGGATGATCTTAGGCGTGGTTATACCACAGAGTCACAAACTCAGTTGCGTTATGGTATATCATAAATTAGGGAAATTACCTCTGTCAATAGGAGGCCTGACGACCACGCACGTCCTAATTGTTAAAGGATTAACGAGTCAAATCCGCACAGTGAAAACACTGTAAACCTCTCTAGGAGGTCCTGAATGCCGAAATTTGCCAAAGGGGCGGAGTGCTCCCTTATTCGAATAAAGCGCAAAGCCACTAGACTAGACTCTAGAGTTGAACTTCTGCGAAGAAGCGGCTAGCTCTTACCCTTTGACTATACCATCTTCCAAAAAATTACTCTGAAAGGCTTGATATCAGCTCTTGGAAAGAAGGGTTAGCGAGTACGACTTTCATAATTCATAAATCTCTTCTTTCAGATTTATACTGCCCCAGAGTACATTCTCTACAAAGTATATTATAAAATAACCATAAAAAAATCAGAAAGACAGTTTTTTATTCTTCCTTGCTTTTTAAATTCTGAAACATTTTTCTTGAGGTACTTCAGTCTGAAACTTGACCTAACATTTTTTTATTTAAAAACATTAATTTGAAATTACTTTCAAAATTTAAAATTAAAAAAAAAGTCTAGGTCATGTTGCACAGTCGGGAGAATTGGAACGAGGTTCAAAATGACATTGAGAACGCAATTATGGACCAATAATATATTTTTTTTTAAATTCAGGACTAACTTCTTCAGAATGGGCGCCAACCAATTTTTTTAAATTACATTTTTTATCTTTTAGAAAATTTGTTTCTCATACTTTCCGTTACTTGGATTCTATGCACGAAGGTATAAAGAAGAAAAAAAAGTTAAACAGTATAGTTAATTATTACAAGCAAATTGTATTAACAAATAATCGAAATTAAGGGTTATTCATCTTCAAAGTATATTCACTTTTTAAATTCCTTCCATTCATAGTTAAAATGATACCTGGCCATTACAATTTGAGATTAGATATTATTAATTAATTCTTTAAATCAATTATATAAACAATTGTAGATCACAGATATTTATAGGCAGAAAGAAATCGCTTTATCTTCTAGTCTTATTGTAATTATATTACCAGTGATGTTTTCTGACAAAAATTTCCCGTTCATCAATTTTTTAACTTTATAAACAAATTATACAAACAAATGCACACTTTAGGCGTTTTTAGTTCAAAAGAAATTCGTTTTATCCACAAGTCTCATTGTCTTTATATTACTAGCAATGTTTCTTGGATAAAATTTTCCATTAATTAATATTTATTTATTTGATAAACAAATTAAATGAACAAATGCACATTTTAGGCATTTAAAGTCGTTTTTTCATCTGATCTTGTTTAAATTATATTTCTAATTATGTTTCATAGAATAATTTTGCCATGCATCACCAATCTTCTATTTTATAAACAAATTATATAGCATAGATAAATGTACATCGCAGACATTTACAGGCAGAACAAAAATAGTTTTTCCTTTTATTATTATTTTAGTTATATTGACAATGATGAGTTTAAGTTATAATTTGTTATTTCAATATTTGTTTATTTTGTAAACGAATTGGGCGAAGAAATGCACATCCTAGGCATTTATAAGCAGAAAAAATCGTTTCTCCTTCTAGTTTTGTTAAAATTAGATTGCAAATGATGTTCTTTGACAACATTTTGTGATAGAATGTAATTCGTAAAAATCATAAGCAAATTATATTCAAAATTTTTTTAGTTCAGCAGCTGTAAGCAATAACGGTATGCTTGCATTATTAAGAATCACTTTTTTACCTTCGCTTCAAATTACAGATGAACCTGGATTTAACGCCGGTTTTGGGGCTGACCTTGAGGTTAAATTAAGAGCCTCGGAACTATTTTGTCTCTCTCCTGTTTCTCTCTGTGTTTTTTCACGCCTGAGTGCACATTGCAAATCCCCCCGCAAACACCTCTCACGTATCCCCACGGCGCAGCATCAATTCTCGGAAGGGCACAATCCAGGGGAGCTAAATCTAAAATCATTTCTGAATGTCATTTTGAACCTCATTTTTTATGTTGCACTCGACTGTGTGGTGTGAGAGTGATTTTTTATTTAGATATATCATTCTAGAGTGAAAATAAAGGAAAACGTACTTCACAGTTTAACCACCAATGCAGTATTTTTCGAACAAGCGTTGGTTATATAAATTCTCTTTTTTTATTAGTCGTTGGAATTCTTTCCCTTCCAATTGACTGCAAAAAGAAATAAAAAATTAAGAAAAATGATTGAATGGCGGCTGAATATTTTTCATATTCTTGTAAGTGAATTTTCCTAAAAATGCCAATTTAAATTATTTTGTTTTCATTTTTATGAGAAAGAGATTGTAGTATGTACTTTGTACTACATGGCTGCCTAGCTCTGATCTTGGCAAACCACTGCTTCACCCAGAAGAAAATTATTGAAAAAAAATCGAATTATCTTACATTTCTTTGACATAACTAAAGGGACAAAAAATGTTTATATAAAATTTAGCACATCAAGAAAAGTTATATAAAAAATACCGATTGTTCTTTTGCGATATCTTGCATCATTTAGGAGAAAGAATCAAAACGATTGTATTAACCATTATAGAGAAAAACATATGTAGAGAGAAAATTAAAAAAAATTTCAAAATATTTCAAATAATTTCCTAAAATTTCGAAAAAGAATGTAGAAAATTTCAAAGCAAAATTTTATAATTTTGCAGAAATAGGAAATAGAATTAGTTTAAAAGGTATTTAGAAGTTATAAAAATATCTGAAAACAATTTTAAACTTAGAAAGATTTCAAGAAATTTCAATTGTATATTCCGGAAGACTTCCAACAAAAAATGTTGTATAACCCTCAAATACGTATTCGTAATAAAAACTTTTTATTTTCGAGGGGGAAAGGCAGGGGGGAGGGGTAACTTTGTAATTTCAAATGGGAACCCCAACTTTTCATGATAGATTGAGATTCTCCTTTATGAAATTATTTGAAATTTTTTTTTTGATTTGTGACCCCCCTCCCTGCCTCCTGAAAGGGGGGATTTGTTCAAATCCACTTTGCTCCCTCGAAAATGGAAAGGTTTTATTACGGATATTTTTTTTAATTTTCATAGGATACGTATTTTTTGAGATATTTCGATGTCTCAAGTTAAAAAAATCTGCCCGCTGCGCGGGTACATACTCATCGAGCGCTTCACGCGCGGCTCGCTTAGCTCGCAAGTTTGAGCGCGCCTAGGTCACGCGACTGTTGGTTCTCGCGCTCGATGATGTGTTTACCTCGCGCTGCGCGCTCGGTCTTTGTATTTCCCCCACACTTGCGCCCAGAACTTTTAAAATTAAAGGTCAAATCATCGACAACTGTAATTTGGTAATTGTGACTTCTCTTTTGTTGAAGCTCCTTTGGCTTTAACGAACACATTCTCATCACGTAACTCGTGCTTCGCACTCGATTTTGTCAAAAATCTGAACTTTTCTACACTATGTTCAACACTATTGTATCAAATATATATCATATTTATTTCTCTATCTCAAGCTGGTACTGCTTATTCAGATTTTGCAAAATAATGTACAAATGTTATTTTTCATGATTACTTCAATATTTGCTCCTTATTTTGCACTAATTTTTATCCTCAGCTACTCTGAAAAATCTATCATTTCAATAATTTTATATCATCACAATTCATAATATGCATTTAGGCGAAAAATGTTGTTAAACAAAAAGTTATTGCAGCTTCTGTCATTTTTCCAAAAATTCAATATTTAATTTTTGATGTATTTTTATAGCAAGAGTTCATAACAAATTTGTAGATCTTTTTTGTGTGCGCCATTTATGTATTCACATCTTTTTCTGTATCTTGTATAGTTTGACCGCAAAATGAAATTTTTACCTTTTAATTATTTTTTGTGTGATCAAAATTTGAATTTTCGATTTTTCGAAAAATTTAAAAAGTTTTATGATACTCTTGTAGGCCCCTCAAAAAGAAACGTTTTTTTTCATGAATGTTTTTCATATCATGCGTTGTTCGGCTTAAAATATTAATTTTCGTTTTTTTTTTTGAATTTTGAAAATTCTATAACGCTGATAATTTTCATTTCATCGAAAAAATTCACAGAGATGAATTGTTTGATTTTTAGAGTCATACTAAGGACTATACATAGAATTTTCAAATTTTGAAAAAAGTGGTCTCAGAAATTTTCAAAATGTGCTGACTTTTTGAATTTTGATCCAAAATAGTTGGTTAACGAACTAGTTCTTTCTTTTGAGGCCTTCAAAATGTCTGCCATAGCACAATCTAAACTGCTCAATCTTTCGAAAGTTATCGTGCCTACACGATATTACAGACTACAGACAGACAGACACCTTCGTAAAAACCGTGTTTTCTGACTCAGGGGGTCTCGAAACGTCGACATTTGATTGAATCCGCGAAAGTCATCTTTCAAATGAAACCAATACCTTCTCATTGAGATGAGAATGTAAAAAAATATATAAAGCCTGAATTAAAAATAAAGAAAGTTTATTTTTGAAACCACAAATAATGAAAAAATCATTAAATAATGTTTTGTATTTTTACTTGCTCGAACAACCTTGTTTCCTGAAACACGCCAATTGCCTTGACTATAATCGAAATTGTCAAGTTGAGGATATCGGCAGTTATACAGAAAAGCCCTTAATGCAAGCATTCCATTTTTTAAATATTTATCACTATGGAAAGTCCATTCGCTTGGCACTTGGATGGAGAACACCTAATACCTTACTACAGGGAGCTCGAAAATGAAACCAATCCACATGTCAAATGGACCCACCTGTAAACAAACAAACAAACAATAATTAACGAAATACCTGGTGAAAATTAAAATAAATAATAATAAAATAAGAACGTTTTACTTACTCGGAAAATAGCCGAACCATTAATTTTGGATTGATGTCCGTCAATGATGGAAGTCTGACCATGCAGTGGTCACACGGGATCTATATCCTTCTTCAAATTATTTGTTTTGCCTCTCATATTTTTTTTGATAAGCCGATCCACTTTTCCGGGATCGTAATTAATTCGTTTCGAATTTTGACGGAAACATTCAGGCAAAATTTTCTTATATTGCCTATCTGGGAGACATGTGAAGCAGGGACGCAAAAAAGAATAAGATTTATTTTTTATTTTATATTGATTTTAATATCTGAAAAAAATACACCTATATTTTTTTTTACTTACATGAACCAGATTTGACTTATTCATTCGAAAATAATAGTTTCCAAGGCCCAGTACTCCATAAAATTCATAAATTTCTGTCTCCTCTGACAAGACCTCCTTTATCACCTCAATTTCTGGGAGAAAATTCCAAAAAGCTGGACCCTTGACATTGATATTACTATGCCGCAAAATAATTTGCCCGGCTCTTTCATATCCTCTTCTCAAAACCAAGTGGTTAAAAATGCGTCTCTTACGCTCAATCCTTGATTCACGAATTTCGAAAGAAATTTGCATTTATAATTGGTCTATCACAGATCTTTTCGTCTTCACCACAAACTATTTTTAACTCCTGAGGTGCCCTTGCGTTATCCTCATCGTCTACGATTTTTCTTTTGCACAAATTAATTGTTGTCCCAATTTCGGTTGTAAACATATAATTTTTAGTATCTGTTGATGGCCCAGAAATATTTTCATTGACCATTAGAGATGAAGACTGTCCAGGTACATGATTTACCGCCAAAACATCCACCGATGATACAAAACATTCCACCAAACACTCGCGATCACTTTCCGATTCCAAATCAATAATTTTGAATAAATCGTCGTAACTCTCAAGTGAAAAAGTTAATTTGCTAGGAATGTCTAAATTGAATAGCTCTTCAATGTTGATATCAGACATTTTCTTCTTGTTTATATTACAACGCGCGCGCAGAAAAAAAACAAAAAAATTAGCGAACTGAAAACAAGGTGAACCGTCAGCCTTTGAAAACTCCAGACTTATGACAAAAAAGGGCCCTGAGAAAGAAAAGCTCCAGTGCACCCCCACCCTTAGTGAAAACTCATTAAAGAAGGAAAAAAGTCCTTCTAACGCTGATAATTTTCATTTAATCAAAAAATTTCACTGGGATAAATTGTTTGTCTTTTGGAGTAATACTGATAGCCATGCATAGAATTTTCATATTTTGAAAGAAGCGGTCTCAACAATTTTCAAAATGTGCTCACTTTTTGAATTTTGATCCAAAATAGTTAATTAACGAACCAGTTCTTTCTTTTTAGGCCTTCAAAAAGTGTGCAATAGCACAATCTAATCTGCTCAATCTTTCGAAAGTTATCGTGCCTACAGGATACTACAGACTACAGACAGACAGACGGATAGACAGACAGACAGACACCTTTGTGAAAACCGTGTTTTCTGACTCAAGGGGTCTCGAAACGTCAAAATTTGATTGAATCCGCGAAAGTCATCTTTCACATAAAACCAATACCTTCTCATTGAGATGAGAATGTAACAAGAGTAAAAATTTGTTCTTAAAATTTGAAGTAATACATTTTTTTTCGAAATTTAGAATCATAAATTATTTTTTGAATTTGAATTGAAAGAAAAATGTAAAAAAGTTTATTCTTGAAACCACAAATAATGAACAATCATTAAATAATGTTTTTTTTTTTACTTACTCGAACAACCTTGTTTCCCGAAACACGCCAATTCCTTTGACTATAATCGAAATTGTCAAGTTGAGGATATCAGCAGTTATACAGAAAAGCCCTTAATGCGAGCATTCCATCTTTTAAATATTTATCACCATGGAAAGTCCATTCCCTTTGCACATGGATGGAGAACTCCTTATACTTTACTACAGGAAACTCGAAAAAGGAATCAATCCAAGTGTCACATGGACCCACCCGTAAACAAATAAACAAATAATAATTATCGAAATACCTGGTAGAAACTAAAATAATTAATAATAAGATAAGGACGTTTTACTTACTTGGAAAAGAGCAGAACCATTAATTTTAAATTTATGTCCATCAATGATGAATGTCTGTCCATGCAGTGGTCACACGGGATTTATATCCTTCTTCAAATTTTTTTTTGTTGCCTCTCATATTTATGGATGGAGAACTCCTTATACTTTACTACAGGAAACTCGAAAAAGGAATCAATCCAAGTGTCACATGGACCCACCCAATTAAAGGTATATTAAAAAAAAAAAAAAATTAAGAAATTTACAGTATTCAAAAATTTCAAAATTTAAAAGAATTAAGGAAAATTCAAAAGAATTATAAAAAATTAAAGAAAATCCAAAAAAATGCAATCAAATTGAAAATATTTGAAGAAAATTTTAGAGATTGAAAGAAAATTCTAAAGACTTAAAAATTAAAGAGAATCCAAAAGAATTTAAGAGAATTGAAAAGAATTCAGGGAAGAATTTGAGAAGATTGAAAGATAATTCAAAATTTCAAAATGCTTCAAGGTAATTGAAAAAAAATTAAAAATAATTCAAGAATATTTAAAAATTTGTAAAAATTTCGGGAGAATTAAAAAAATGTCACTGGATTCAAGATAAATAAAAGAAAATTCAAGAAAAATGAAAAAAATTCAAGAGAATTATGAAGAATTAGAGAGAATTGAAAATAACTATTGAAGAATCAAAGAAATAAAATTAATGTGAAAGAATTGAAGACGATTCAAAAGAATTAAGAATTAACGAGATTCCAAAGTGATTGGACACAATTCAAAAGAATTGAAGAATTATTAAGAGGATCTAAGGATGATTTAAGAGAATTAAAGTTAAATTCAAGAAAATTCAAAAAATTTACAGGACTCAAAAAGTTTATGAGAATTTGAAAAAATTAAAGAAATTTCAAAAAATTCTAGATAACTATAAAGAATGAAAAAGAATAATTAAGAATTGAAGAAAATCCAAAAGAATTGAAGAAAATTTAAAATAATAAATGAAAATGTAAAAAAAAAAATCAAAGAAAATTATAAAGAGTTCAGAATTAAAGAGAATCCAACAAAATTTAAGAGAATTCAAAAGGGATTTAAGCAGATTAAAAAGATTTAAAAATTCAAAAGAATTCAAGAGAATTCACCATAATTTAAGAGGATTAAAAAATAATCTAAGAGAATTTAAGGTAAATTCAATAAAATTCAAAAATTCAAACGATTGAAAAAATCGAAAAAATTAATGAAAATTCAAGAGAATTCTAGAAAATTGTGAAAATGAAATATAAAAAAATAAATTAAATTAAAATGAATTGATTCAAAATAAAACAATTTGAAAAAATTGAAGGAAGTTTAATAGTCCTAAAGAATATTAAAAAGAGTTAAAGAGAATGTAAAAGAATTCAAGAAAGATTTAAGATGATTGAAGGAGAATTCAAAAAATTATTAAAATTTTTAAATAATTCAAAGTGAATTCAAAAATATTCAAGAGAATTAACGAATATTTAAAAAAATAAAGACTCAAAAAATTCAAGATAATTTAAAGAATTTAAAAGAATTTAACGTAATTCAAGAAAATTGAAATAAATATAATTCAAAATATTTCAAGAGATTTATTACAATTCAAGAGAATTCAAAAGAATAAAAGATATTGTAAAGAATAAAAAAATTCAAGAGAACTAAGAGAATTTAAAATGTCTCGAAGAATTCAATACAATTCAAAAGAATTCAAAATATTTCAAGAGATTTAATAGAATTCAAACAATTCATAAAATTTAAAAGATTAAAATATATTGTAAAGAATAAAAAAATTCAAGAGAACTAAGAGAATTTAAAAGATCTCAAAGAATTCAAGAGAATTTAAAGAATTTAACGTAATCCAAGAAAATTGAAATGAATATAATTCAAAATATTTCAAGAGATTTCATAGAATTCAAGAGAATTTAAAAGAATAACAAATATTGAAAAGAATAAAAAAAATCGAGATAACTAAGAGAATTTAATATATCTCAAAGAATGCAATACAATTCAAAAGAATTCGAAAGGATTCAAAATAATTCAAGAGATTTAATAGAATTCAAGACAATTCAGATAATTTAAAAGAATAAGATATTGAAAAGAATAAAAAAATTCAAGAGAACTAAAAGAATTTAAAAGATCTCAAAGAATTCAATGCAATTCAATAGAATTCAATAGATTTCGTAGAATTTAAAGAATTTAAAATATCTCAAAGAATTCAATACAATTCAAACGAATTCAAGAAAATTTAAAAGAATTTAACGCAATTCAAGAAAATTTAATTGAATAAATATAATTCAAAATATTTCAAGAGATTTAATAGAATTCCAGATAATTAAAAGAATTTAAGAGAATTAAACAAATTCAAAAGAACTGAAAGAATTCCAAAGAATTTAAAGAAATTTAGAGAATTCAGTACAATTCAAAATAATTCAGCAGAATTTAAGCAAATTTTAATTGCTTCAAGAAAATTAAAAACAATTTAAAAGAAATTGAAGATGAAATGAAGAGGTTTCCAAAAATTCAAGAGAATTTAAAAGAATCGAAAAAATTCAAAAGAACAAATAACTTCAAGAGAACTGAAAGAATTTAAAAGATCTCCGAGATTTCATAGAATTCAAGAGAATTGAAAGAATTTAAGAGAATTAATCGAATTCAAAAGAACTGAAAGAATTCCAAAGAACTCCAAGAATCTAAATAAATTTAGAGAATTCAATACAATTCAAAATAATTCAGAAGGATTTAAGAAAATTTGTAAAACTTCAAGAGAATTAAGGAGACTTCTAAGATATACAAAATAATTCAAGATTAATTCAAGAAATTTCACAGAATGCAAAAGAATTAAACAATTAAAGAGAATCAACAAAATTCAAGAGAACTAAGAGAATTCAATAGAACTAAAATAATTAAAGAGAATTTCAAAGAATTTAACGCAATTCAAGAAAATTTAAATAAATTAATATAATTCAAAAGATTTCAAAAGAATTCTAGAGAATTCAAGGAATTCAAGAGAATTAAAAAATTTAAAGAAATAAGAAGAATTCAAAAGATTTGATAGAATTTAAGATAGTTCATAGAATTTTAGAGAATTAAAATGATTCAAATACATTCAACCGAATTTAAGAAAATTAAAAAAGAATTTTAAAAAGTTAACCAAATGCAAATGAAATAAAAAGATTCGATAGAAATTAAATAATTCAAGAAAATTCAAAATATTTCCAGAGATTTGATAGAATTCAAAAAAATTTAGAGAATTTAAAAGAATAAAAAAATTCAAGAGAACTAAGAGAATTTGAAAGATCTGAAAGAATTCAAGATAATTTAAAGAATTTAAAAGAATTTACCTTAATTCAAGAAAATTGAAATAAATATAATAAAATTTTTTTCCAGAGATTTAATAGAATTCAAGAGAATTCAACGAATTTAAAAGAATCAAAAATATTGAAAAGAATACAAAAATTCAAGAGAACTAAGAGAATTTAACAGATCTGAAAGAATTCAAGAGAATTTCAAAGAATTTAACGTAATTCAAGAATATTGAAATAAATATAATTCAAAGTATTTCAAGAGATTTGATAGAATTCAAGATAATTGAAAATAATGAAAAATATTGAAAAGAATAAAAAAAAATCAAGATAACTAAGAGAATTTAAAAGATCTCAAAGAATGCAATGCAATTCAAAAGAATTCAAGAGATTTCGTAGAATTTAAAATATCTCAAAGAATTCAATACAAAAGAATTCGAAAGGATTCAAAAGAATTCAAGAGACTTAGTAAAATTTAAAGAATTTAAAATATCTCAAAGAATTCAAAACAATGCAAGAGGATTCAAAATAATTCAAGAGATTTCGTAGAATTTAAAGAATTAAAAATATCTCAAAGAATTCAATGAAATAAAAAAGAATTCCAGAGGATTCAAAATAGTTCAAGAGAATTTAAAAGAATTTAACGTAATTCAAGAAAATTGAAATAAATCAATATAATTCAAAATAGTTCAAGAGATTTAATAGAATTCAAGAGAATTCAGAGAATTTAAAAGAATAAAAGATATTCAAAAGAATAAGAAAATTCAAGACAATTCAGAGAATTTAAAAGAATAAAAGATATTGAAAAGAATAAAAAAATTTAAGAGAACTAAGAGAATTTAAAAGACCTCAAATAATTCAATGCAATTCAAAAGAAATCAAGAGATTTCGTAGAATTTAAAGAATTCAATACAATTCAAACGAATTGAAGAGGATTCAAAATGATTTAGGGAAATTTAAAAGAATTCAACGCAATTCAAGAAAATTTAATTGAATAAATATAATTCAAAATATTTCAAGAGATTTAATAGAATTCCAGATAATTAAAAGAATTTAAGAGAATTAAACAAATTCAAAAGAACTGAAAGAATTCCAAAGAATTTAAAGAAATTTAGAGAATTCAGTACAATTCAAAATAATTCAGCAGAATTTAAGCAAATTTTAATTGCTTCAAGAAAATTAAAAACAATTTAAAAGAAATTGAAGATGAAATGAAGAGGTTTCCAAAAATTCAAGAGAATTTAAAAGAATCGAAAAAATTCAAAAGAACAAATAACTTCAAGAGATCTCAAAGAATTTAAAAGATCTCCGAGATTTCATAGAATTCAAGAGAATTAAAAGAATTGAACTGTTTCAAAGAATTCAATATAATTCAAAATAATGCAGAAGGATTACAATTTTTTTTAATTCAAGAGAATCAAGGAGACTTTTGAGATATACAAAATAATTCAAGATTAATTCAAGATTAATACAAGAAATTTCATAGAGTGCAAAAGAATTAAACAATTAAAGAGAATTAACAAACTTCAAGAGAACTAAGAAAATCCAATAGAACTAAAATAATTAAAGAGAATTTCAAAGAATTTAACGCAATTCAAGAAAATTTAAATAAATATAATTCAAAAGATTTCTTAAGAATTCTAGAGAATTCAAGGAATTTAAGAGAATTAAAAAATTTAAAGAAATAAATAGAATTAAAAAGATTTAATAGAATTTAAGATTATTCAAAGAATTTTATAAAATTAAAATGATTCAAAAGAATTCAAAAAAATAAATAAAAAATAAAAAAATTCAAGAGAACTAAGATAATTTAAAAGATCTGAAAGAATTCAAGAGAATTAAAAGAATTTAACGTAATTCAAGAAAATTCAATTAAATAAATAAAATTCAAAATATTTCAATAGATTTCGTAGAATTTAAAGAATTTAAAATATCTCAAAGAATTCAATACAATTCAAAAGAATTCAAGAGGATTCATAATAATTCAAGAGAATTTAAAAGAATTTAATGTAATTCAAGAAAATTCAAATAAATGAATATAATTTCAAATATTTCAAGGGATTTAATAGAACTTAGAGAATGAAAAATTTAAAAATATTTAAAAGAATAAAAAAATTCAAAAAAACTAAAATAATTCGAAAGAAATCCAAGAATTTAAAGAAATTTAGAGAATTCAATACAATTCAAAATAATTCAGCAGAGTCGAAGAAAATTCTAATTACTTCAAGAAAATTCAAAACAATTTTAAAAAATGAATTTGAATTCCAGAGATTTAAAAAAATTAAGAGAATTCAGAGAATTCAGAGAATTTAAAAGAATCGAAAAAATTCAAAAGAACAAAAAACTTCAAGAGAACTCAAGCAATTTAAAATATCTCCGAGAATTCAATGCAATTCAAAATAATTCAAGAGAATTTAAGAAAAGTCTTAAAAATTACAAAGAATTCAAGGGATTTCATAGAATTCAATACAATTCAAAATAATTCAAGATTAATTCAACAGAATTCAATCATTTAAAAGAATTTTAAAGAATTTAACGCAATTCTAGAAAATTTTAATAAATTAATATACTTCAAAAGAATTCTAGAGAATTCAAGGAATTTAAGAGAATGAAAAAATTTAAAGAAATAAAAAGAATTAAAAAGATTTAATAGAATTTAAGAGAATTCAAAGAATTTTAGAGAATTAAAATGATTCAAAAGAATTCAACAGTATTTATGAAAATTAAAAAAAAAATTAAGAGAATTTGAGAGAACTAGAAGAATTTAATAGAACTAACCAAATGTAAAGGAAATAAAAAGATTCAATGGAAATTAATTAATTCAAGAAAATTCAAAGAAATAAAAAGAACGTAAAATACTTCGAGAGATTTAATAGAATTCAGTATTGAGCGATGAAACTATTTTGCTACTATTTTGAAAAAAAATGACGCTAAAGACACTATTTGCTCAAAATTTTCCGTTAATGCTTGCAAAAAAAAGTTTATGTTTCGGCAAAATAATTAAATTTGAACAAAATAGATTTATTTTGTATCTACAAAGATGAATTTTCACGAAGAATAAAAATTTTTATCAAGAGAGATGAATTTTCAACAGAATAGTTACTTTTTGAGTTTGAAAAATTATTTAAAAAAAAAAAAGAATTTTCAACTGGCTGAATTCAACTGAAAAACACAACTTTTAAATAAAATACAGGGTATCTAGCGTCCTGGAAATCCTTGAAAACCTGGAAAAGTCCTTGAATTTTTGACGAGAACCATGAATTAAATTCTTCTTTTCTTTTAAAATAATTATTTTATTGAAATGCAAAAAGTAATTTAAATCTTCTAGTCTATTATGAAAGAAGCATCTCGTTTAGAAGAAATCTCGCAACTGAAAATTTTTTTATTTATCAAAGATTTAAAAAAGGCGTGTAGACTAGATTTAAAATATTTCACAAAAATTTCACAAGGCTTTTAAAACTTTAAAAAGATTTCAAAGATTTTAAAAAAGATATAGTAAACTAAATTTCTAAGATTTTAAAAGATTTCACACAGATTAAAAATATTTTAATGATTTCAAATGAATACAAAAGATTTCAGAAAGATTTCACAAATAAACGAATTTTTTTTGTTAAAATTCGTATTTGCATTTTTCGGAAATTAATCTGTTTATAGGTTGAGGATTCAAGTATTTGGTTAAAAAAAATTAACTTTTTTGTTAAAAATTCATATTTTCGGGTTAAAAATTCAATTCATTTGTAGAAAATTCGTTTTTTTTTGTTTTTTTTTGGTTCAAAAATTCAACCGTTTGGTAGAAAATTAAATTTTTTGTTTAAAATTCATATTTTCGTGGTTTGGAAATCATCTATTTTATTAAAAATTAACTTTTTTGTTGAAAATTCTTATTTTCGTGTTGAAAATTCAACTCTTTTGTTGAAAATTTGCCTTTTTTGTTTAAAAATTCAACTGTTTGGTTGAAAATTAAATTATTTGTTGAAAATTCATATTTTCGTTTTTTGGAAATTAATCTGTTTTGGTTGAGAATTCAATTATTTTGTTGAAAATTCAACTATTCGACTGGAAATTAACGTTTTTGTTGAAATTCAACTCTTTTTTTGAAAATTTGTCTTTTTGGTTATAAAATTAATTTCCTTTGATAGAAATTTCATCTTTGTTGATTAAAAGTTCAACTGATTTGTAGAAAATTTATCGTTTTGGCTTGAAATTTTAACTATTTAATTAAAAATTCAACTGTTCAGGTTTAGTATTCAAGTATTTGTTTAAAAATTAACTTTTTTGTTGATAATTCATATTTTCAGGTTAAAAATACAAGTGTTTGGTTAGATTTTTTTTCTTTCTTGACTGAAAAATCTTTTTTTGTTGAAAATTCAACTCTTGTTGAGAATTCGTCTTTTTGGCTTAAAAATTCATCTCTTTTGGTAAAAATTTAATTTTTTTTGTTTCAAAATGAAACTGTTTTGTTGAAAAATAATCGGTTTTGATTTATAATCTAATTATTTTGTGGAAGATTCGTCTTTTTTGTAAAATTCGATTGTTTTTGGTTTAAAATAAAAATCTTTTTCGGTTAAAATATCAACTGTTACATATTTCTTTGAGAATTAATATTTTTTTTGTTGAAAACTCAACTACTTGGTTGAAAATTTAACTAATTTGTTAAATATTAACTTTTTTGTGGAATATCCAACACTTTAGTTGGAACTTCAGATGCTTGATTGAAAATTTAGCTATTTTGTTGAAAATTCGTCCTTTTTTCTTCTTAGTTCAAAATTATATATTTTTTTCTATTAAAATTTGAATTATTTTGTTAAAAATGTATCTATTTCGTTGAAAATTTATTTTTAATATTAAATTTATTGAATACTATTAAATGTATAAGTTCCTACTCAACACCATTTGTGAAATTAATTGATCTTAATTATAAAACGAATTTATAAACAAATAGTTGGCAAATTACAATCTCAATTTGAAATTTCGAGTTTGAAACATTTTAATTGTTCTAAAAGCCCTGAAAGAAATATTTATAACGATCAGGGAAAAGTCAAGGAATTTTGAAGAAATCTGTAAATTTTTTCTGGATATTGCAAACTCATGTTTATAATAATTTTCATTTTCTCTACAGTTTATCGATCTTTGCATAATGTTGGGTTGCGATTACACCGACAGTATTAAAGGCGTAGGACCAAAGCGAGCCATAGAGTTGATAAAAACTCACCGATCTCTCGAAAAAATTCTCGAAAATCTCGACAAGAAAAAATTCCCAGTTCCCGAAGATTGGAATTACAAGCAAGCACGGATTTTGTTCCAAAAACCGGAAATCACAGATCCCGAAGAAATTGAGGTAAATATAATCGATCTATTTTTTTTCGAGATGATGATTTTGATTCAAAATTATATTATTTGATTGAAAATTCAATTATTTGCTTGTAAATTCAACAATTTTGTTAAAAAAGTCGTCCTTTTTGTTTCAAAATTCGTCTTATTGCCTTAAAAGTTAAAATATATTGGTAGAAAACTCAACTATTTTGGTAGAGAATTGAACTATTTGGTTGAAAATTAACTTTTTTTTAATTAAAATGTTTTTGATTTTAAATGGATATTTTTTTGGATGAATTATCAACTATGACATTTATCTTTGAGAATTCATATTTATTTATTGGAAATGCAACTAGTTCTTGATAGTCTAACTACTTTTGTTTTAAATTATTTTTTTGGTTGCAAATTAAGTTTTGAAATGAAAAATTTAATTATTCCTTTTTTAATTGTAAATTGATAATTTTTATTTCAATATTTAACTGTTTTGTTAAAAATTCATGCATTTTATTGCAAATTGATCTTCTTGGTTGAAAATTCATCTTTTTGGGTTGAAAATTCAACTATTTTTGTGTAAAATTTAACTATTTCTTTGAAAATGTACATTTTTGTTAAAAATTTAACTGTTTTGTAGAAAATTCATCTTTTTGGGTGAAATATTAATCTCTTTAGGTAGAAATTTCATCTGTTTTAGTTGAAAAGTCAACTGTTTGTTTTAAAATTATTCTTTTTTGGTTTGAGTATTCAACTATTTTGTTAAAAATTCAACTATTTGGTTAAAAATTAATTTTTTTGTTGGCAATCCATATTTTTGGTTATAAAATTCACCTCTTTTGGTAGAAATTTCATCTGTTTTGGTTTAAAATTCAACGATTTCAGTTGAAGATTCATCATGTTAGTTGAAAATTCATCAGTTTGGTGAAAAATTAATTTTTCCCATGAAAATTTAACTATTCCATTTTTTGTTGAAAATTGATCTTTTTAAGTTCAAAACTCAACTTTTTGATTGAAAATTGTTTTTTTTCAGTTGAAAATTCAACTATTTCGTTGAAAATTTATGTATTTTCTTGAAAGTCGTCTTTTTTGGTAAATTTTGTTTGTTTTTTGGTTGAAAATTCAACTAATCTAATTAAAGATTGATCATTTTAGTTGAAAATTATTATTTTTTTGGTTTAAAATTCAACGATTCCAGTTGAAGATTCATAATTTTTGTTGAAAATTAATCAGTTTGGTGAAAAATTAATTTTTCCAATGAAAATTTAACTATTCCATTTTTTGTTGAAAATTGATCTTTTTAAGTTCAAAACTCAACTGTTTGATTGAAAATTTACCTTTTTCAGTTGAAAATTCAACTATTTCGTTGAAAATTTATTTATTTTCTTGAAAGTCGTCTTTTTTTTTTTTGGTTGAAAATTCAACTATTTTAGTTAAAGATTGATAATTTTAGTTGAAAATTATTATTATTATTATTATTTATTTTCAAAATTCAACGATTCCAGTTGAAGATTCATCATTTTAGTTGAAAATTCATCACTTTGGTGAAAAATTAATTTTTCCAATGAAAATTTAACTGTTCCATTTTTGGTTGAAAGCTGATCTTTTTTATATCACTCTGAATGCATTTCCAAGGACCTAAGTATATCCAATTTAAAAAAAAAATTCTTGAATGGCAGAAATCATCGAAAATTATTTAAAAATATAACATTTCTACTAAAAAGGTTGCTTGTTCTTTTCGCCTTGTAAAAATAAACTTGAGATATCTGGAAAGAACGTGGATTTATCAGGGGATTTACTTCCAGGATTTGATTAGACACCCTGAAGTCACTTGAAATTCGATTACAGTCAGAAAATGAAGAAGAATATTGAGGAGATTTTAGTTGAAGCCAATTTTACAAATAACTCTGTTGTTTTCGAAATGTCGTAACGAGAATAGAGCCAACGAACTTTAGTTCCCAAGATTCTATTTGTGTAGCTGGTGTGTGAAAAGATGAATTCCAGGTCTAATGGTTTTTGGTTTTTCAGCCGATTCATAGGGAATTGAAGCGCAGAATGGACACCAATGTGCGGAGGCGACCTTCTTATTTGTCGTTTAATACTCATGGAAATGGAGAGAGGATTCTTGAGTTTAAAAGAGACACGGTTGACAAGACAATGAAATCATTATGCAGAAACGAGGACTCGCCAGCGTTTATCTTTATATTATTTCAGCTTGAAGCTTACTATCTCCAATTTAAGAAATAAGAGAATAAATTGTCTGATCTCTGTCTTTGAAGAAGCATGATCCAAACATCTTTTGTTGATCAGGGAATAGAATTGGTCTTGATTTAGTGATTGTTTTGATTATTCCAAGTCAGTTTCGGTGCAAAGAGTTATTTTTGTCGACGAGTCGCTTAAGTTGAGTCGGAGGATTCTAAAACTGGAGATGTTTTCTAGCCTAATCGCTAAATTTATCTCAAGGCTGCAGATTTGCGCTGGTACACGAATGGATCAAAATCAAGTTATGCGCACGCGATCTCGAAAAAGAAATATGATGGATCTTTTTTTCCTGGCTGTCTAGAATCGTTGCCTTTCTCTCCTTTTCTTTTTTATTTGACCCTTATTCTCGAGGCCGAATTCTTCTTCAGGGTGGCGACTTGATCGGGAAACTGGGAATTTAATCAGGGTGTCTAGGGTCCTGGAAATCCTTGAAAACCTGGAAAATTTCTTGAATTTTGCTCATGGTCCTGGAATTTTCATTGCCTTAAAGAAAAAATTAAGTTTGACTGAGTTATTCCAGTCAGGGAATTTTATTTGACTGGGAAAGTCACGGATTTTGACAAATTTGAAACTTTTCAATTTGAATTTGAAATTGTTTTATTTTGTTTATAAAAGATTCTATGTTGAGAATGTAACAAGATTAAGATTGTGGCATTTGAATATTAATGGTCAGGGAAAATGAAAAATTGGTCAGAATAAAGATCGAGAATTTTTGAAAATGATGTTTAAGCAGTGTCTGGCGTCCTGGAAATCCTTGAAAACCTGGAAAAGTCCTTGATTTTGTTTTACCTGAAAAAACCTGGAAAATTCCTTGAATTTTGCTTATGGTCCTGGAATTTTTATTACCTTAAAGAAAAAAAAAATTTTGTTCTCTGGTGAACAGAAAAAGACTGCTGAACCGTTTTTTTTTCTTTGGTTGAAAATTTAACTATTTTGTTGAAAATTCATTTTGTTTGGTTAAAATATTAACTATTTAATTTTGCGCTGAGAATTTATGTATTTGTTGAAAATTCAACTGTTTTTGGTTGACGTTTGATTTTTTTGTTTCAAAATTCGAAAGTTTGGTTGAAAATTCATTTTTGCAGGTAGGAAATTCAACTATTTTGTTGAAAATTTGTCTATTTGCGCAAGAAATTCGACATTGTGGATTAATATAATTCAATTTTGTTGTTGCAAATAAAATAAATAAATTTTTTAAATTAGAAAGTTTGCTTTTCCATTTCTGGTTGAAAATTGATCTCTTTCATTTTGAAATTTAACTATTTGGTCGAAACTTTATCTTTTTTATTTGTAAATTCAAGTATTTGGTTAAAAATTCATGTATTTTGTTGAGAATTCCTCTTTTTTGGTAGAAAATTAACGATTTTGGAATTTTTTTTTATCTTTGAAAATTCAATTACTTGATCGAAAATTAAACTCCTTTGTTAAAAATTTATTTTTTTAAGATTCATCATTTTTATTGAAAAATCATCTCTTCGATTGTAAATTTACATATTTTGTTGAAAATTTGATTTTTTTGTGCTGAATAATTTTTTTACTAAAACTTCAAGTACTTTGCTGAAAATTCGTTTTTTTTATTACAAATTAATTTTTTTTTTAACTGATAATTTAAGCAATCCAATTGAATATTCCAATATTTTTGTTAAAACTTCATCTCTCCCATTGGAAATTCAACTATTTCAGTTAAAGATGCACCATTTTAGTTTAAAATTCATGACTTTGGTTCAAAATTTAACTATTTTGATGAAAATTCGTTTTTTTCTTCTTGTAAAATTAATTTTTTAACTGGATATTTAATTATTCCATTTTTTGATTAAAAATTTACGTAGTTGGTTGAAATTTTTTTAATTTTTAATTTTTTTTCTATTTAAAAATTCAAGTATCTTTTTTGGTAGAAAATTAATGATTTCGGTTGAAAATTCAATTACTTTATTGAAACTTAAACTCCTTAATGAAACATTCATCTTTTTTTGAAGATTGCATTTTTTTAATTAAATTTTTCAACCAAAAATGTATGTACTTTATTGAAAATTCGTTTTTTTTTGTTTTTTTTTTTTGTTACAAAATTACTTTTTTTTAAACTGACCTTTTTAACTCTCCTACAAGCAATACAAACAATATATGCAGGCAGTAAAGCGAGTGTAAGGGCAAATGGGAAACTGAGTGACTGTTTTAATATTGTGCAAGGCGTGAAAGAAGGATGCGTTATGTCCTGACGGCTATTTATCATATTCATGGATAAGTGTCTAAAAATATCCCCCTTCGACAAGGAAGGTATAGATGTTGAAACAGTGAAAGTGCGTGGATGGGCTTTCACAGATAACAAGATTGTCAGATAAGAATCAATCGAGGTAATGGCGTTTGAAGGAAAAAGTAAGAAAACATTGTGCAACATTGTCCTAAATGATAAGAGTTTCGAGCAAGTTGACAAATACTTATATCAGGGTAGCCTATTCACTAGCGACGGAAAAATATATGGGGAGTTAGATAGGCGCATAAATGAGGGTCAGAAGGTTATCGGTAGAGCAGGGTCTGTTCTCAGAGATAAAAAAAATCAAAAAAAGCTAAAATGATCAAACATAATTCTATATTTGTACTGACTGTACTACACGGCATCGAGACATGGACATGGCAAAAAAAGGACAAGAGTAAAATTAACGAGATTGGCATGAAACCTATGTGCACAATATGCGGGGAAACACTGCTGGACAAAGTCCAAAATGAGATAACCCTCCAAGAATGTGGTACAGGAGAGACACTAGTTGATATATAAGAAAGAAATCAGGTGAGGTGGTTCGGACATGTTGAAAGAATGAAAGATGAACGAGTGACTAAACAGGTGTATGAAGGTAAAGTGAATGACAGAATGCCCAGAGGTAGTCCGCTAAAAGAATGGATAAAATCTGCGAATGATACATTAGTCCGAAGAAACATAAGAAGCCATAGATGCACGAGAGCTTGCATGAAAAAATTCATGGACGTGAAGGAAGCTAGAATAGTATGCCAGAACAGAAACGGGTGGCGACAAATAATTTATAAAAAGAATGTGAGTAGAGTGAATGACGCCTGAAAAAAAGACCTTGGATACGAATGGGCCCAAATGGGGAACCACGCATAACAATATTGTGAGGCTCTTCACGTGGGGTGATCGCTAGAGAGATTGATCAGAAACCTGGATCAGAGCAGTGTTGCGGAACGAACGTGTCATTTAAATAATTAACAGGAGAATTCTAGATCAATCTATAACATCTATACCTTACACCTATATACTTATCTACCCTATACCTATATACCCATTTACACACTACTACTTTCCAGCCGAGCAATTCACGCCTACCCCGAAAGCGAAATGGCTTGTTGATATAATAATAAACTCAAAAATCACGTGATATTTATTCGTGCCCTGGTTAATTTAAAGAGCATGATTTGCTTTTGATCTGCTAGTACGAATTATAATAAAATGTCAGTAACTAAATAAAAGAAACCATAGAATATTCATGAGCTACATTCTTGATCCAATTCTGTAGTAATACATTATTTAGTGTTTCCTCTAATTAGAAAGATAAGGAGCGTGCATAGTAATTAATTTTTTTTACTTGAAACTGTCTTATGAAATGTGAATATATAAGTAGTACAAACTTGACGCCTATATTCGATAAAATTACGCTCATAGAATGTGTGTTTTATATCATACAGAGAAGCACTCAAATATTTTTCAGTTACATTGTTAACAAAATTTTTCGTTGATACATTAATCGGTAGATTCTCTAATTAGAAAAGATGAGCTAGACGTGCACAGTTAAGAGTGTACCATCTTTTCATATACCTATAGATGAGAAATTTCCCACTGCATTTCCTACTGTGTTCTTCCGCCGCGAGAAGACGTACCCTTCCTGTCTGAAACAATCTGACATTGGGAAATAATTGATCCCAAAGTATTCCGAGCAGATCTATGTCTTACAGATGTCATTTTTTCGGATGCTCGGAAAAGTAATCAGCTCCAAATTTTTCCTGAAAAAGTAATCCAAAAAGGCAGCATGAGCCTACAAAAAAACGATTTTCGAGGCGATTTAAATATATTATCTGACATATATACAGCTTCAGTATTTTTATTTAATATAAAAAAATATTGATTGTAAAAGATTATTAATAAAACTGAAAGAAGTTAATTTCTAAAATTTATAAATAAAAATTATTTATATTCTTATAATTCTACACTCAGAAAAATATGTTTGTTAGATTCAGACAACATTTATTTGATTCATACAATCATTTTCCTGAGTGTTTCCGAGCGTTTTCATTTTTAATTTACGAAAAATCTAATCCTCTTTTTTTTTGTTGCAGATTTAAGTTCACAGTTTGAATGTTTACCTAATGGCGACCCCATTCCTGGTGTTCCTCGTTCCGGAACATCTTCCATTCTCGATAGATCTCATTCTTCGGTCAGGTCTTCTCCTCCTGCAGAGCCTCTTCGTCGTGCCAGGTATAGGTCTCTTAACACCAGGCATCTTCCTTCACGCAAACTTGGATCTGCACGAGCAGACCAAGGATTTCTTCGGCTTATTCCAATCAATAATCCGCTCCGGCAATTCGAAATTCAGAGATACACTTTTTTGCCGACAAAGGCCTTTACATGCACGCATCAGGACGTAATAGCTTGAGGAACATACCATGCCATGAACAAAAGTTTTATCAACATCTACTGGTGACGCTGTTGTAATAATATATCGAAATACATATCTTATAGGAATATTTAATCACAAGGCAGAACGGGCTGGCATAAACATGGAAAGTGGCGTGGTTTTTGACTTGACCCCAGAATTAGTCGATGATACTCCATTAGACTCCCGTCACTCAATCAGAAACAATTTTAGAATAATAAATGTCAACGACATTCTTCCACAACATTAGGGCAAGAGAACTTATTCCGGTTCAGTAATTTATTTTATTTAAGGGGATTTTAAGTATTTTAGAGTATTTTGAGATTTCAAGGAATTTTCAAAAGGAGGAAAGGGACCTTTGAGTTAAAAAATCGATTTTCAGATTTTAATGGATTTTGAAGGAATTGTTATGAAGCTGCAAAGTGAAGCGTAAATGGCCTATTTTGACGTGTGCGGACGGCCCGAGAAATCCAGCCCGACCACTTTCTGCACATCTTTCCGTTCTGTGTCCGTGTGACTCAAAAGCTCGTCTGACTCGCTGAGCGCGGAGCGAGAAGATGCCGTCGTAAGTGGAGGGGATGGATTCCGGAGACTGTCCCCACTCTGTGTCTGACTTCAGCCGTTTCTTCCATCGCTTCTATTGATGCTTCTATTGATACTTCTCAGAAATTCGCCTGCTAAGCCTAGGTCCCTTTCCTTGCGGCACTTCACAGAGTTAAAAAGTTTCAAGTTATTCAAAAAATTTTTAAAGGACTTGAGATATTTGAGGAAATTTTTTAATTTTTTATCAATTTCAACAATTTGAAGGATTTGAAATATCTTCAGGTATGTTTAATTGATTGCAATACTTTGAAGTGGTATTAAGTGATTTGAAATATTTAAGAGTATTTTAGAAGATTCTATGGAATTTTTCAGGGATTAGAAACAATTTCAAAAGATTTGAATATTTTGAAAATTTTTTTAATGTTTTTAAAAATTTCGTCGAATTTTCAAGTGCTTCAAAAAATTTCAAATTATTTTTAAAGATTAAAAATATTTTAAGGCATTTTAAAAGATACCAAACATTTTTTTATTCATTTCACTAACTTACTGTGATTCAAAGGACTTGAAATATTTTAGGGAATGTTTTTACGACTCCAAGAAATTTTTGATTTGTTTCAATAATTTGAAGGAATTTAAAAGTATTGGGAATGTTTTAGATTATTTATGATTCACTTATTATAATATTATATTTATATTAGAAAATATGAAGATATGAGGTATTATAAAATATTATAAAATGTTATAATTCAAACTTTTCTTGGAATCTTAGAAATTTCATGAAATTCTTTTCAATTCTCTTGAATTCTTCTAAACTCATTTTAAACTTGGAAAGCTCGGATCTTGCGACAGAAAGCATAAAAGTTATAGAATTTTAATTGAGAACATTAAACATTGAATAATTTCTCATTAAATTTTTATAATTGGAAAGTTTTAAATTAATAGTCTTCAACTTTTGCTATACAAGTGTTGTAACTTTGAAGTTTATTTTTATTCCGTAAAGAATATTTGTAAATAAATCCGTAAAAAATCGTTTGACTTTTTGGATAGAAGTAAACTTTGGGAAGTCCTAAAAGAGTATGGATTCAAGGGATGGCTCCTACAAGCAGTACAAACAATATATTCAGCTAGCAAAGCGAGTGTAAATTTTATGCAACAGTCTTTGGGGTTTTATGCGAATAATGCGGCTTCTTTGAGGCCATAATGTTAATCCATTGCAGGGTATTTTTTTCAATTCCAAAGAAATATTTTAAATACTTTAAAGACTTTAAATATTTGCGGGAATTTTATAACATTCAAAGGAATTTCAGAGGATTTGGAATATTTTAAGTATTTCAAAAGATTCCAAGGCATTTAAATTGATTTCAGTAATTTAATAGAATTTGAAAGGACTTGAGATGTTTCAGGGTATTTTAAATAGAAAGTTCTCAGGAATTTTTCAGCCTGGATTTGGTAATTCAGATATTGCAAAATAATGTGCAAATTTTATTTATCATGATAACTTTAATATTTGTTTCTTATTTTGCATTAAATTTTATCCTCAACCACCCTGAAAAATGTATCATTGCAATAAATTTATATTATTGAAATTGATGACATGAATTGGTATTGAAACAAACGTATTTGCATTGTCTTGTTTTTATAATTAGGAACAGTGCGCATCCTATAAAAAACAGTTTTGTTATCAAACATTTTATTTCAACTTCCGTCGCTTCTCCATGTATTTAATTTGTGTATTTTTAATGTTATTTTTTACGATTCAAACAAAAACAAAGCTTCTTCCACCAAGTCATTAATGACAAATTTTTATAGCTTTTTCTTGTGTAAGCAGCTTTTGTCTATTAATTTTTTTCATAGCTTGTGTCGTTTTTCCAAAAATTGTATTCCTCTATTTTCAATTGTATTTTCTAAGAATAAAACAAAAGCTACGCATTCATTAAAACAGCGATTGCAACAAATTTTTAGATTATTTTTAAATGCACAATTTTTGTCTATTCTCCTTTTTACGCACCTTGCGTCGTTTGTCCACAAATTTAATTTTTCTATTTTTAAAGATATTTTTTACGAATAAAACAAAAACCATGCATCCTATCAAAAAGTGGTCAGTAACAAATTTGCAGATCTTTCTTATGTGCAGAATTTCTGGTTTTCCTCCTTTTTTATATCTTGCATAGTTTGACTGCAAAATGGAATTTTTGGTTTTTTTTCCGCGATCAAAGATTGAATCTTTGATTTTTCAAAAAATTAAAAAACTTGTAATGAAAATGTTTTAGTGTGTTTAAGAAGCAACCTTTTTCTTTTCCTGCCATTTTTTTATATCGTACGTTTTTTGGCTTAAAATGTTCATTTTTGTTTGTTTTTTGGTATTTTGTGAATGCTATAACTCGAGTAACTATTATTTCATCAGAAAAAGTCATTGGAATAAATTGTTCATCTCTTCAAGTACTACGAAGATCCATACACAGAATTTTTAAATCTTGATAAAAGGTGTCTCAGACATTTAAAAAATGCGCTCACTTCTTGAATTTTCATCCAAAATGGCTGGCCAACGAGCTTGAACTTCATTTTAGGACACTTGAAGAGTATGCCTAAGCCCAATCCAATCTGTCATTTCTTTCGAATTTCATCGTGCTAACAGTCTAAAATTCGACATGCATACACACCTACATACATGCATACCCACATACATACCCAAATGCATACAGACAGACCGACGCATTTGCGAAAATCTGTTTCTTGGGTTCAGAAGGTCTCAATATGTGGACATTTGACAGCAGCGAGACCTGGATCTACCAAGAAAAGAATACGAGTACAATTAATGCGATCAGCATAAACTTTCTGCGCACGCTGAGCAGTAAAACACTAATGGACAATATGAGTATTAGGATAATCCTCACAGAATGTGGTGTAGAAGAGACACCAGTTGAAATAGGTGAAAGCAATTCTTTAAGATGATCTGGGCATGCTGAGAGAATAAGAGATGATTGACCAAGGAAACAAGTGTGTCAAGGCAAAGTAAATGACAGCGAGCCCAAAGGCAGATCGCGGAATGAATGTTTACAATGTGTGAATGTGACTCTGATCAGAAGAGACATAAGAAGCCATAGAAACACATAAGCTGGCATGAGAAAATGCATAGACTCTCGAACATATTCTACAAAAAGATATCTTATCTAAATTAAAGTAGTTTTCGAGGAGTTGAGCTAACAAAACCTCACAGACTGTGCTGTAGATTGCTCTCCAGAATCAGCGTAAATCTATGAATTTTTTAAAAAATTTCTAGGAATTTTTTTCCTTGAATCACAATTTATAATGAGTATAAAAAATAGATCGCGCAAAAAAAACTGCGAATATAATTTCTGGAATGTACACTACCTTTTCTACCTTTTTATTAAATATCTCAGCCAATTCTTCATCGTTCTGAAGCAAACTTCCTATAATATTTGTAAATCAATAAATTTTAAATGTTGTATTTCTTTCAGAATAACTTAGAAAATTTTGATTTCACAATCTGAATTATTTTGATGAGATGTAACTATTCATGAAATTCATTATTATTTTTACAAAAAAAAAACTCTAAAGTTACTATTGCGTTTTTTTGAAGTAGATTTTCGTAATTTGTTTGAGAACATTTTTTTCCATGCAAAATCAAAATTCATATAGTAAAAAACACGCCTAATAATATTTCAAATTCAGACAAAAAAGAATCTCATTCGATATATAAAGAAATAAATTATAAGAAGTATTGTATCATTCTGAATCTTGATTACTATTAAAATAAGACTCTCTCTAAATCACGCAATCTACATTTATTCTCGCCTTGATGATAAGAGAAGACAAACCCTTTTTTTTAATCAGCGGAACAGAGGTATTTTTTGGAAAAATGAAGAGATTTTCATTTGAGGAATGGAAATGATTTTTTAACTAATGCATGTATGTATGATATGTATGTCGTATTGGAGTGCTTCCTGAAATCCTTTTTTCATATTTTCTAAATCCTTAACATGGAAATATCATTCTCTTAACGAGCGAATGAGAAAAATTTATAATTAAAAAGTCTGATTTTTTATGTTGTGATAAACATCCACAGCTTCATCTTCCTCCTATTATTTTTCTTCTCTAAATAATTGTCACGCAAGTAGGTATATTACACTGATTCAATGAAGTTAAATCAGTAGTTGAGAGGTACTCTAATAAAGACTCACCCCAGTTTTTGTTGACCTTACTACCCCAAGTCGAATGATTGCATGAGCGTCACATCCGATGAGCAATGGCCATCCTTTTACGCAGCAGTAGCCCACCAGATGTCTCCATTCCTTCGGATGTTGGTAAGGCCTTGGAGTCAAATGATGGGTACGCTGAAAATATCATAATAGGTTGGCGCCTGCCTCCTAAATAGTGCTCGACCTTTACTGCCATCAAGTCTCTAGAAAATAACCTGAGTAATCCAATAAATTAAATATCGTCTCTGACATAAAGTGCTTCCCTAGTTGTTCATACGGAACTTTCATAAATGACTATCTGGATAAAATCCAAACCGGAAGAGGGATATTTAGTGCGCGTTTTAACTTCCAGTTGTCTCCTTCACTTCTTCCGTTAAGAGATCCGGAGCTCTCTTTTCGAGTGTGACTTCGGTTTTTTAAAGGATCTTCATATGGATTCTCTTCAACCCATAGTGAGACCTGCAGTTGATCTTCTTCAGACTCTCGACCTCTCCTGGCCTTGCAGTTATTACAAGTTGGGTAGCTTGACTCAGTAACACAAATATGCCGTATATGACACCATACCCTAATAACATTCAGCCCTCGTCACGGTAGGTAGTTCACGTCTTATGTTAGGGAACTGTTTTGGGAATCAAGAGCCATCCGATTTTCGCTGCTTACTCGTCGCTACCTGCGGGAGTTCTTAGGCGTTCTCACCGTGTCCAGGTCCGAACTCGCCTTTTCCTCCGTCAGGGAAAATTAATTCCCCGCCGTAAGGAATAGTCGAGTGACGCGTCCCATTCTTCTATTTTTTAAAGAAAATTAGAGAAGGTTCCAACCACTAGTGCTTTTACCCTATATCAAGGTAAAAAATCCTCAAAAGTCCCACAAGAATAAAAGAGATGGAAGCACAAAATGCCCAATAGATCTGCATACATTTTTTGTCAAATATTTGGATATATTTGGATGTTCTAACATTATTATAAAAATTAATTTCCAAGCAAAATCTGAATATGTCTGGATTTTTAAACACTGTAAACTGCTTGGATTTCCAAACCCAATCCAAGTAGGTTACGGCATTGAATCATTCAAACAGATCCTAACAGCAATGGAAATGTAGTGCTCATTGGTAAGATTCTGTTTGGGAATCCAAACAGAATCGAATTCGATTAAACTTGGGAAATCCAAGCAGGTCGGAGTGTTTCAAAGACTAAACCAATCCCTGTAGAAAGTAGGAATTATTGCAACATCCGTGAAATTCTACTTGGCTTTCCAAACAGAAACTAATTCAGATTACCTTCAAAAATCCAAATAAATAACGGTATTAGAACTATACCGCCTAAGACTGTGCCACTTCAAACTACAAAAATTTAAACAACAGCACTTCAAACTGCCGCGATTCAATCGAAAACACTTCAAACCACAGAAATTCATACTGCAGCACTTAGAACTGCCACACTTCAAACCTGCCACGTTTCAAACTGCAGAACTTATAACTGAAGCACTTTAGACTGCAAAATATTTAACTGAAGCACTTCAGACTGCGGCACTTTAAAATGTAGCACGTTAACATACAGCACTTGAAACTGCAGAACTTCAAATTTTAGAACTTAATACATTATCGTGTGTAACAAAAACTTTCATCACGGAAACGTCAATCATCGATAATCAGCATGAAAGTTGTAGGAGGATATCCAATACGAAAAGAAATTGCGAAACTATTCTATATTTAGAAAAAGCCCCACACAAACTAACTCAAACCTTCACTTAGGACCTAGGAAGGTCAAATATTGATTTTTTTGAAGAATGGTTATGATAACTCATTAACGCATGCGACGCATCGCATATCTTTAGCTTCGTGTCAAATTTTGTTGCACAGGTAAATATTTTTCATAAGGATTTTGATGAAATTTCAAAATGTTGAGACCCTCTTTTTCTGTTTATTTTTCCAACAGGAACATGTGTTCCAGGACAATGGTGCAGTCTAACACAGTTTGTCGCTAAAAGCGGACGCGTCTCTCGAATGTCAAAAAATAAAATATTATTTTCCCAGTGAACCGGTCTTTTTGCGCGACTGTTTTTTAATTATTCTTCCGTGCACGCTCTATTTTAGTTCTTTTCCAAGATGCCATTCAAGAATTACCAAGAATCTCTGAAGAATAGGCCAGAATCCAAGTTCAATCAAACAATGGGTATTCCCTGCCTAGAGGTAGGCCGGGAATTGGTAGATGGGAACATATGAACTCCTACCTAATACAACGCTGCTAAAGAATGGTGACCTTCTCAATATGAAAAAACATCAACCAATTGCGAATCACGGTTTTCTTTACTTGCCTCCCTCCCTCCTCCAGTAACAGAAGTTTTGGGGGACTGATGATACAGCAAGTCTCTACACCATATGACGAATCACTTCTCAACTCGGACATGATTTTCGACTCGCAAAACTAAATTCGCGCATAAAGGTGGTAGCTGGGTGTACAATTTAAACATTGTATAATACAATCGACAAAATAACCTTCAAATGGACTGAAACCTCGACTGACGAAATGCATACACACGGTAATAGTAAAGGTCGAGTTTCAGGCGATGAATAGAGACTGGGAGTTTGGAATGTTACACAAGTGAATGATCTTAAGGTAAGATAACTACAAGAAACTAGGCACGTAAGGAAACTAGATATTTTATATGTACTTAAGACGGAGAAGAAGGGTAGCGAATGTAGAAACATAGAAAAAGGGGTGTTAAAAGGCGGTTTTGAAATGTGGTCAGGAGTAGGTAGTGAATCACATGGTAGTCAAGAGGTCGGTTTAATCATGAATGAAAAAGCAAGACAGCATCTCAAACATCATGATTTTGTATCTCCCAGATTGTTGTGGTCTAGAATAAAGGTAGGAAACAGAAGATTATTCATCATAGCCTGCTACGCCCCAGTTGATGGCTGCCCAAGGGAAGTCAAAGACGCCTTCTGGGACACTATAAATGATACAATTAGTACTTGCGATCGAGCTGGAAGAATGATTTTGCTAGGAGATATGAACGGATGAGTCGGAGTCCAACGTCAAGATACAGTTACAGATACAGTACTAGGTAGGGGATCCAAGAAAAAATTATAACAAAAAAAAAACGAAATGAACGCGAATTAAGATTAAAAATTTACAGAAGCCAGAAGTGCGAATGAATTTTCAGAATAAGATAAACAAACGCATAGATGAGGCAACTTGGGAGGGGCTTAGAATTAATAATGATGTAGAAGGCGCGTGGACTATGTTGCGGGATAAAATTGTTAAAACTGCGATTGAAGTATGTGGTACGGCGGTTGTAGGAAGAAAATCTGGTGCTCCATGGTGGAATGATGCAATCAAGGCAGGTCAAAAAGAAAAGAAAGAAGCGTACGAAAGAAAGTTAAACATCACAGGTCTTAGAGATGAGGAGCGAAATAGACTTGAGAATGATTACAGACACAAAAAGAGGAAAGATGAACAACAGTACTGCGACAAAGAACATAATGAATTAGAAAACCCAATATATAAAAAAGAAAATGAGATACAAACAACTGCAATAATTACAAAGGTATCAGCTCACTAAGTACCGTGAGTAAAATATACTCAAAAATCTTTATACGTAGGGTAACAGAAATTACAGAAGAAAATATATTATGAGTTCAAAGTGGATTTATACCACGAAGATCATCTACGGATCAGATATTCAGCCTACGACAGATCACATAAAAAAGCTTAAGAGTAGGAAAGGAAGTGTTCTGTGCATTTGCTGACCAAGAAAAAGCATTTGACAAGGTGAACAGAAGTAACCTTTGGGAAATCCCGAAAGAGTATGGAGCCCATGTATAGCTCCTACAAGCGATACAAACAATACATGCAGGCAGTAAAGCGAGTGTAAGGGTAAATGGGAGACTGAGTGACTGTTTCGATATTGTGCAAGCCGTCAAACAAGGAGGCGTTATGCCCTGATGGCTATTTATCATATTCATGGATAAGTGTCTTAAAATGGCCTTCTTCGACAAGGAAGGTATAGATCTCGAAACAGTGAAGGTGCGTGGATTGGCTTTCGCAGATGACTGTCAGTTAGGAATCAATCGAGGTAATCGCGTTTGAAGGAAAAAGTGAGAAAACATTGCTCAACATTGTCCTAAATGATAAGAGATTAGAGCAAGTTGACAAATACTTATATCAGGGTAGCATATTCACTAGCGACGGAAAAATAGGTGGGGAGTTAGATAGGCGCATAAATGAGGGTAAGAAGGTTATCGTTAGAGCAGTGTCCATTCTCAGAAATAAAAACGAATCAAAAAAAGCTAAAACGATCATACATAATTCTATATTTGTAACGACTCTACTCTACGGTATCGAGACATGGACATGCCAAGAACAGGGCAAGAGCCAAATTAACGAGATTGACATAAAACCTCTGTGCACAATATGCGGGAAAACACTACTGGACGAAGTCTAAAACGAGATAATCCTCGAAGAATGTGGTACGGGGAAGACACTAGTTGATATATGGGAAAGAAATCAGTTAAGGTCGTTCGGACATGTTGAAGGAATGAAAGATGAACGACTGACTAAACAGGTGTATAAAGGTAAAGTAAATAACAGAATGCCCAGAGGTAGTCCACCGAAAGAATGGTTAGAATCTGTGAATGAGACACTAATCCGAAGCGACATAAGAAGCCATAGAAGCACGAGAGCTTGCATGAAAAAATGCATAAACGTGAAGGAAGCTAGTATAGTATGCCAGAACAGAAAAGGGTGGCGACGAACAATTTATAAAAAGAATGTGCGTAGAGTGAGTGATGCCTGAAACAAAGACCTTGGATACTAATGGGCCCAAGTGGGGAACCATGCACAACAATTTTGTGAGGCTCTTCACGTAGGGTGATCGCTAAAGAGATATATCAGCAACCTGGGTCAGAGCAGTGTTGCGGAACGAACGTGTCACTTAAATAATTAACTTAATAATTAATAATTAAATAATTAATTAAATAATTAGATCAATCTAAAACATCTATACCTTACACCTATATACTTATCTACCCTATACCTATATACTCATTTACACACTACTACTTTCCAGCCGAGCAATTCACGCCTAACCCGAAAGCGAAATGGCTTATTGATATAATAATAAACTCAAAAATCATGTGATATTTATTCGTGCCCTGGTTAATTTAAAGAGCATGATTTTCTTTTGATCTGCTAGTACGAATTATAATAAAATGTCAGTAACTAAACAAAAGAAACCCTAAAATATTCACGAGCCACATTCTTGATCCAATTCTGTATTAATACATTATTTAGTGTTTCCTCTAATCAGAAAGATAAGGAGCGTACATAGTAATTAATTTTTTTTACTTGAAACTGTCTCATGAAATGTGAATATATAAGTAGTACAAACTTGACGCCTATATTCGATAAGATTACGAAACTGAAATACTAGATTGCTTTGCTACTTAAATTTGAAGTTCTAGATTATTCTGCTACACGAATACTAGATTTCATGTCTTTGCTCCTCGAAACTAAAGAACTAGACTTTTTTCTACATGAATTCGACGTTCTAGATTATCCTGCTATTTGAATAATACATTCCTGATTTTTCCGTTCCGCGAAAATAAAGTGTCGGATTTTTTTGCTACTTGATTTCCAAGTTCTACATTATCTTGCTACCCAATTATTAGATTTCCCTATTTTTTGCTCCATGAAATTGAAGTACTGGATTTCTTTGCTGATTGAATTTGAAGTAATAGATTATTCTGCTACCCGAGCAATCGTTCCCGACTTTTTTGCTCCACGGAAATAAAGTGACAGATTTTTTTGCTTCTTGATTTCCAAGTTCTAGATTATTTTGCTACCCGATTATTAGATTCCCGATTTTTTAGCTTCTCGAAATTAAATTACTGGATTTTTTTCGTACTCGAATATGAATTCGAATATGAATTCGTGTAGCAGAATGATCTGGAACTTCGAATTTGACTAGCTCAATAATCCGAAGCTTTAGAAGAAATCTGTATTATCATCGAAGTTGGTAACGATCGATCATGTGTAGATATCATTCACTGTCTTAGAAAATGGGAATCAACAATACCGATCTAAGGTAACTCCTTAAATAACAGAAATTCTTAACTTATTTTCAGACTAGATGGAGTTTGAAATTTATAAATGAAAAATTTTTAATTTCTGAAAAAAATCTTTCTCTTTCGCTCCGGTGGGTATCAAAACACACGTCTTCAGATTTCCGGACTGGTGATTAAACCACTAAAATACTAAAGAGATCGACGGCAGACACTTTCTTCAGATATACGCTTTTCATTTTTTCGATGATAATACAGATTCCTTCTACATTAACTTGTATTCAAAACATAACTCCTTGCAATAAAAAGAGTATATCTGAAACAAGCATCTGCCTTCGATCTCTCTAGAAGCATACTGCTTCAAGCACCCGACCGGCAATCGGAAGACCTTAGGTTCCATTCTCATCGGAGCCAAGGAGAAAGAAGAACCTTTCTCAGAAAATGAAAATTTTTAATTTATAAATTCCAATACTTTAATTGGAAGAGCAACAAAATTGGGAATCTATTATTCGAATTCCTGAATCATCTGGAACTCTCAGAGTTTAAATTACGTTTCAAATTCAATATAATAATTATCGATAGATTTATCATTTGTATAAATATTTGCAGCTACATATGGCCTATAAAAAATTCTTACCTGTGATGATGTACACACTGGTGATGAAAAGTATTGTCTGGGGTACTCAAACTTCAGAAGACTCTACAGATATCTTTTAACTTAATTAAATTCGACTTATACGTTAAATAATACTCACGGGGTAAATTATAGAATACATAAACTTCCAACAAGGATTTATGACATTCCATATTGGCCATCGCAGAGCAAAGAAGAGTTTTATGAATTTACGTTGAAGGGAAGTTTTCGGGGGAAATTATAGAAGGGGTGAATTGTCAAGTGTTTAATAATTAATTTAGAGTTCTGAATCATCTTTACATAGTTGAAGGTTATTTTCACACTTTTAGAACATTTTTGGCCACGAGGGGTAGGTATGTATAGCAGAATGGTAGCTTTTTTAGACATTTATTTTTATAATAATATTCCAACATACTTCTAATTAATATATAGTGATTTGAATTTGAAATTCTTATTCTTTTTGAATTCGAGGGAATTCTCGATTTATTTTAATGGTTTGAAGGGAGCTTCAAACTTTTCTTTCCTCTTATAAAAATCATGGCATTTTTAGGACTTTCTAACAGGTACCAGGGTTTAACTTGAAGGTTTTTACTGAATCTTATAATAATATTTGAATATTTTTCTAACTAATTTATAGTGATTTGAATTTGAAATTGTCATCATTTTTGAATTCGAGGGAATTCTCGATTGATTTCAATGGTCTGAAAGGAGGTTCAAACTTTTCTTTTCTCTTATAAAAATCAAACTTTTGTTTAACTTATAAAAATCATGGCACTTTTAGGACTTTTTAACAGGTTCCAGGGATTAATTAAATGGTTTTCGCTGAATTTTATAATAATATTCTAATATTTTCTTATTCATTTATAGTGATTTTAATTTGAAATTGTTATTAATTTTGAATTTGAGGGAATTCTCGATTGATATAAATGGTATAAAAGGAGGTTCAAACTTTTTTTTTCCCTTATAAAAATCATGGCATTTTTAGCACTTGTTAACAGGTTCCAGGGATGAAGTTAATGGTTTTCGCTGAATCTTATATCAATATTCGAATATTTTTCTAATTAATTTATAGTGATTTGAAATTGGTATTCTTTTAGAACTCAAGGAATTCTCGATTGAGTTTAACAGTCTGTAAGGAGGTTCAAACTTTTCTATTCTCTAATAAAAATCATGACAATTTTAGGAATTTTTGAAAGGTTACAGAAATTAGTTTGATGTTTTTCACTGAATTTTATAATAATATTCGAATTTCTTCCAAATAATTTATAGTGATTTGGATTTGAAATTGTTATTCTTTTTGAATTCGAGACAATTCTCCGTTGATTTAAATGGTCTAAAAGAAGGTTCAACCTTTTCTATTCTCTTATAAAACTCATGGCATATTTAGGACTTTTTAACAGGTTCCAGGGTTTAATTTTACGGTTTCCACTAAATTTTATAATAATATTCTAATATTTTCCTAATTAATTTATAGTGATTTGAATTTGAAATTCTTATTCTTTTTGAATTCGAGAGAATCCTTGATTGATTTTAATGGTTCAAAAGGAGGTTTAAACAGGTATTAATTTAAAGGTTTACACTCAATTTTATAACAATATTTCAATATTTTTCTCATTAACTTATAGTGATTTGAATTGAAAATTGTTATTCTTTTTGAATCCGAGGGAATTCTCGATTGATTTTGATGGTCTGAAAGAAGGTTCAAACTTTTCTTTTCTCTTTTAATAATCAAGGCATTTTTAGGACTTTTTGACAGTTTCCAGGTATTAACTTAAAGGTTTTCACTTAATTTGTTAATAATATTTGAATATTCTTGTGATTTGTTGATAGTTATTTGAATTTCAAATTCTTATTCTTTTTGAATTCGAGGGAATTCTCGATTGTTTTTAATGGTCTGAAGGTCTGAAGGTCTTTTCTTTTATCTTATGAAAATCATGGCATTTTCAGAACTTCTTGACAAGTTCCAGGTATTAATTGAAAGGTTTCCACTTCATTTTATAATAATATTTGAATACTTTTCTGATTAATTTATAGTGATTTGAATTTGAAATTCTTATTCTTTCTGAATTCGAGGGAATTCTCGATTGATCTTAATGGTCTAAAAGGAGGCTTAAACTTTTCCTTTCTCTTATGAAAATCATGGCATTTTTAGGACTTTCTAACAGGTTTCCAGGGTTTAATTTAATGGTTTTCACTGATTTCTATGATAATATTTGAATAATTTTGTAATTAATTCATAGTGATTTGAATTTGGTATTCTTTCCAAATTCGAGGGAATTCTCGATTGATTTTTAAGGCCTGAAAGGAGGTTCAAACTTTTCTTTTCTCTTGAAAAAATTATGGCATTTTTAGGACTTTTTAATAGGTTCCAGGTATTAATTTAAAGGTTTTCACTTAATTTTATAATAATGTTTGAATATTTTTCTAATTAATGATTAGCCACTTGAATTTAAAATTGTTATTCTCTTTGAATTCGAGAGAATTCTCGATTGATTTTAATAATTTAAAAGGAGGTTCAAACTTTTATTTTCTCGGATAAAAACCATAGCATTTTCAGGACTTGTTAACAGGTTCCAGAAATGAAGTTAGAGGTTTCCACTGAATTTTTAAAATAATATTTGATTATTTCTCTAACTAATTTATTGTGATTTGGATTTGAAATTGTTATTCTTTTTGAATTCGATGGAATTCTTGATTGTTTTTAATGGTTTGAACGGAGCTTCAGACTTTTCTTTTATCTCATAAAAATCATAGCATTTTGAGGACCTTTCGACAGGTTCCAGGGATTATTTAAATGCTTTCACTGAATTTTATAATAATATTCGAATTTTTTTCTAAACAATTTAGAGTGATTTGGATTTGAAATTGTTATTCTTTTTGAATTCGACGGAATTCTCGATTTATCTTAATGGTTTGAAGGGAGGTTCAAACATTTCCTTTCTCTTATAAAGATCATGGCATTGTTAGGACTTTTTGGCAGGTTCCAGGGATTAATTTAATGGTTTTCGGTGAATTATACAATGATGTTTGAATATTTTTCGAATTGATTTATAGTGATTTGAATTTGACATTTTTATTCTTTTTGAATTCGAGGGAATTCTCGATTGATTTTAATGGTTTGAAAGGAGGTTCAAACAGTTCTTTTCTCTTATAAAAATCATTGCATTTTTAGGAATTTTCAACAGGCTCCAGGTAATAATTTAACGGTTTTCGCTGAATTTTATAATAATATCCGGAGATTTTACGAATTAATTTATAGTGATTTGAATTTGAAATTGTTATTCTTCTTCAATTCGAAGGAATTATCGATTGATTTTAATGGTTTGAAAGGAGGGTCAAACTTTTCTTGTCTCTTATAAAAATCATGGCATTTTTAGGACTTTTTGACAGGCACCAGGGCCCAATTTAATGGTTTTCAATCAATTTTATAATAATATTCGAATATTTTTCGAATTAATTCAAAGTGCTTTGACTTTGAAATCGTTATTCTTTTTGAATTCGAGGGAATTCTCGATTGATTTTAATGGTTTGAAAGGAAGGTCAAACTTTTCTTTTCTCTTATAAGAATCATATCATTTTTAGGACTCTTTAACAGGTTCCAGGTATTAATTGAAAGGTTTTCTTCTAATTTCACAATAATATTTGAATATTTTTCGAATTAATTTATAGTCATTTGAATTTGAAATCGTAATTCTTTTTGAATTCAAGGGAATTCTCGATTGATTTTAAGGGTTCGAAAGGAGTTTCAAACTTTTCTTTCCTCTTATAAAAATCATTTCATTTTTAAGACTTTCTAACAAGTTCCAGGGTTTAATTTCATGGTTTTCACTGAATTTTGTAACAATATCCGAATATTTTTCTAATTAATTTATAGTGATTTGAATTTTAAATTCTTATTCTTTTGGAATTCGTGGGAATTCTGGATTGATTTTAATGATTTGTAAGAAGGTTCAAACTTTCCGTTTCTCTCATGAAAATCCTGGAATTTTCAGGACTTTCTAACAGGTTCCAGGGTTTAATTTAATACTATTCACTGAATTTTATATCAATACTCGAATATTTTTCTGATTAATTTACAGTGATTTAAATTTGACATTTTGATTCTTTTTGAATTCGAGGGAATTCTCGTATGATTTTAATGGTTTGAAAGGAGGTTCAAACTTTTCTTTTCTCTTATGAAAATCATGGCATTTTTAGGACTTTTTAGCAGGCTCCAGGTAATAATTTAACGGTTTTCGCTGAATTTTATAATAATATCCGGAGATTTTTGAATTAATCTATAGTGATTTGAATTTGAAATCGTTATTCTTTTTGAACTCGAGGGAATTCTCGATTGATTTTAATGGTTTGAAAGGACGTTCGATCTTTCTTTTCTCTTATAAAAATCATGGCATTCTTAAGACTATTTGGCAGGTTCCAGGGATTAATTTAATGGTTTCCGGCGAATTTTGTAATAATATTTGATTACGTTTCAAATTGATTTATAGTGATTTAAATTTGACATCTTTGTTCTTTTTGAATTCGAGGGAATTCTCGATTGATTTTAATGGCATGAAAGGAGTTTCAAACTTTTCTTCTATGTTATAAAAATCATGGCATTTTCAGGACTTATTGACAGTTATCAGGGATTAATTTAATGGTTTTCACTGAATTCCATAATAATATTCGAACATTTATCTAATTAATTTATAGTGATTTGAGTATAAAAGTGTTATTCTTTTTGAATTATAGCGAATTCATGTATGATTTTAATGGTTTGAAAGGGGGTTCAAACTTTTGTTTTCTCTTATAAAGATCATGGCATTTTTAAGACTTTTTGGCAGGTTCCAGGAATTAATTAATTGGTTTTCACTGAATTTGAAAATAATACTCTATTATTTTTATAATTAAATCATAGAGGTTTGAATTTGAAATTGTTATGAGTTTTGAATTCGAGGGAATTCTCGATTGATTTTAAAGGCATGAAAGGAGGGTCAAACTTTTCTTTTCTCTTATAAAAATCATGGCATTTTTCGGACTTTATACAGGTTCGAGAAAATAATGTAATGGTTTTCACTGAATTTTATAATAATATTCGAATATTCATCTAATTAATTTATAGTTATCCGAGTTTGAAAGTGTTATTCTTTTTGAATTCGAGGGAAACCTCGATTGATTTTAATGGTTTAAAAGGAGTTTTAAACTTTTCTTCTATCTTATAAAAATTATGCCATTTTCAGGACTTTTTAACAGGTTCCAGGGATTAATTTAATGGTTTTCGGTGAATTTTGTAACAATATTTGATTACGTTTCAAATTAATTTATAGTGATTTAAATTTGACATCTTTGCTCTTTTTGAATTCGAGGGAATTCTCGATTGATTTTAATGGCATGAAAGGAGGGTCAAACTTTTCTTTTCTCTTATAAAAATCATGGCATTTTTAGCACTTTATACAGGTTCGAGAAAAAAATTTAAAGGTTTTCACTGACTTTTATAATAATATTCTATTATTTTTCTAATTAATTCATAGTTATTTGAATTTTAAACTGTTATTCTTTTTGAATTCGAGAGAATTCTCGATTGATTTTAATGGCATGAAAGGAGGGTGAAACTTTTCTTTTCTCTTATAAAAATCATGGCATTTTTAAGCCTTTTTGACAGGTGCCAGGGATTAATTTAATGGTTTTAAATTAATTTTATAATAACATTCGAATATTTTTCTAATTACTTCATAGTGATTTGAATTTGAAACTGTTATTCTTTTTAAATTCGAGGGAATTCTCGATTGATTTTAATGGCATGAAAGGAGGGTCAAACTTTTTCTTTTCTCTCATAAAAATCATGGCATTTTTAGGACTTTTTGACAGGTACGAGGGATTAATTTAATAGTTTCCGATGAATGTTATAATAATATTCGAATATTTTTCTGATTAATTCATAGTGATGTGAATTTGAAATTGTTATTCTTTTCGAATTCGAGGGGATTCTCGATTGATTCTTATGATTTGAGAGGAGGTTCAAACTTTTTTTTTGTCTTATAAAGATCATGGCATTTTTAAGACTTTTTAAAAGGTTCGAGAAAAGAATTTAATGGTTTTCACTAAATTTGATGGTAATATTCAAATATTTATCTAATTAATTAATAGTGATTTGAGTTTGAAAGTGTTATTCTTTTTGAATTCGAGGGAATTCTCGATTGATTTTAATGGTTTGAATGGGGTTTCAAACTTTTCTTCTATTTTATGAAAATCATGGCATTTTGAGGACTCTTTGACAGGTTCCTGGGATTAATTTAATGGTTTTCGATGAATTTTATAATAATATTGGAAAATTTTTCTGATAAATTTATAGTGATGTGAATTGTAAATTGTTAATCTTTTCGAATTCGAGGGAATTCTCGATTGATTCTAATGGTTTGAGAGGAGGTTAAAACTTTTCTTTTCTCTTATGAAAATCATGACATTTTCAAGACTTTTAAAAAGGTTCGAGGAAAGAATATAATGCTTTGTACTGAATTCTTTTTGAATTGGAGGGAATTCCTCATTGATTTTGGTTTCAAAGGAGGGTCAAACTTTTCTTTTCCCTTATAAAAATCATAGCATTTTTAGGACTTTTCAACAGGTTCCAATGACTAATTTAATGATTTTCGCTGAACTTTATAGTAATATTCTAATATTTTTCTGATTAATTTATAGTGATTTGAATTTGAAATTGTTATTCTTTTCGAATTTGAGGGAATTCTTGATTGGTTTTAGTGGTCTGAAAGGAGGTTCTAACTTTTCTTTTCGATTATATAAATCATGGCACTTTTAGGACTTTTTGACAGGTACCAGGGATTAATTTAATGGATTTCGATGAATTTTATAATATTATTCGAATATTTTTCTGATTGATTTACAGTGATGTGAATTTGCAATTGTTATTTTTTTTTAATTTGAGGGAACTCTCGATTGATTTCAAGTGTCTGAAAGGAGGTTCAAAATTTTTTTTTTCTCTTATAAAAATCATGGCTTTCTTAGGATTTTTTAAAAGGTTCCAGGGATTAATTTAATGATTTTCGCTGAATTTTATAATAATATTCTAATATTCTTCGAATTGATTCATATTCATTTGAATTTGAAATTGTTATTGTTTTTGGACTCGAAGGAATTCTCGATTGATTTTAATGGTTTGAAAGGAGCTTCAAAATTTTCTTCTATCTTATAAAAATCCTAGAATTTTTGGGACTCTTTAACAGGTACCTGAAATTAATTTAAGGGTTTTCAATTAATTTCATAATAATATTCGAATATTTTCGTAACTAATTAATAGTGATTTGAATTTGAAATTGTTATTTTTTTGAATTTGAAGGAATTCTCGATTGATTTCAATGGTCTGAAAAGAGTTTCAAAATTTTTGTTTCTCTTACAAAAATCATGGCTTTTTTAGGACTTTTTAACAGGTTCCACGGATCAATTTAATGGTTTGCACTGAATTCTATAATAATATTCTAATATTTTTCTAATTAATTCATAGAGATTTGAATTTGAGACTGTTATTCTTTCGGAATTCGAGGGAATTCTCGATTGATTTTAATGGTTTGAAAGGAGGTTCAAACTTTTCTTTTCTCTTATGAAAATTATGGAATTTTTAGGACTCTTTAAAATGTTCGAGAAAAGAATTTAGTGGTTTTCACTGAATTTTATAATAATATCTTAATATTTTTCTAATTAAATCATAGACATTTGAATTTGAAATTGTTATGAATTTTGAATTCGAGGGAATTCTCGATTGATTTTAATGGTTTGAAAGGAGGTTCAAACTTTTATATTCACTTATAAAAATCATGGCATTTTCAGGACTTTTTAACAGGTTCCAGGGATGAATTAAATGGATTTCACTGAATTCTATAATAATATTCTAATATTCTTCTAATTATTTAATAGAGATTTGAATTTGAAATTGTTATTCTTTTTGAATTCGAGGGAATTCTCTATTGATTTTAATGGTTTGAAAAGAGGTTTAAACTTTTATTTTCTCTTATAAAAATTATGGAATTTTTAGGACTCTTTAAAATGTTCGAGAAACGAATTTAGTGGTTTTCACTGAATTTTATAATAATATTTGAATATTTATCTAATTAATTTATAGTGATTTGAGTATGAAAGTGTTATTCTTTTTGAATTTGAGGGAATTCTCGATTGATTTTAATTGTTTGAAAGGAGTTTCAAACTTTTCTTCTATCTTATAATAATCATGGCAATTTTAGGTCCTTTTGACAGGTTCCAGGAATTAATTTTATGGTTTGCAATGAATTTCATAATAATACGGGAATATTTTTCTGATGAATTTATATTGATTTGAATTTGAAATTGTTATTGTTTTTGAATTCGAGGGAAGTCTCGACTGGTTTTAATGGCTTGAAAGGGGGGTCAAGCTTTTCTTCTATCTTATAAAAATTAAGGCATTTTTAGGACTTTTTGACAGGTACCATGGATTTATTCAATTGTTTTCAATGAATTTTGTAATAATCTTTGAATATTTTTCATATTAATTTATAGTGATGTGAATTTGAAATTGTTATTCTTTTCGAATTCGAGAAAATTCTCGATTGATTTCAATGGTTTGAAAGGAGTTTCAAGCTTTTCTTCTACCTTATGAAAGTCATGGCATTTTCAGGACTTTTTAAATGTTCCAAGGATCAATTTAAAGCTTTTCACTGAATTCTATAATAATATTCTAATATTTTTCTAATTATTTCATAGGGATTTGAATTTGAAATTGTTATTCTTTTTGAATTCAAGGGAATATTCCATTGATTTTAATGGTTTAAAAGGAGTTTCAAACTCTTCTTCTATCTTATAAAAATCATGGCATTTCAAGGACTTTTTAACAGGTTCCAGGGATTAATTTAATGGGTTTCATGAATTTTATAATCATAATAGTATAGTTTTCTAATTAATTTATAGTGATTTGAATTTAAAACTGTTATTCTTTGCGAATTTGAGGAAATTCTCAATTGATTTTTATTGTTTGAAAGGAGGTTCAAACTTTTATATTTTCATATAAAAATCATGGCATTTTCGGGACTTTTTAACAGGTTCCCATTACTAATATAATGGGTTTCGCTGAATTTTATCATAATATTCGAATATTTTTCTAATTAATTTATAGTGATTTGAATTTGAAATTGTTTTTTTTTTAATTTGAGGGAACTCTCGATTGATATCAATGGTCTGAAAGGAGGTTCAAATTTTTTGTTCTCTTATACAAATCATGGCTTTTTTAGGACTTTTTATAAGGTTCCAGGTATTAATTTAATGATTTTCGCTGAATTTTATAATAATATTCTAATAGTTTTCTAATTAATTCATACTCATTTGAATTTGAAATTATTATTCTTTTTGTACTCGAGGGAATTCTCGATTGATTTCAATGGTTTGAAAGGAGCTTCAAAATTTTCTTCTATCTTATAAAAATCCTAGCATTTTTGGGACTCTTTAACAGGTACTGGGGAATAATTTAATGGTTTTCAATTAATTTCATAATAATATTCGAATATTTTCGTAATTAATTTATAGTGATTCGAGTTAGAAAGCGTTATTCTTTTTTAATTTAAGGGAATTTTCGATTGATTTTAATGCTCTGAAAGGAGCTTCAAAATTTTTTGTTCTCTTATAAAAGTCATGGCAATTTTAGGACTTTTTGACAGGTTCCAAGAATTAATTTAATGGTTTTTGCTGAATTTTATAATAATATTCGAATATTTTTCTAATTAATTTGTAGTGATTTGAATTTTAAATTGTTATTCTTTTCGAATTTGTGGGAATTCTTAATTGATTTTTATGGTTTGAAAGGAGGTTCAAACTTTTATATTCTCGTATAAAAATCATGGCATTTTTAGGACTTTTTGACAGGTTCCAGGAATAATTGAATGGTTTTCGCTAAATTTTATAATAATATTTGAATATTTTCCTAATTAATGTATAATGATTTTGATTTTAAATTGTTATTCTTTTTGAATTCGGGGGAATTCTCGATTGATTTTAATGGTTTGAAAGGAGGTTCAAACTTTTCTTTTATCTCATAAAAATGATGGCATTTTTAGGACTATTAACCAGGTTCCGGGAATTAATTCAGTAGTTTTCGCTGCATTTTATAATATTATGCGAATACTTTTCTAATAATTTATTGCGATTTGAATTTGAATTTTTATTCGTTTTGAATTCGAGGGAATTTTCGATTGATTTTAGTGCTCTGAAAGGTGGTTCAAAATTTTTTTTTCTCTTATAAAAGTCATGGCATTTTTAGGACTTTTTGACAGGTTCTAAAAATTAATTTAATGGTTTTCGCTGAATTTTATAATAATATATAGCGAAAATTTAGAATAATAATAGCGAAAATTTTCATTGCGTGTGAATCCATCGCATCACGCGAGCTCATTCCGAATGATTCCGTGCCATTCCTCCTTCAGTACGAATAATTCCGCAGATATCAGAATGGAAATTCCATTGGGCCTGACTCCGTGACAGGGCTCAAATTCATTCCGAATGATTGTGTGCCATTCAGCACTCACTCCGAATGATTCTGATCTTCGCAGAATACAATGCCCATTCCGTTTGAAACAGTCAACTAACGCGAGCTCTTTCCGACTGATTGCGCATCATTTCGAACTCAGTCCGAATAATTCCAGACTTATCAAGATAAAGCGTCCATACCATCTGAATCGGTCTTATGATGCGAGAACATGCCGAATGGTTCCGAGCCTGTCCGCCAAAAGTCAGAATGATTTCGGTTCGATCCAAATAAAAGTGCCACATTGCGTTTCAAACGTGAGTTGAAGAAAAGAATACGGAATTGCAACACAAAGTCCCACTGGGAGCGACTGCCATCTAAAAATGACAACAACGGCTCCCAGTAGGACTGCGGTAAATCACACGCATTACTACGTCTCACAACCGTGAGATGGGTGGTTACAGGACACGAAGAAATCCAAACGACAGGCCGGCGAAACCATCGCGTGTTTTCAGGAGACGAAGCGATCCAAAGAAGACAGCATTCTGCATCCATCTCGCAAGTGCCTTGGCATATTTTTGCACGTGGATATGGCTGTAAGGTTACGAACCAGTGATATCTTCGCACCTCCGAGAGCACCTGTCACAAGAACAATTTCTTGTACCGACTATTTTGGGTACAGTATTTGCAGCTACTTTTGTGGTCTAGATACCTCTCCTCCTTTCATTTCTCCTTGGTGGTTATGTTGTATTCAGATGGAGCCGAGAATTCGATCACGAATATAGTTCTTTTTTTAATATATATAATTAAAAACTAAAGGTTACCAACCACCGCAGGGACCCACTGGGAGCGACTGTCATCTAAAAATATATATATGAAATATGAAAGAAGACACTGACAATATCATCCGCTTCGAGGAATTTTGCGACAACCTCATAAAATCTGAGGAGGAATGTCCATCAATCACTGCCGAAGAGGTGAAAAAAGCACTTAGATTTTCATTGTACATTTTTGACGTAAAATTTTCCGCTCTATTCAAATCTGCAGTCAAAAATAGGGGTTTCCATTTTAATAAATCGTCTTGACCTTGAAATGACCTTGGATATTGACCTGAAGGTCAAAGCTGACAACGTGGTCAAGGTGGTTCACACTTTTACACTTTCTCGTCTTTTTTACAGCATCTTAAACGTTTGCTTTACCCAAACAACCACGTATATTCAGAAAAAGGGCATCTGATCATTTTTTGGACATTTGACCTTGATTTTTGACCTCACCAAGTTTACAAAAACAAGATTTCTATAGTATATTTATGACGTAACATTTTCCTCCCCCTTCAAATCTGCAGTCAAAAATAGAGGTTTCCATTTTAAATATCGTCTTGACCTTGAAATGACCTTGGAAATTGACTTAAAGGTCAAATTAATATCACAACCCGAATTTCGAGGAATACCACAGAAAGTTCCTGGAGGGAAAATTCAAATTAACTACTACGACTAGGAGACATGCACTCACGGATTAATTCACAGCACTTAACGTAGCCACAAATGGTAATGTTAAAGCCAACACAGAACATTCATGTGTCTATCAACTTGCATTCATGAATACTTGGCTTTGATTTTGCGATATGCATCTGTCAAAAGCAAATTCTGCCCAAATTATTTCTACAGGTAATTAAAAAAAAATTAATTACTGTAGGATTCAGAATTCTGGGATTATCCCTTTTCCACAATTTTTACCACCCTTTTTCCATTTCCAAAGAAATTTCGAAAGTTTTGAAATGTATCTGTAAAATGCTATAGTGCTCTCAGCTTTCAAAATAAAAAAACACTAAAACCTTGGTACAAAATGCGCAGAGCCCTCTTTTTTTTAGAAAAAGTTTTATAAAATTTCAGAGAGAGCCGACTGTGGTGGCGATGCCAGGCTTTAATGCAGCTGAGGATGGTGTAGCACTCCGAACAGCCATGAAAGGCTTTGGAACTGATGAGCAAGCCATTATTGACATCTTAACGGCTCGCAGCAACTCCCAGCGGCAAGAGATCGCGAAATTCTTCACTCAAGAGTATGGTCGGGTAAGTACAAATTTATTGACATTTACAGGAAAAAGTCTAAGATTTAAAAAAAATGAAAAAGTCGTACTTTTTTGCAAGGAGGAGAAGTGAGGGGAAATCCGCGAATGGGAAGTTAGGGGAAATAAGGAGAGGGAAAGTTGGGGAAATAAAGGGAAGGAAAGTAGGGCACATAAGGATAGGGGAAGTAGGGAATGCAAGTGGAAATAAAAAGAAAGAAAATTAAGGTCAATGAGGGAAGGGGGAGTAGGAGAAGTGAGATGAATTGAGGTGTGGGGAAGTAGGGGAAGTGAGGGGTAATAATTGGAGGGAAAGTAAGAGAAATGAGGGGGTTGGAAGTAGGTAAATTCAGGGGAAATTAGGGGAGAAGAACTAGGTGAAGTGGGAGGAAATTAGGGGTGGGTAGTAGGGAAAATGTGGAGGTAAGAGGGAATAAGGGAAGTGAGAAAAAATAAGGGGAAGGAGAAGTAGGAGAAATGGTTAGAAATGAGAGTGATTAGAGAGGACGAATTGATGGTTGGGGCAGGGTGGTAGGGAAAGGGGAATATATGTTAGGGTACTGTGGTACCAAAGCCAGGCTTCAATATAGCTAAGGATGGTGTAACTCTTCGAACAACCATGAAAGGTTTTAGAAAGTAGGTGAAATGATGGCAAGGGAAGGGAAGTAGGGGGAATAAGGGAAAATGAATTAAGTGGAAGTAGCGGAAATAAAGAGGAGGAAGTATGGGAAGTAAGTGGAAATGAGATGAGAGAAAGTGAACGTCGATGAAGGGAGGGGAGTAGGAGAAGTGAGGTACAATGAAGGGTGGGGAATTAGAGGAAGTGAGGGGAAGCCATTGGAGAGAAAGTGGGGGAAGTGAGGGGAAATGAGGGAAGAAGAAGTGGGTGAAGTGGGAGAGTGGAAGTAGGGAAAATAAAGAGGAGGAAGTATGGGAAGTAAGTGGAAATAAGAGGAGAGAAATTGAAAGTCAATGAAGCGAGGGGAGTAGGAGAAGCGAGGTTCAATGAAGAGTGGAGAAGTAGAGGAAGTGAGGGAAGCAATTGGACGGAAAGTGAGGGAAGTGAGGGGGAAATGAGGGACTTAAAAGTAAGTGAAATTGGAGGAAATGAGGGGTTGGAAGTAGGAAAAATGTAGGAAGAGGAATTAGGAGGAAATGCAGAAGTAGAAATCAGGTGAGGGAATATCGGTGAAGTAAAGGGAAGGGAAGTAGCGGGAATGATGGAAAATAATTGAAGGAAAAGTAGGAGAAATAGGAAGAGAAGTAGGGAAAGTATGTGTAAATGAGAGGAGAGAAAGTAAAGGTCAATGAAGCGAGGGGGAGTAGGAGAAGTAAGGTGAAATGAGTGGTCGGGAAATAGGGGACGTAAGGGCTAATAATTGCAGAGAAAGTAGGGGAAGTGAGGTAAGTGGAAGTAAAGGAAGTGAGGAGAAATTAGGGGAGAAGAAGTAGGTGTAGTGAGAGAAAATTAGTGTTCGGGAGTAGGGAAAACGTGGGCAAAGGAAGTAGACGAAAATGAGGGAGAGAAAATGAGGGGAGTGAGGAAATAGTGAAAAAGAGGGGAAGGAAAGTTGGGGAAATGAAGGCGTAAGGGGGAAGTAAGGGAAATGAGACGAAATGAGGAGAGAATAAGAAGGGGAAATGGTTAGAAATGAGGGTGATTATGGGGAGGGAGAGAGGGAAATGAGGGAATGGATAGTTGGGGAAATGAAGGGAAGCGAAGTAGGGTAAATGAAGGGGAAATCAGGGGAGAAGAGCAAGGTGAAGTAAGAGGAAATTATGGGCGGGGAGTGGGAAAAATGTGAGGGTAAGGCGAAGGAAGGGAAGCGAGACAAAATAAGGGGAGGAGAAGTAGGAGTAATTGTTAGAAATGAGAGTAATTAGGGAGGAGGAATTGATGTATGGGCAAGGATAGTAGGGAAAGGTAAATATATGTTGGGGGACTGCGGTTTTAAAGCCAGGTTTTAATACAGCTGAAGATGGTACAACTCTTCGAACAGCAATGAAAGGCTTCAGAAAGTAGATGAAATCGAGGAAAGGAAAGGAAAGTAGGGGGGATGAGGTGAAATGAGTAAAGTGAAAATAGTGAAAATAAGTGGAGTGGAAGTAGGGGAAATAAAGAGGAGGAAGTATGGGAAGTAAGTGGAAATGAGAGGAGAGAAAGTGAAAGTCAACAAAGGGAGGGGAGTAGGATAAGTAAGGTGCAATGAAGGGCGGAGAAGTGAGGGGAAGAAATTGGAGGTAAAGTGGGGGAAGTGAGGGGAAATGAAGTGATAAAAAGTATGTGAAGTGACAGGAGATGAGGGGTGGGGTGTATGGAAAATGTGAGAAGAGAAATTATGGGGAAATGAGGAGAGTAAGTGTGTGGGAGAAGGGAAATAGGGGGAATGAGTGGGAGAAAAATAGGGGAAATGAGAAGGTAAAGGAGATTAAGGGAAGTGATACAAAATAATGGGTGGAGAAGTAGGAGAAATGGTTAGAAATGATAGTGATTAGGGAGGAGGAATTGATGGTTGGGGAAGGGTAGTAGGGAAAGAGGAATATATGTTAGGGGACTGTGGTGCCACATCCAGGCTTCAATGCAGCTAAGGATGTTGTAACTCTTCGAACAGCAACGAAAGGCTTTAGAAATTAGGTGAAATGAAAGGAAGGAAAGGGAAGTAGAGGGAATAAGGTGAAATGAGTGAAGTGGAAGTAGGGGAAATGAAGAGGATGCAGTCTGGGAAATAAGTGGAAATGAGAGGAGAGAAAGTGGAGGTCAATGAAGGAAAGGCTAGTAGGAGAAGTGCGGTACAATGAAGGGTGGAAAAGTGAGGGGAAGGAATTGGAAGGAAATTGGGGGGTGTAAGGGGAAATGATGTGATGAAAAGTAGGTTAAGTAAGAAGAGACGAAGGGTGGGGATTAGGGAAAATGTGCGAAGAGGAATTAGAGAGAAATGAGGAGAGTAAATGAGGGGGAGTAGGAACATAGGGGCAATGAGGGAAAGAAAATTAGGAAAAATGAGACGGTAAGGGGGATTAAGGGAGGTGAGACAAAATGAAGAAAGGAGAAGTAAGAGATATTGTTAGAAATGAGGGTGATTACGAAGAGAAATTGATGGCCAGGGAAGGGTAGTAGGGAAAGAGGAACATATTTTGGGGGACTGTGATACCAAAGCCAGACTTTAATGCAGCTAAGGATGGTGTAACTCTTCGAACAGCCATGAAAGGCTTTAGAAAGTAGGTGAAATGAAGGGAAGGAAAGTAGGGGGAATGAGGGGATATGAGTGAAGTGGAAGTAGGGGAAATAATTGGAGTAGAAGTAGGAGAAATGAAGAGGGGGAAGTATGGGAAGTAAGTGGAAATGAGAAGAGAAAAAGTGAAGGTCAATGAAGGAAAGGGTAGTAGGATAAGTCAGGTGAATTAAGGGGTGGGGAAGTAGAGGAAGTGAGGAGAAGCCATTGGAGGGATAGTGGGGAAGTGAGGGGAAATAGGGGAGAAGAACTAGGTGAAGTGAGAGAAAATTATTGGTCGAGAGTAGGGAAAACGTGGGTACAGGAAGTAGACGAAAATGAGGTAGAGCAAATTAGCAGAGAGAGGAAATAGGGAAAAAGAGTGGAAGGAAAGTAGGGGAAATGAAGGCGTAAGGCGGAAGTAAGGGAAGTGAGACGAAATAAGGAGAGAATAAGAAGGGGAAATGATTAGAAATGAGGGTGATTATGGAGAGGGAGAGAATTAAAGGCTGTGGAAGGGAAGTAAGAAAAGGGGAGTATTAGCTGGAAGATTGTGGTATAACTCTTTGAACCGGCATGATTAGCTTTGAAACTGATGAGCAAGCCATTAATAATAAGGGAAAATGAGGAAATGGAAAGTTGGGGAAATGAAGGGAAGCGAAGTAGGGCAAATAAAGGGGAAATTAGGGGAGAAGAACAAGGTGAAGTGAGAGGAAATTAGGGGTGCGGAGCAGTGAAAATGTGGAAAATGGGAAGGGTAGTAGGGAAAGAAGGATATATGTTAGGGGACTGTGGTAACAAAACCAGGCTTTAATGCGGCTAAGGATGGTGTAACTCTTCGAACAGCCATGAAAGGCTTTAGAAAGTAGGTGAAATGAAGGGAAGGAAAGGGAAGTAGGGGGGATGAGGTGAAATGAGTGAAGTTGAAATATGGGAAATTAGTGGAGTGGAAGTATGGGCAATAAAGAGGGAGAAGTATGGGAAGTAAGTGGAAATAAGAGGAGAGAAAGTGAAGGTCAATGAAGGAAGGGGTGGTAGGAGAAGTGAGGTGAATTGAGGGGTGAAGAAGTAGGGGAAATGAGGGATAATAATTAGAGGGAAAGTAGGAGACATAGGGGGGTTGGAAGTAGGGGAATTCAGGGGAAATTATGGGATAAGAACTAGGTGAAGTGAGAGGAAATTAGGGGTGAGTAGTAGGGAAGATGTGGAGGTAAGGGGGAGTAAGGGAAGTGAGACAAAATAAGGGGAGGAGAAGCAGGAGAAATGGTTAGAAATGAGGGTGATTAGGGAGGAGAAATTGATGGCCGGGGAAATGGCAGTAGGAAAAGAGGAATATATGTTGGGGGACTGTGGTACGAAAGTCAGGCTTTAATGCATCCAAGGATGGTGTAATTCCTCGAACAGCCATGAAAGACTTTAGAAATTAGGTGAAATGAAGAGAAGGGATGTAGTGGGAATGAGGGGAAATGAGTGAAGTGAAAATAGTGAAAACAAGTGGAGTGGAACTAGGGACAATAAAGAGGGAGAAGTATGGGAAGTAAGTGGAAATGAGAGGAGAGAAAGTGAAGATCAATAAAGGGAGAGGAGTAGGAGAAGTGAGGCGCAATGAAGGGTGGGGAATTAGGGGAAGTGAGGGGAAGAAATTGTAGGAAAGTGGGGGAAATGAGGGGAAATGATGTGATGAAAAGCAGGTGACGTGAAAGGAAATGAGGGGGTGGGTAATAGGGAAAATGTGAGAAGAGGAATTCGGAAATGTAGGAATGTAGAAAATGTGGGAAGAGGGGGAAATTAGGAGAGTAAGTGAGACGGAGTAGATACATAGGGGGAATGAGGAAAAGGAAGGTAGGGGAAATGAGAGGGTAAGAGTGATGAAGGGAGGTGAGACAAAATGAGGAAAGGAGAAGTAGGAGAAAAAATCAATTCTGCTACGGGCAGAAACCCATATAGTTTCGATCGGGTGTCTGTCCGTCCATCGTACTTTTTTCAAGCAGTGGAAGTGAGAGAATTTGAAGGGAAGTAATGGCAAATGAGGGAAAGGAAGTAAGTAGAAATCAGGAGAGGGAAAGTAGGTGAAATAAAGGGAAGGGAAGTAGCGGGAGTGAGGGAAAATAAGTTGAAGGAAAGTAGGAGAAATAGGAAGAAGAGAAGTAGGGAAAGTAAGTGAAAACGACAGGAGAGAAAATGAAGGTCAGTGAAGCGAGGCGGAGTAGGAGAAGTAAGGTGAAATGAGAAGTAATAATTGGAGAGATGGTAGGGGAAGTGGGGTAAGTGGAAGTAGAGGAAATGAGGGGAAATGAGGGGAGAAAAAGTAGGTGAAGTCAGAGAAAATTAGTGGTCAATAGTAGGAAAAACGTGGGTAAAGGAAGTAGACGAAAATGAGGGAGAGCAAATGAGGGGAGTAAAGAAATAGGGGAAATGAGGGGAAGGGAAGTAGGGGAAATGAAAGGGTGACGGGCAGTAAGGGAAGTGAAGCGAAATCAAGAGAGAATAAGTAGGGGAAATGGCTAGAAATGAGGTTGATTATGGAGGGAAAATTTAAGATTGTGGAAGGGAAGTAAGGAAAGGGGAGTATTAGCTGGAAGACTGTGGTGCCAAAGCCGGGCTTTAATGCAGCTGAGGATGGTATAACTCTTCGAACAGCCACGAAAGGCTTTGAAACTGATGAGCAAGCCATTATCAATAAGGGGAAATGAGGGAATGGAAGGTAGGGGAAATCAGAGGAGTGGAAGTAGGGGAAAGGAGGGGAACGGATGTAGGGGAAATGAGGGGAAATAAGTGAAGGGTAAGTAAGATAAATGGGGGTTGGGGAAGTAGGGGAATTAGGTGAAGTGTGGGGTGATGATGAGAGGGGAAGTAGGAGAAGTGTGCTGAAATTAAAAAATTAATCAAAAAGATAATGATTTTCAAGAAAATAGTAAATTTTTTTAATAAATAGGTACATTTTTCGCTAAAGCAATGATTTTTCAAGAAAGCATTTCAACTTTCAGCCAACTCCTTGAATTTTAGACCATGAAGATAATTTTTTATTGAACAAGACAAATTTTTAAAGAAATACATTAATTTTTAATCGACTAGTTGGATTTTCAACTAAAAAATGTAAATTTACCATCAAGGTGATTTATGCAAATTCAGTTAATTTAATACTATTCCAAGATTTATTGCTGCAGTCGACTCACTGACAATAGTCCGTCTCCAAAGAGACTTAAAATGTCGAGGAAGTGATGAATGTTTCATGAAGAAGAACTAGTACATTCAGATTAAAAAGCAATTTAAATGTACATTGTTTCATGGTTAAATTGAAAGAATATTACGAGCAGGGTGGACAATATTTCCCCTATTCCCCTTCGTTTCCCCCTTCCTAAACACAGAGGATTCTCTATTATAATTAATTTAACTTTTTTAAAGAATAATTTCGAACTAAACTATTTAGGATTTCGCTAACAAGTATTCAAATTATAAATTTATTTAAAAAATCGTTCAAAAACTAAACAGTTCATATTGGATGAATAATTCTCAAATTAATCATCAAAATTGATTCCTTTAAAAAAAACGAAATCTTCCAGTTGAAAATTGACGAAATACTGTCTTTGTTTATAAAATTTATTTAAACAATTACCAATTGTTATCAGGTATTAAAAACTGTGTATATTATTTATTGCGAACAAATTTTTGATCCATTTTGTTAAAGGAATTAAGTATTTAGAACGTGAAATGTCTAATATATGCATTTGTTTATCAAATTTGTTTATAGAAATAACAATGACTCTCTCTCTTTTAAATAAAAAACAAAGCACTATTTTTGCGTATTTACCGAACAAAAAATAAATAAATAAAGTTACCAAGTATTTTTAATCTTGAAGTAGCACTTTCTTTCATTAATTTGTTGACATAAGTAATTGCACAAATATCTTTGAAAATAAGTTACTTTTCGTTTAAAAAAAAAAGTTGAAATCGGATCAAAATTGTAAACTCTAGGCTAATTTGTCCAGAAAAACTTTTTTTATACCCACTGTGTGGCACACTACTTTTTTCTTAGAAGGGGAAATAAAGGGAGGGGAAATATGGGAAGTTCGGAGAAAAGAAGTAGGGGAAGCGAGGGGAAGTAAGCAGAAGGTGCAGTAGGGGTATAGAGTGTACACGGGGATAGAGGAAGGAGAGTAAGTGGGGGGAATGACGGGAGAGGAAGTAGGGAAAGTGATGGGAAATAAGGGGAAGAAAATTAGAGAAGTGAGGGAGAATAAGGGGGAAGTGTGATGAAAAATGTAGAGGGTAGATTAGAAATGAGTGGTGGAGAAGTAGGTGAAATAATAGGAGGTTAATCAGATAAGGTCAGGGCAAATTAGGCAGGAGAAGTGATTAAAAGAGAAGGAGGTGAGTGGGGGAAGCGATTGCAGGACTAATAGGGTAGTGTGGGTGAGTATCTGGGAAATTAAGGAGAAGGAGAAGAAGAAGAAGAGGAAGTCGTAAGGATAGGGATTGCATGGGGTGAAGTGAAGGGAGGGGAAACAGGAAAATTTGGGGAGGAGAATAAGGGAAAGCAAGGGGAAATAAGGGTGAGGAGAAGTAAGGGTATTGAGTGAACACGAAGGGAGAGGCGGTAGGGAAAGAGGGGGGAATTAGAGGAGGACTCACAAGGAAAGTGATGGGAAATGAGGGGAAAGGACTGAGGGAAATTATTGGGACGTGTGGGAAGTAGTGGGAGACGAATGATGGGAAATGTGGAGCGGAGAATTGAGTAGAACTGATCCGAGGGGAGGTATGTGAAATTAGGGCAGGAAATAGTCAAGGAATTGAGGCGAAATAAGAGGAGGTTAAGCAGAGAAAGTGAGAGGAAATTAGGAAGATGATGTGATTAGAATAGAGAGAGGCTAGCAAGGGAATTGATTAGAAGACCGGTAGTGTAGTGCGGGTACGTAGGGGAGGGAAAGTATTGGCTGGGGAAGGGGAGTATTAGTTGTAAAGGGATGATAAGGTAAATTAGACGTGGTTGGAAAGGAAGTGGTTGCGTAGGGTGAACTGAAGGGAAGGGAATTAAGAAAAATTCGGGTAGGGGAAGTAAAGGAAATAGGGGCAAGGAAAAGTAGGAGAATTGAGTGTTAACGAGGAAAGGGGGAGTAGGGAAAGTGTTGAAAATTAGGGGAGGGAATCAGGAGAAGTGAGAAAAAGAAAATGATGGGAAATGTGGAGAGGGGCACTAAGTAGAAATGAGCGGAAGGAAGAAAGGTGAAATGAGTTGAGGGAAAAGTCGAGGAATTAAGGCGAAACGAGAGGGGGTTAAGTAGATAAGGTGAGGGCAAATTAGGAAGGTGAATTGATTAGAAGAGAGGGAAGCTTATGAGAAAAACGATGGCAGGACTAGTAGGGTAGTGCGGGTGCGTAGGGGAGGGAAAGTGATGACTGGGAAAAGGGAGTGTTAGCTGGAGAAGTGTCGAGAGGCGGAACCGGACGAAGTTGGAAAGAGAGATGTTGCGTAGGGTAAACGTAAGGAAGAGGAAATTTGGGTAGGGAAAGTAGAGGAAATACGGGCGAGGTAAAGTAGGAGAATTGAGTGTTCACGAGGGGAGAGGAAGTAGAGAAAGTGGGAGAAATAAAGGGAGGGGATCAGGGGAAGTGAGGGGAGGGGAATGACAGGAAACGTGGAGAGGGGCAGCAAGTAGAAATGAGCGGAAGGAGGAAAGGTGAAATGAGGAGAGGGAAAGTAGTGGAATTAAAGCGAAGTGAGAGGAGATTATGTAGAGGAAGTGAGGAGAAATTAGGAAATAGAAGTGATTGGGAGAGAGAGAGGCTAGTGAGTAAAGTCATGGGAGGGCTAGCAGGGGAGTACGGATGAGTAGGAGAGGAAAATTGATAGCTGAGGAAAGGGAGTGTTAGCTGGGGAAGTGAGGAGAGGGGGAATTAGAGGAGGTTGGAGAAGGGAGGGGGTGTGAAGTGTGATGTGAAGGAAGGCGAAAAAGTGGAGAGTAGGCGAGGGAAAGTATGGGATGAGCAGTAGGGAGTGTTAGCTGGAGAATTGAGGAGAGGGGGAAGTAGAGGAGGTTGGAGAAGGAAGGGGTTGTGAAGTTTGAACTGAAGGGAGGCGAAAAAGTGGAGAGTAGGGGAGGGAAAGTATGGGATGGGCAGTAGATTAATCAAGCCGATCCTCGATAATGAAACGGAATGTATGAGCTAGAGGATATAGCTTGTAAGCTACCTGTGACATGAACTCGCACGAGTACACGATTGTTCTAGTTGTGTCACTAATCATGGGGAAGATTAATCCATGATTTCGATCTTAGGCGACGAACACATCCGACAATGTCCAGCTTTATCGTACACGCGGTGACAGTTTCCGTGATGAAGGATCAGACTAAATTCAACAGTATCCACTATATCTCTCAATGCTTTGGCTTCAGAATTTGACATACCTTAGAGCAAAATTGACAACCCTGTAGCCTTAATTAATTTTCCGACTTACGGCTTTTTACAACTTGAATGTTAATATTTAACATTTATGTTTTTATTTCACTTAGAAAACTTAATGAGTGTGGTAGATTACCGACCCTTCCCTCTCTCTTAAGTCCTCTTCTTCACTTCCTCTACTCCCCTCTCTACACTTTCCACCCCTGATTCCCTCCCCATACTTTCACTCTCCCCACTTCCCTACCACTTCTCTTATTCACTTTTGATACTTCTCCGTGTACTGTTCCCCTTCCTAGACTTTCTTTCAGTGTTTCACTTCCTTTGTCTTACCTTTCCCTTATCAACGGCCACCATCCTATCCCTCACCTCTTACTTCCGTCTCTACACTTCTAACTCCTGATTCCCTCTCCCTACTTTCACTCTTTCCACTTCCCCACCACTCCTCTACTTCACCCTTCATACGTCTCCATGTACTATCCCTTCTCTTAGACTTCCCTTCCATGATTTGCTTCCTCTCTCCTTCTTCCTCGTCCTCCACGGCCACCATCCTATCCCTCATCCACTTTTTCTCTCCGTATCATCCACTTCCCTCACAGTCCCTCACTTAAGTCCCTTACTCTTCTCTCTACACTTCTTACACCTGATTTCCTACCCCTACTTTCACTCTCCCCACTTCCCTAACACTCCCCTTCTTCACCCTTTATACTTCTCCATGTAGTATCTCGCTACTGGACTTTCCCCTAATGATTCACTTCCACTCTCCTACTATCCCCTTCTCTAGGGTCACCATCCCATCCCTTATCCACTTTTTCTTCCCGTATTCACTCCCCTCCTACCCCTCTCAGTCCCTCCTCTGCTTCCTCCCTTCCCAACTTACCTCCATGGCTTTCCTATCCACCAATTCAAATTCTTTGAAATTTGAAAATACTTAAATAAACTAAATCTAATTTTTAAAAATTTCCAAAACTTTTTTTTTAATGAAATAAGTATAAACAAGTGAAGAAGTATGATTTTTAAAAACAACAAAATAAATTTTGTCACAAAATGGACTTAGCACCGTTTAACTTTCCCTACTTCATTTTTTTAGATATTCATCAATAGTATCAATAGCATTTTTTCAAATACCTTGAAATTGATGAAATCCCTTAAATCTCTGGAAAACTCTCAAATTTCTTTAAATCCCTTGAAATGCATAGATATTTCTTATAATATAATAAACTTGAATGTTTATTAAAAATATTATTCTTCATTCTATAAAAAAAAATTTGGTTAAAAATTCCTCTATTTTTACAGAAAATTAAACTCTTTGGTCGAAGATTAACTTTTTTGACTGAAAAAACTTTTTTTGTAAATTCGCCATTTTTTTTTTTAATTTATTTCTTTGGTTGAAAACTTAACAATCTTCTTCAAAAATTCGTTTTTTCTTGGCTTGAAAATTAATTCTTTTAACTGATAATTTAACTACCCCATTTTTGTTTTAATTTTTTTCAAGTTGAGAATTTAATTATTAGTTTAAAAATTCATGGATTTTTTAGAAAATTCGTATTTTTAGTAGAAAATTAATCTTTTTAGTAGAAAATTTATTCACTTGATTACAAATGGAATTATTTTGTTGAAAATTCAACAGTTTTGTTACAAAGTCTTTTTGGTTGAATTCAACTGTTTCTTATTTGAAATAAAAATATTTTTTGTTTGAAATATCTACGATTACATTATTCGTTGAAAATTCCTTTTTTTTAAACTGAACTTCTTTTGTAAACTGAAATTGTAAAAATTTAATTTTTGGTCGAAAATTGATCTTTTTTAGTTTGAACTTCAAAAATATTGTTGAAAATTCGTTTTTTTTTTTGTATAAAATTACCTTCTTAGTTGGAAATTAATCTTTTTGGTTAAAAATTCAAGGATTTGGTTAAAAATCTTATTTTTTTTTTTGGTTGAAGATTCGTCTTTTTGGTTTGAAATTAATTTATTGCTTTGGTTCACAAATTAACTATTTTTTGAAAAATCGCGTTTTCAAATTCATTTTTTCACCTGAGAATTGATCTATTCCTTTTGTTGTAGAATTTAGCTGTCCCAGCTAGACGTTTAGCTGGATTTCGTCTTCTAAGAAAATATAGCTGTGTTACCTAAATATCTAGCTGTTTTAGCTAATTTTGCCATATAGAACTTATCTAACTAATTTGTCTAGATAATTTCTATCTGGTGAAATTTAGCAAAAACAGCTAGATATTTAGGTACCACAGCTATATTTTCTTAGACGATGAAATCCAGCTAAACGTTTAGCTGGGACATCTAAACCATTCTTTCAGTGTAGAAACGCGTAACAGTCTTTTTTTCTTTATATTGATACAGATTTTCGTATCAATTGAATACCGCTGCAGCAAAAACGATACTTTCAGATTTACTGTGATAATAAAAACTCATTTTTTAACACCTATGAGTCTCTAATCCTCTTAAAGTAAATTTGGATGACTCGAAATGACGAATGTTATAACTTATAAGCTTTACAAGTTACCCTTTCTTATACTCATTAATTCTCAAAAGATCAACCTCTGTCTTTCATCCAGGAGCGGCACCCTATGGCCTTTAAGAGCCGCCTGCACACTACGGGTCGCCGTTCAAGTGCCTTTTTGTTTTTAATTTTTTTCGCTCGCTGCTCTTCTAATTCGCCAGCGGCACATGCAGAGATAATAACGCATGGAACGAATCGTCAGCTACAAAGAAAGCACACCCATCGATGTTTCAGAAGGTGGAAAGTATTATAATATTATGTCTTGAATGGCAGTTATAAATATCAACAATTTCTTTGTATTCTTTCTCTCTCCCCCTCCCCCGAGATTCAAGAAACCAAATTTCAAAATCAGAATTTTTTTTCTGAAATTTGAAACCGCCTTTAAATTTTAAACCTCTGGAATTTTCAACGAAAAAATATGAATTCACAACAAAAAATGTAATAGTTTATATTTTGAACAAGGAAAGATATTCATTTAAAATCAAAAACAGTCGAATTGAACCAAAAAACACGAATTTTCAACAAAATGCTTGAACCCTCAACAAAGAAAGATATTTTAGTCAAAAAATAAAATCAAATTTCATTCGAAATGTATGGTTTTTTTTTACCAAAAAGAGGAATTTTTAACAAGATATACTAATTTCTAACCAAATAGTTGAATCTTCAACCAAAAAGATAATTTTCTACCAAAAAAGAAGATTTTTTAACAATTTACATACATTTTTAACCAAATAGTTTAATTTTTCAACTAAAAAGATGATTTCTTAAAACAAAATACATGAATTTCATAAAATAATTCACTGTCAACCAGACTGTTGAATTTTGAAGAAAAAAAGACGAATTTTCTATACAAAACATTTGAATTTTTAACCCAAAAATATGAAGTTTAAAAAAAGTTAGCTTTCAATCAAATAGTTGAATTTTAAGTTAAAAACAAAAAAGTTTATTTTCAACAAAACAGTTAAATTTTCAGTAAAAAAAAAAAAAATGTTTACACCAAAAAAGAGTAGTGTCAACAATATAGCTCATTTTTCAACTAGAGAGATGAATTTTATGCTGAAATTATGAATATTTTACAAAGGAAATGAATTTTTGAGAAAGTAATTCAATTTTCAACCAAGGAGTTGAATTTTCCACCTAAAAAGATGAATTTTCAATAAAAAAATATAATAGTTGATATGATAAAGATGAATTTTCAACAAAACACTTGAATACTCGACTAAAAAATATGAAGTTTCAACAACAAAAAATTGATTTTTTACCAAAAAAGATGAATTTTTAACAAAATGCATAAATGATTAAGCAAATAGTTGAATGCTCAATCTAGAAGATTAATCTTCTACCAAAAGAGACTAATTTTCAACCAAATAGTTCAGATTCAGTTAAAAAAATATCACTTTTTAACCAAAAAAGAAAGAATTAAATTTTCATTTAAAAAAATTCAATTTAGAAAAGCGAATTTTTTGCAAAGTAGTTGAATATTCAACCCAAAATATACATTTTTAACAAAAAAGTTAATTTTCAACCAAATATTTCAACAAAAATTATGAATCTTCAACAACAACAAAAAACGAATTTTAAAGGAATTAGTTCAACTTTCAACCAACTTGTCGAATTTTCAACGTAAAAGACGAATTTTTAACAAAAACCGTACCCCATGTAAGATAGCATAGAAAAATCTTCCGCCTGTCCCACCCGCACCAAATATGCATGTGCTTTCAGTTTTTTTTTCTGAATGTGAATACTATCACTGAACATTATAAATAAAGTGAAATTTATCGCTTTATTATATTCAATTTGAAAAGTTCTTTTAAATAATTGAGGGAGTCCCCCGTTAAACATACTTTCGTCGAATGTATGTGAAAAAAAATTCTTTCCTCTATTTCTTCGAGTCCTATTACTGAAAATATTATACTCTAGACTTTTCTCGAGGACAATCAAAATTCTTGCTACCTTAATCTTATTTCGAATAAAATATTCAGTTACTATCTCCAATAAGGAAGAGAACCTAAGGACCACCTCAGAGGCCAAAGATAGTCTTTCGAAGTCTTTCGAACACATTGCATTTCACTCATTTCCCCTTATTTCAGAAACGTTTCGACATATTCAGAATAAAGTTTTAGAAAGTAAAAGGCGGCAATGGTATTTCCCCAGGCGTGATCTCCCATTTCCCAGCCAGCTTATGAATTCAATATCTTCTGCTTCCCCGTAACCCTGAAAAATTATGACCGATCGATCCTACTTAGCCCAAAAAGAGAGTTCATTATGACTTTCCTCGAATTCTTAGGAGCACTGTGTACCTTTGATTATTACTATGAACCTCACGTTTTGAGTTGCCCTAAACAGCACGTGACACGACACACGGAAAAAAGCTGGTTAAAAAAGTTGCTCTAACTTTTCCAGCGTCTTTTTCTTTCTTTTCTCAAACCCTTGCCAAGACAACATCATGTAATTTTCTTTTGTTTATAAACTCGATTTAAGTCAATTTTGGCTCAAAAAAAGGTTTTGTCTTAATTTTGAGACAATGTTCAACTTGAAAGAAGTCCAGCTTTTTTCTGTACAATTTTCTTGAAAAGCGAATCAGTTTTGTTAAAGTTTATCTTGAAGTTTGAGCCTATGAATAAATACTGATAGGGGCCGTTCAAAAACTACATCACGCTATTTTGAACACTTTTTGAACCCCTGCCTTTCTTCGTCACAGATTAAAACATAAAGCAGGAAGGTTTCCAAGGTAAAAAATCAAATGATTTAGAAAAACAGTTGACTTTAAAACCCGAAAAGACAAATTTTCAACCAGGAAAAGTGATTCTTTAACTCAATAGTTGAATTTTCAACAAACAAACAAAATAATTTTAGTCTGAGCAGTTATATTCACATCCAAAAAGTAGAAATTTCAAGCAAAATTGACGAATTTTTAACCAAATATTTAATTTTTTAACCTTTAAAGAAGAATCTTCTGCAACAAAAAATAAATTTTTAACAAAGAAGTTCAACTTTCAACCAAGTAATTAAATTTTCAATGAAAAAAGATGAAGTCTCAACGAGAAACATAATGCTTGATATTTCAAAACAAAAAAAAATATTTTATTTGTAAATAAAAAACAGTCGAATACAACCAAAAAGATGAATTCTCAAAGATAAATGTAATAGTTAATATTAAAAAAAAAATTAATCAAAAACACTTGAATTCAATTAAAAAATACGAATTTTCAACAAAATATTTGAATCCTCAACTGAAACAGGTTAATTTACTACCAAACAGTTCCATTTCTAACCAAAAAAGTAAAAATTTCTAACGAAAGTGATTAATTTTCAAACTAAAAAGTCAAATGTTTTAGAAAATAGTTAACTTTAAAACCCAAAAAGATGAATTTTCAATCAAAAAATATGTTTTTTTGAACAAACCAAAAAATTAATTTTAGACCAAACAGAGGAATTTTTAACAAAACAGTTGAATTTCTAACCTTCAACGACGAGTCTTAAAGCAAATGGTTTAATTTTTAAACAGAAATGATTAAACTTTAGCCAACTATTTTAACTCTTGAACTAAAAATACCAATTTTTTAGGAGACAGTTGAATTTTCAATCCGAACGGAGGACTTTCCTATCCAAAACTATGAATGTTCACCAAAACAGTTGCATTTTTAACAAAATAATTCAATTTTCAACAAAATAGTTGATTTTTAACAAAATAATTAAATTCTCTACAAAATAGTTGGATTTCAAACTAAGATGATGAATCTTCAAAAATAGAATGCATTTTTAACAAAGTAGTTGAATTTCCAATCAAAAAAGATTAATTCTCAACGAACATTTTTTTGTTTAAATCAAAAACAGTAAAATTTATCCAAAAAGATGATTTTTCAAAGAGAAATGTAATAATTGATATTTCAACCAACAAGGATTTTAATTTTAAATAAGAAAATAGTTGAACTCAACCAAAAAATATGCATTTTCAACAAAATAGTTGAATTTCTAAGCCAAAAAGTTGGGTTTTAAACTGAAAACTAACAAGTTTGAACAAAAAATGGAATAAATACATTTTCAATTGAGAAAATTTATTTGTAAACAAAAAGAAACGAATTTTTAACAATTTTGATCAAAGTGGTTCAACTTCCAACCATTTGGGATTTTACCCCCTCCCCCCATACGTTAAAAATCGCCACCCCCTCCCCCGTCATGTGTCGCAGTTTTTGAACAGCCTTGGACTCCTTGAGTTTGTCCGAATATTGAGAAAGTACTGAAAGGGTCTTATTATGGGCCCAAGGGCCCAAGCGTCATTAGCATAATGACGATCTGTCATAGCGATCGTGCTTGTACGCTGATCGTGCGAGTTACTGAACTGTATATAATATATCAATCAATATAATCGGGCAACCGGTGATTTACATAATTATCTGGATAACGAGAAAATTAGCGATATCTAACGTCTTCCGTGTACTTGATTATTATAATACACTTTTTCGTATTGGATTGATCTCGAGAACTTAATTATCTTCGCTTTGCATATCATCAGAAGAGTGTATTATTTTTTAAGTTTTGAGAAATATTTTGATATATAGATTTAAGCTTATTTTGCAGAAACAAATTTTAACTCAAGGGAGTTATCGTGGCTCAGATGGTATCGTGATTGTCTTATGTTCCAACACTGCAGCCTTGGTACACGCTGGCTCGAGTTCGATTCCCAAAGCAGGTAGCGAGGCTGGATGTTGATGCGACTATCAAGTCTCAGTTATTTAAAAAAAAATTTAACTCAAAATCAATTTTTGAAACTGAATTTCCTTACGAAAATGCATTCTACAGTGATGTCTGAAAATACCTTACGAATGGTGAAAATCCTGCGATCTCTGCTCGTTGGCGATAATACATGTACAATAAAATAAAGACTTTAAGTCCTTGCTTACTGACACGTTTATACCTTGAATAACCGTTGTCATATTTTCGCGGGCTGCCTGAAGTAATTGATTGGCATAACTTGTCGCAAGTAATTTTCCTGGATACTAATTTTTTTCCAATGTATCAAAACATTCGAGCGTCAACTTAACCAGAAAGTGAGATTAGTATTCATTACTTCATTCATAAAAAATTTTAAAAAGTAAATGTTAATTTATCTCTGTAATTCATTATACAGCATTTTGTTGAGAATATGTAGTTATTGTCAAAATGTATAATTTATCAAATATCCGTCATCATTTCAGACTGATTTATTATATAGTTGACTATAACACTTCTATACAATTTTTAAAGAAATTTCGAGAACGATTAAATAACCCATAAATTTCTGTGAACAAATTAGAGTAGGTGTCTATATGTTAATATAACCCACTTTCGAAAGCAAATACATTTTTGCAAACATAAGCAAATTTTTATTCCTATATGTCCGTTCACAAGCGCAAAGTTTAAGCGACAACATCTACAATTAGTAGTTCAGTACTAACGAATGCTTTCTATGTAAAGATTCATTCATAAAATGTATATATATATCATTTTAATAAATGTAAGCTATCCAAGGAGTCGTCCATAAACTATGTTTCTAATTTTGAGCCCCCCCCCCTCCCCCATCATGGAAGGAACGTAGCCGTAAGAATTTTACGTTTATTCTTCTTTTTTTCGCGTTTCTGGTGAGTTGTTCCAGTGAGTAGAATTAAAAAAAAAAAGAGGCTTCAACAAAATAGTTGAAATTTCAACGAAAAAATTACATTTTGAACAGACTAGTTAAATTTTTAAGCAAGTTATTAAGTTCTCAAACAAGAAAAATAATTTCTCAACGAAAAATGTAATAGTTGATATTTCAATCAATCAAGATTCTTATTTTAAATCAAAAAGAAAGAAAGATGAATTTTCAACCAAGAAAGATGACTTTTCTACAATAAAGCATGAATTTTCAAACCAAAAGGAAAATTTTTAAACAAATAGATGAATTTTTAACCAAGAAGATTCATTTTTTACCAAGAAAGATGAATTGTCTGTAACAGATTTAAGTTTTCAAGCTAAAAAGTCAAATGTTTTAAATAACCGTTGAACCAACTAGTTTGATTTTCAACATAAAAAGATAAGGTTTAAACCAAAATTGGAATATTTACATTTTTAGTTTAAATAATTAATTTTAAACAAATATAAACCGAATTTTCTGCGAGTCAAATTCAACCAAAGAAGACAAATTTTTAGCAAAGTAGTTAAATTCTTAACCAAAAAGATGAAATTAAAAAAAAAATCAATTTTGTACCCGAAATGGCATTTTGAAGTTTTACCAAAAAAATTAAATTTTTAGGAAGAGATGAATTTTCGAACAAAAAGCCGTCTTTTCTACAAAAACATTGAATTTTCGAACCGAAAATATGAATTTTTAACAAAAGAGTTAATTTTCAACAAGATAGTTTAATTTCCTACCAAATTGTTGAATTTTATATCTAAAAGCAAGAATTACAAACCAGTTGAATATTTCACTCAACAAAACCTGTAATAGTTGATATTTCAAACAAACCCATTTTAATTTGAAGCGAAAAATAGTTGAATTCAACCAAAAAGAAGAATTTAAAATAAAACAGTTGAATCCTTATAACCCAAAAAGATTATTTTTCAACCGAACAGTTGCATTTTTAATCAAAAAGAATGAATTTTCATTTAAAAAATTAATTTTCTAAAAAAAAGGAGGAATTTTTAAGAAAATACATGAATTATCAAGGACCAGTTGCATTTTTAACCAAAAAAGATGAATTTCCATCTAGTGAAATTAATTTCATACTTAAAAATGCGAATTTTTAAGAAAATACGTGAATTTTAAAGCAAACAGTTGCATTTTTAATAAAAAAGGAGGAATTTTCAACCAGGAAAATTAATTTTCTACAAGAAAGATTAATTCTGAACGAAAAATGTAATTGATGATATTTTAATTGAGAAAGGTTTTATTGTAAATAAAGACAGCTGATTTCAATAAAAAATACACATTGTCAACAAAATAGTAACGTAGTCGTTGACTAAACACGGATTTCATGTTTATTCTACGTTTTCGCGTTTCTAGCGAGTTGTTCTAGTAAGTGGAATGTTTTACCAATAAATGAGACTTTAACAAAATAATTGAATTTTCAACGAAATAATTAAATTTTTAACAAAATAGTTGAATTTTAACCAATTCAACGAAATAGTTTAATTTTCAAACAAAAAAGATGAATTATTGTCAATGAAAAATGCCATTGATGATATTTCAACCAAGAAAGATTTTAATCTAAATTGGAGTTAGTATGTTCTCTCTACATGTAGAAAGAAAAAAGAGACCATTTTGAGAGAGAAAACTAACATCAATTATAATTACTTACAAAGATCTGGTAACACCGAAATCTCGAAGTCAACTAAATAGTTGAATTTTCAACGAAAAAGATTAATTTTAAACAAAATACATGTATTTTTAACTAAAAAAGATAAATTTTTCACAAAACAGTTGTATTTTCAACAAAATAATAAATTTTTAACAAATAGTAGAATTTTTAACCAAGCAAGATGAAATCTGAACCAAAATATAAAGTAGACTTTTTAACAAACCAAAAAAAAATAACTTTGATCCAGAAATAGTTGGATATTCTTATTGGGTTTTATTAATAGATAGCATCTAAACGAAAAAAAGCGAGAAAAGGGAAAATTTCTTTCAAACAGGGGGAAAAAGCGAAATTCTTTTTAAAAAAAATGAAAATTTTCATTTATCATCAGGAAACGTAATAAACGTTATCTCGAGTTCGTAACATTAATTCAACTGGACTCCTTTCCCCTTTGTTACGAATCGTAGTTTTTGTATCAACCCCCCCCCCCCTTAAATTCGTAACGTAATTTAGGGACGGCCACTAAACTATGATTTCCTATGCAAATTGTACTTGAGAAAATAATTTTTGAATACAAATGTGGGAATGAAATAACGCAATTATGCAATTTAGAGAATGTGCGATGCAGATAATTTATTAGTTAGTAATTGATCCGATAAGATATGTTTGTAATGATAAATTATTGAAAGTTGAATACATGTTCAGTCTGAGTCATATGCATTCGAATTATAGTCACTTTTATTATACTCGTTTATTAAAACTACAATTTATTACCTATGCGACTACAATGGCAAATCATAAACCAATTCAATAATAATTGGACTAATTGACATGGTAAAAAATAGTTTGTTTGCAAATGTTTTGCAATAGAACAAAGTAAAATTAGCTTGGAGCAATTTCACGTCTCACTAACAGCAATTAGGCTTGAAAAGTTGCGGGCTTTTCAACAAATGTCTCGACACAAGTTCGTGGGGCATTAAGTCATTATTCGTGGCGGGAGGCTCGTGCGAATAAAGACGTTAAGTCACGGCTGGTAGCATGGTTATCAAAATCTTGATTAATTATTCCAGACAAGGCAAGACGCGGCTTCTCTTGGTGTCTGTTCACTTCTACTTCCTACTCATGAACAACTCTCTTTCTTGCGATGATGGAAATTCTCCGATTCTCATCATATTAGAGGTCGTCAATTAACTACTTTATCAATAGAGGGGGGGGGGGCATTGGAATTAACGCTACGAACTTAGATAACGTTGCTACGTTTCCTGGTGATAAATTTTAACAAAGTTTGCGAACTTTTCGAAAGATATCCCTAGAATGGTACAGTTCAACAATAACTTAATAAGGTTGAAAATGACTTTCATATTTCAGACTTCATATTATTTTGCCTATTCCCCTCTTTTCCCGTTTTTTAAAAGAATTTTTCTTTTTTCTCCTATTTTCTATAAACTTCCCCATTTTCTAGTTTTTTCCCTTAAATGTGAACATAATTAATAGAACTCAATAAGAAAATCCTACTGTTTTTGGTTAAAAGTTATTTCTTTTTTTGTTTGAAAGTTCACAATTATATTTTTGGTTCGAAATTCATCTCGTTTGGTTAAAAATTCTAGTATTTTGTTGAAAATTTAATTATTTTGTTGAAATTGCTAGTATTTTGTTAAAGTCACCTTTTTGGGTCAAAAATTCAACTACTTGGTTGGAAGTTGAATTACCTTGTTAAAAATTGATTTTTGTTGGTTGAAGATTCATCTTTTTCTGAAAATTTAACTATTTTGTTAAAAATTTGTTCCATTTTTGGTTGAAAAATTTAACTTTTTTATTTAAAAATTCAACTCAAAAAACACACGGCTGAAGGAAGAAATTTTTCCCAGTTATGGAGTTTTGTAATCATTATGGAAGGGGTGGGACAAAGGGGGTGGTAGGAAGGGTACATTAGGAGAATTCTAACATCCACTCAATCTCTCGGAATTTTTCTCGTTTGGATTAAAAATCTACTGCTTGGTTGAAATTTAATTATTTGGTTGAAAATGCAAGTATTTTGTTAAAGAGTCATATTTTTTTGTCAAAATTTCAATTAATTAATTAAAACTTGAACTACATAGTAAAAAATTCATTTTTTTTTCAAGATTCATCTCTGATTGAAAATGTTACTATTTTATAGGAAACTCGTCTCATTTTTTATTGAAAAGTCTAATGTTATATTTTTGATTGGGAATTCTTTTCGTTTGGTTTAAAATTCGACTACTTGGTTGAAAATTTAATTATTTGGTCGAAAATGCAAGTATTTTGGTAGAAAATTCAACTATTTGGCTAGAAATTAAACTATATATTTGAAAATTTAACTATTTGGAAGAAAATTAACATTTTTATTGAAAATTTTGAAAAAAAAACTTTCTCTTTCAACTGTTTGTCTTCAAGGCTTCAAAATTCGACAATTTTGGTAGAATATTCAACTATTTGGTTAAAAATTAAACCTTTTTTTCAAAAGCTTAGCTATTTGACAGAAAATTAACATTTTGATTGAAAAATCATATTTTCGGTTTGAAAATTCAACTGTTTTGTCGTTTATTCGTCTTTTTGGCTTCAAAATTCAACAATTTTGTTGAAAATTTATGTATGTTGCTGAAAATTCGTATTTCTTGTTAGAAAATTAATCTTCTTGGTGAAAAATTTACCTTTTTGGTTAAAAATTGTACTATATGATTAAAAATGTATATTTTTTGGTTGAAAATTTAACTGCTTGATTGGAAGTTGAACTACTTTGTTAAAAACGATTTTTTTACGATTCGCTTTTTGGTTACAAATTCAACTATTTTGTTGAAAATTAATGTATTTTGTTGAAAATTCGTCTTTTTGGGTAGAAAATTAATCTCGCTTATTGAAAATTTATCTTTTTGGTTGAATTCAACAGGTGTCTTTTAATGCAACTGTTTAGTACAAAATTAATTAATGTAATATAATAATACAATTAATAATGTTCGTTGAAAATTCGACTATTTCGGTGGAAAATTCTTCAATTTTTGTAGAAAATCTGTTTGTTGTTGTTGAACATGTAAGTATTTGTTGAAAATGAAATATGTATTGACCTTAAATCTTAGGAAATTAAAGCGGTTTATTTTGAATTCAATATGATATCGAAATTAATTTTTCTTTCAAGAATCGATTCGGGTGGGTAAAAAATAGCCTAAAATAGGTAACTGGATTACCCGTTAGGTGTGAATCAATTAAAATTTTTTAATTTGCAAGCGCCCACACATATAAATTTATTAATCGATTTCGTACCTTGCAGACGTCAATTAAAGATGATTTTTTGCAGCTGCTCAAGGCCCTCAATTCCAAGACTCGAATCTTGATCTTATATCTGGCATTCAGACTTCCGAGGAAGGAAGTGTGATCTATCATTCTCCTTTTATTACGACGTCTTTGCACGCTTAAAGGAGGTTAAATCGGTTGGTGATGATGTCAAAAGTTAATTTCGTAGAGGTTCGGTTTCTTTATTTTACGTACAATTTTGAAATTATGGTCTTGTCGCAGCTAAAATTTAAAATATTTTTTTGAATAAATTTAATCAATAAAAATCGTGGGATGTACAACTCGTGAATTCCAGTTATAGGAGAAATCCATGCCGGATTCACAAAAGATAAACATTCATCTCACCGATCTTTTTAAACAAACGAAACTTGTTAAATATGTAACAATAAAAATTCGTCTCGGATATTTGCTCGAAAAATTTTTTTTCAAAGAGGTATCACATTTTTTATTTTAAAAAATTTTTAAGACCTATTTCCTGTAAAGAAAAATGCAAGATTTTCATAATGAGTTGTGCCATTTGGCTTGGCTTTCATTAAGTCAATTTAAACTTATATTTTTATGTGAAATTGACAGGGAAATCCAAACTTAGTGGACCAAATCACTTTCAAAACATTATTCATGCTTATTTTTTTCGTTATTAAACGAAATTTCAAAATAAAGTTTCACAAAATTGCCTGATTCGATTGTTTTTGTGTATTTTTTTAATACTTCATAGTGTCCTCTTTCAAACAAAAATTGTATTTATTTTTTCAGGAAATACATTACTTATTTATTTTTTTAGTCAAGGCTTCATATTTAATTTAATGAGAAAAAAGGTTTCCAACCTTCCTTGGTATTACAAAATAATATGTCAAACAAATTTATTTATTTTTTAACCTCATTACTGATTCGAAGCGAGTTAAGAGTCTCTTAAATAAATACTTTATTTCTTTACAGTCATTATACACATATCCTTCGATTGATAAATTTTGTCTAAACATTTTTTTAAAATATTTTCACCTGCTCCATAAATATTTTTAAAAGATTTAAAAAATTCCTATTAATTGCCATGGTCGTCTTTCGAAAATCTCATTGTATAACATGGTCAATTTTTGAAAATCACCCACAGATATTAAAATTGTAAATGTGAGTCAAGAAATACAATATTTTTAAAGAGACATTTAACTTGATTTAAGTCGTTAATAAGCTTAAGAAAAACTAATTTTTACATTCTCATCCAGAGAAGGTTTTAGATTTGTGTAAAATTTGACCCCCCCGTTTTTTGTCAAATGTCCACGTTTTGAGACCCCCTGAACCCGAAAAACAGGTTTTTACGAATCTGTCTGTCTGTCTGTATGTATGTATTTATGTATGTGTGTCTGTCTGTGAGCACGATAACTGTGGAAAGAATTGAGCTATTGGATTGGCCTTTGGTATACTCTTGAAGTCTCGTAAACGAAAGGTCAAGTTCGTTAGCCAGCCATTTTGGATGAAAATTCAAGAAGTGAGCGCATTTTGAAAATTTTTTAGGCCATTTTTTCACAATTTGGAAACTATATGTGCGTCTGTTTATAGTAATGAAAAATTCAAACAATTTATTCACATGATATTTTTCGATGGAATGAAAATTTTCAGACTTACAGCATTTTCAAAATCCAAAAGAGGAAACGAAAATTAACATTTTCAGCCAAACAACGAATTTAGGACCAGAGCCGCGTTTCTTAGTGCTTCTTATTTATTATCCCAAATTTTCAACTCGATGTGGCTATTCGTGAGAAAATAAGTTTACAAATAAAAAAACTGTCGGTAAGGTAGGAAGCCGGTCACGTGACCCACTCGTCACATGCATGTATAAATAATAACTTAACAATTATTGATTTGAAACTATTTACAATTGAAATAATTCAACTTCTAATTTAGAAAGTGGTCAGTTTAAAAAAAATTGTTAATCCTTTAATTTTCAATGTTCTATCTTACAATTGCTTAAAATGGTAAATATTGAAAAAAATTTTAAACTTCAATTTAAAAAGTTACAAATTCAGGAGTTATTCTTTGATTGCTCTAATTAGCAGTTCAGTGTTTGTTACTTCAAATGGAACATTTTTAGCTTTAGGACTTCGAATTTTGTAATCTCACTGACCGGGAAAATTTGTATCAAACCGGGAAATGACCGGGAATTTTCTTTGTTTTTAGTAAAAAGGCACCCCTGGAATTTTTAATTGCTATAAATATAAATTATAAAATAAAAACCTTTCTTTTTTTGGTGTATGGTGAAGAAGTCTCATAATCTTGAATAACGTTGCCAGTCGCGACGTAAAATAACGAAGCGGGATATGGTCGACCAGTATTTTCTTCGTACACACAATGTGCGGCTGTTATCAATAAATCTTCCCGGATTATTGAAGCCCCGCATATAAATTTTTTTTCGCCGCTTCCAACATCCTCTTTATATAAAGTCGCGTGCCATGGAAATTCTGAAACTTTTGCTGTTTGACCATTTACAATGAATGTTGTTGCGTTTGATGCAACAATCATACCACAATCTGTAACAACAATTATTTATTATTTAATTCAAAAATGTCTGCCTTTGGTGAGCATGTTTAAATTAATCATTGAATCGAGTCAGACAAGCCAGATTAAAAATGTTGTATGTCTTTTCAAATTTTAAATTATTATTAATATTTTTTTAAAACTTCCAATTATCTTTTGAAATAGTAATTCGAATTTTTGTAAAATTTTGTTTGAATCCTTAAAATTAAAAAAATTGCCTTAAAATCTTCCAGATTCTTTTTTGGCAATTTTGATAACATTTAAAAATCTTTTTAAATAATCCTAAGTATTTTTGGGACGGCTAAAAAATTCCGAAAAATAAAATACTCGATATTCTAAAATTCTCGAATTGAAAAATTCCCGAATAATAAAATTTTCGAATAAAATTCTCGAATTGGAACATTCCCTAATAATAAAATTCCCGACAGTTTATATTATTACCGAATTGAAACAATTAATTATTTGTTTATAAATTTTATTTATTTAGTGAATAATGAATACGTTTTATTTAATTTATATTCAAAGGATTTGAAATTATTTACACCTACTTTTTTATATGGATTTTTACGTTTTCCAAAGATTTCAAAGAATTTTGTAGAATTTCTAAAGATTTGAAGGGATTTTAAGGTATCTCAAGGATTTTGACAAGATTTAAAGGATTTTTATAAATCTCCAAGGATTTCCAGGGATTTCGAAGATTTCTAGGGATTTAAACGTTTTTTTTTAATAGAAGTTTAATGAATAAGTTTAATTTATATTAAAGGAAATTTCACAAGATTGTAAGGACTTTAATAAACCTCCAAGGATTTCAGGGGATTTCAAAGATTTCCAGGGATTCACACCGTTTTTTAGAGACCTTTAATGATTAAGTTTAATTTAATTTATATTCAAGGTATTTATAATTATTTCTACTTTACGGAATAAATTAAATTTTATTTCAAGAAATCTCTACGGATTTCAGCAATTTCAAGGGATATGGAGGAATTGAAAAAATGTTAAGAAACTTTAAGTTATTTAAAAAAATTGCGAAGAGTTTCAAGGCAATATTTAATATTTTCGAGTCATATAAAATTATTCTGCTTCGATTGAAAATAAACTTTTTTGTTGAAAATTCAACTGCTTTATAGAAAATTCGTTTTGATTTTGGTTGAAATTTTTTCACTTATAGTAGAAACTGAATGTATTTTGTTAAAAATTTGACTTTTATTGTACAAAATAATTCCTTGTGGAAAATTGATGTAATTTGTTGAAGATTCGATTTTTTTGTAGGAAAGAAATTTTATTGATTAACAATGCAACTGTTTGGTTGAAAATTAACTAATTATTCAAATAAATTAAACCTATTTTAGTTGAGGATTCAAGTCTTTTGTTGGTATTGGTTAAATTCAACTGTTTTTTATTTAAAATTAAAATCTTTTTCAGATCAAATATAAACTATTACATTTTTTTTTTGTTAAAAATTCATCGTTTTAGGTTACAAATTAATTTTTGTAGCTAAAACTTAAAACTATTTTGTTAAAAATTTATATTTCTCGGGTTGAAAATTCAACTATTTTATAGAAAATTCGTTTTGTTTTAAATTAATTTTTTAATGAAAATTTAACTATTCCATTTTTGATTAAAAGTTGATCTTTCAAAGTTTAAAAATTCAATTATTTGATTGAAAATTTATTTAATTTGTCGAAAGTTTTTTTTTTTGTAGAAAATTAATCTTATTAGTTGAAAATTCAACTGTTTTGTACAAAGCTCGTATTTTTGGCTTGGAAATTCAACATTTTGGATAAAATTTTTTTCTTTATTCAATGAAAAATCTTTTTTGGGGAAAATTTTAACTTTTCTTGAAAATTCGTCATTTTGATATGAAAATTCATCTATTTTGGTAGACATTTCCACTTCCTTTTGTAAAAATGCAACTTTCTGTTTGAAAATGAATCTATTTTGGTTGATGATTAAACTATTTTGTTGAATTTTTTATTGAAAATTCATATTTTTTGGTTGAAAATTCTTAAACTTATTTGTTAGATCATAGGAAACAGTAAAATTTTATCAAAAACCTCCCCTCCATCAAATTAGTTTTACGTTATTTTTGGTTGACCCCTAAATTAATGAAAACAATTTATTCGGAAAAAATTAAGTAATAAGGGGGGGGGGGGACTTACGGACTTCAAAATTTCAGAAAACAACGTTACGTAATTTACGCACGGCCCCTAAGAAATAAGTGTTTTAGATGCGTAATCCCAATAAAAAATTCGGAGAAATTATACTTATCAGCAATAAAAAAAGTTTCCTATCAACTGGACAAATATTTTTGTTTCGCTCACGTTTATCGATAATAGAGATAATTCACAACACCGTGCACAAAGTGAATAAAAATTTATTTCAGCTATACATTATTATATCAAGAGATCAGGTACAGAAGTTGCTATACAAACTTATAAATTCGAACTTGAAATATAATTTGGAGACTAATCTTTTAAACGTATTTGAATTAAATTTGAAAAGTGTTGAGGAATTCTAATAACTAGTTACAATCGGCATACATGTGATTTAATTTATTATCTAATTTCACATAAAATATAATTTCACACAAGCAATAAGCTCGAAAAATTTGGCACAGGAAGCGAGGTATTTATAACGTACCCTTATAAACTATCAATCTTTAAAATTATACTACTTATTAAATATAAAAATTGTTCTATATCTTCTGCGGTGTGTGAGTTATCTCTACTTATTTCGATTTTATTTGAGTATATAAAAGAAATTGACTGAAATTTTTTTAAGAGAAGACATTACAGGCCTCGAAGTCACTTTAGAGATCAAAAATAGTGTCACAAATTTTAAAAATTATAGTCATAAAATTGTTCAAGTATTAAAAATGAACTTCAATGTTTATTTAAAATGTTATTTAATCTATCAAAATTCCAATTTATTTATGGCAGGCTTCTCAGTCTTTACCCCTTTTCTCATTTTTCCGCACTTAAATTCCAAGTGAATAAGTAGAGCCCAATGATCAAAATCCCCCCAAAAAATCAATCTATTTTGAAAAAATAGAGCAAATCTTTTTTCTGCGCTCAGTTGCGTTCAATTTTCTATATAAGATTTTATATAAAGATTATATGCGATTTCAAATAATAAAATATTGGGATTTCGAATATATCAAATTTAAAATTAAATATTTCCCTTAGTAAAATATTTTATATTTTGACATAAAATTTTCTATCTAAAAACTCCATCTATTTTTGATTGAAAGTTCATTATTTTCAGTTGAAAAGTCTACTATTAAATTTCTAGTTAAAATCCATCTTTTTTGGTTCGGAATTTTATTATTTGGTTCAGAATTGAATTCTTTTGTTGAAAATTTCAACAATTTTGTTAAAAAGTCATACTTCTTGGTCGAAAATTGAACTGTTTCATTGAAAATTTATATTTTTGGCTTAAAAATTAAAAAATCTGATTAAATATTTATTTCTTGACTAAGTAATTTTTTTAAATTGAAAATTCAACTATTTGGTTGAAAAAAAATCTTTCTGGTGTAAAAATTCATCTCTTTCTGTAGAAATTTCGCCTTTTTTGTTAAAAATACAACTGTCTGGTTAAAAATTAATGTGTTTGGATTGAAAATTAAATTTTACGTTGAAATTTTACATTTTCGGGTTTAAAATTCGACTATTTTGTAAAAACTTCGTTTTTTCAGCTAAAAAATTCAACAATTTGATAGAAAATTGAACTATTGGGTTGAAAAGTAATCTGTTTTAGTTGAGGACTCAAGTTTTTCTTTTAAATTCGTCTTTCCGTTCATTTTTTTTGTTGAAGATTCATAATTTTAGTTGGAAATTCCTTTTTTTTTGTGTTTAAAATTTATATACTTTGGATTAAAATTCATCTATTTGTAGAAAATACGCCTTTTTTATTGAAAATTAAGTTTCTTGAATGAAAATTTAACCACTCCATTTAAAAAACTGATACTTAACTACTTCGTTTTAAAAATGAATATTTAATTACTCCATTGCTCTTTTTTACTTAGAAAATTGAACTCTTTGGCTACAAATTTTTAAAAGGGAAAACTATAAATAAAAATTAATAAAATAAAATTTGGGCTGACATCATATCCACTCTTCAAACTATTTAGTTGAAAAAGTATGTATTTTTTTGAAAATTCGTCTTTTTTGGTGAAAAATTAATCTCCTTGGTTACAAATTTAACTATTTGCTTGAAAATGTATGTATTTTTCTTGAAAATTCAACTACTTAGTTAAAAATTTATTTTGTTTTAAATTATTATTATTAATTTATTTTTTATTTTCCAGTATGTTGTTATTCGTTGAGATGTCGGACATGTTATTTTAGCCAGTTAGTAGAAAATTTAACTATTTGCTTGAAAATTATGTATTTTGTTCACAATTCGTCTTTTTTGAGAAAAAATTAATTTTTTGTTAACAATTCGTCTTTCTTAAAAGTTAATTTTTTAATTGAAAATTCATAATTTTAGTTTTAAATGCCTTTTTTTTGTTAAAAAGTAATTTTTTAACTGAAAATTGAACTATTTTGTTGAAAATTCATAATCGCGGGTTGCAAATTTAAGTGTTTTATAGAAACTTAGTATTTTTGGCTTGAAAATTCAACAATTCGGGATGAAATTCAACTATTTGGTGCAAAATTAAACTGTTGCGTGGAAAATTCGTTTTTTTTTTAAATTGAAAATTAATTCTTCTAAATGAAAATTTATCTTTTCCATTTCTGGTTAAAAATGTATCTTTTTTTTAAATTAAACTATTTAGATAAAAAATGTTAGAAGCGAAATAAATTTAAACCAAAAATTAATAAAATAAAATTTGGACTAACATCACATCCATTGTTCAAAGTATTTAGTTGTAAATTATTGTCATTTGTTAAAAATTCGTCTTTTTGGTAGAAAATTAATCTTCTTGGTTGATAAATCAACTATTTGGTTGAAAATGTGTATGCTTTGTTGAAAATTTGTATTTTTTGTACAAAATAATTTGTTTCTTTGTTAAAAATCAGATTTTTTTGTTTAAAATTAGTCTTTGTGTTAAATCCAAATGTTCATTTTGTAGTAAAACCTTTTTTTGTTAAAATATAAAATATTACATTTTTCGTTCAAAATTCATCTTTTTAGGTTAAAAATCCAACTCTGAAAATTAGTTTTTTTGGTTAAAAAGTAATTTTTTAAACTGAAAATTGAACTATTTTGTTTAAAATTCAACTGATTGGCTTTAAATTAACTTTTTTGTTGAAAATTCAATAATTTGAGATAAAATTCATCTATTTGGTACAAAATAAACTGTTATGTACTTAATTTTTGCTTAAAAAATGATCTTTTTTGGTTTAAAAATTCAACTATTTAGTTATAAAATGTTGGGAAAAAAAAGTTGACATAAAAATTAATCAAATAAAACTTTGGACTAACATCGCATCCATTGTTCAAAGTATTAGTTGAAAATGTATGTAATTTGCGAAAAATTCTTCATTTTTGGTAGAAAAGTAATCTTCTTGATGGAAAATTCAACAATTTGTTTCAAAATTGATCTATTCGACTGAAAATTTAACTGTTTTGTTGAAAGCTCATGTTTTTTATTTTAAAATTCAACATATTTGATGACATTTTTTTCTTATCGGCTGAAAAATCGGTGTCGGTTGAAAATTCGTATTTTTATTTTAAAAAAAGTGCCCTTGGTATAATTTTGTTTGAAATAGTAGCAAAATAGTGTCATCGCCTAAAAAAGTGTAAAATAGTATCAATAGTGTGGTGAGTCCGAGGCCTGACATTATAAAAATTGCAGAATCATGAGTAGCGTTTGAAAATTCAGTTTTTTCTTGAACAGAAAGATCTGACATCGACAACGTGAGCTTTGATCGGCTTATCGATAAATATGATTCTATCGGGATCTAAATTTTCAGAGAGATTTAATTGAACTGTTTGGATGGCCACGAAGTCTCCCTCGACAAATATATTAATGGTAGACGGACCTGCAACACATTGGATTGGATCTGGTGTCCAATGACCCGTTTCATTGCATGCGACTCTGTATTTTGTAGGTTGTAGACCGAAGTCACTTTGAACTGGATGGTAACTTTGACTGCAAGATAATTCTGCTGTAGTAAATGGAGGGACGGAATTATAGCAAGAAATGTCCTTATTGTGATATGTACACTCTGCATTTCTGGACGCAGAAGACAATGCTTGGCATCTTATTTCTGCAACAAACAAATTAATGAATGAGGAAAAGAGATTCAATTTATATTTTTAAATTTCATTTTGAATATAAAGTTCAAACTTATTTTATGATTATTTCAAACGATTGTAAGTATCCCCAAATATTGAACATTCTACCAAAACCGATTTATAGTTAATTCGTCGGCTTCAAAGAACAATTAAATTTATAATATTGCTCAATCAGAATTTGTTTCTTTTCTGAAAGGTTATAATAAAAAAATTTTTAATTATCAACTCTTCAATTTCAAATAGTTTAATTTAGAGGATTTCTAATTTGTAACTGTTTTTTTTCAGTTATGTTTACTGGAAAATGGCCGGGAATTTGTCTAAATCGGGAAAAACCGTGAATTGGCAGTAAATTTATTTTTTGACTGGGTGTTCTACAAATTTTTAGAAGGAAAATCTATCCAGTCCCTTGAAATATCACAAATTTCATATCAAGTGACATTATGCTATTTAAAATAAGTTTGATTTTAATTTTTTTTTAATGTTAAGTTCAATTTTGAATTTTTTCAATTATGAAATCATTCAGTTTACAATGCATAATTCTAATATATTTTACTTAAATTTTTTTCCATTTTATCTGTTCATTTTTAAGCATATATTTTCAATTTAATGAATTAAAAAAATTAAAAACGTTTGAATTTGAAAATTTTGGATAAAGGACGTTTTAAGTTGATCAGTTGTAAATATAATTTTTTTTAACGGAACTGCAGTTCGTGTTCCTCAGTAGTTAAACCAATTTAAAAGTTCGATTAAAACTTTATAAAATATTTTCAATTTTCAAATAATATTAAAGCAATAAATTCATCATTAAACGCTTTTATTCCATTTTAGATTCTATTCAAATATTGTTTTAGTCTAAAAAATTCCATTTTTAAAGACATTCAACTTTTAATTTTTCAATATTTAGCAAAATTTGAACTGATCATATAAATGAGCAATTATAAATCAAATATTCAAAACTAAACGATTTGCAACAAATCCTTAAAATTTGAGAGTGCTAAATTTAAACTTTGAACGTTTCAATTTTCAACTTGACAGAATTCATGTATTAAAAAACGTTTTAATTTCACAATTCCAATTTTAAAAGGGGCACATTTTTTGGTATTTGTTTGTTTTCCAAATTGGAAGAGGAACTTTTTTGTTTTATACATTTTAATTAAGTTGGAGGCGGACAAATTTTGTATTTTGAACATTTATATTGAGTTTGAAACGAAGAAATTTTAGTTTTTGTTGAATTGGCAGAGGGCAGGTAGTTTTTTTTAATATTTTTTTTTATTTCGAAGGGAGAAAATTTTTGTTTTCAATTTCTTCGGAATTGGAAGAGTCTCTTTTTTTGTTTTTAACATTTTTATTGAGTTTAAGGGAAGAATTTTAATTTTCAATTTGTTTCTAAATTGGAAACGGGAAGTTTTTAATTTTTACCATTTTTATTGAGTTGGAAGAGAGGAAATTTTGGTTTTCAATTTGTTTCTGAATTGGAAGAGGCAAACTTTTTCATTTTAAAGATTTTTATAGTTGGAAGAGACGAAATTTTGGTTATTTATTTTTTCTAAATTGGAAGATGCCATTTTTCTTTTTAGCATTTTTATTGGGTTACAGGGGGGAACTTTTTATTTTCAATCTTTTTTCTGAATTGGAGGAGGGTAATTTTTATTTTTAACATTTTCGTTGATATGGAAGGGAGAATTATTTTTTATGAAGGAGGAACATTTTGTTGTTTTTAAGATTTTTATCGAGTTGAAAGGATGAAATTTTGGGTTTCAATACTTTATGAATTGGAAAAGGAATATTTTTTTATTTTCAAGATTTTGATTGAAGAAATATTGGTTTCCAGTTTTTCTAAACTGAAAAAGGCCTTTCCTTGTTTTTATTATTTTTATTGAGTTCAAGGGAAGACATTCTGATTGAATTCAAGGGAAGAATTTTTTTTTTCTGAATTGGAAAACGGAAATTTTTTATTTTTACCATTTGTATTGAGATGAAAGAGAGGAAATTTTGGTTTTCAATTTTTTTCTGAATTGGAAGAGGCAAACTTTTTCATTTTAAAGATTTTTATAGTTGGAAGGGACGAAATTTTGATTAATTTTTTCTGAATTGGAAGGTGCCATTTTTCTTTTTAGAATTTTTATTAGTTTGAAGGGGGCAGCTTTTTATTTTCAATCTTTTTTCTGAATTGGAGAAGGGTAATTTTTATTTTTAACATTTTCATTGATATGGAACGGAGAATTATTTTTTATAAGGGAGGAACATTTTGTTGTTTTTAAGATTTTTATCAAGTTGAGACGAGGAAATTTTGGTTTTGAATATTTTATGAATTGGAAGAGGAATATTTTTTTATTTTCACGATTTTTATTGAGTTGGAAGGGAAGAAATTTTATTTTTCCAGTTTTTCTAAACTGAAAGAGGTTTTCTTTGGTTTTGTCATTTCTATTGAGTTCAAGGGAATAATTAAAATTTTTTTCTGAATTGGAAAAGGGAAATCTTTTATTTTCAAAATTTGTATTGAGTTGGAACGGAAGAAATTTCTTTTTCCCAGTTTTTCTAAACTGAAAGAGGTTTGCTTTGTTTTTATCATTTTTATTGAAATCAAGGGAAGACATTTTTATTGAGTTCAAGGGAATAATTTTTAATTTTTTTCTGAATTGGAAAAGGGAAATCTTTTGTTTTCAACATTTTTATTGAGTTGGAAGGGAGGAAATTCTTGTTTATAATTTTTTCTGAATTAGAAGAGAGATTTTATTATTTAAAGATTTTTATAGAGTTGAGAGGAACGGAATTTCAGTTATTTCATTTTTTTTAATTGGGAGAGGCCATTTGTAAAGCATTTTATCAATTTGCAAGAATGATCTTTTTATTTTCAATTTTTTTTCTGAGTTGGAGGAGAGTAATTTTTTATTTTTAACATTTCTATATAGTTGGAAGGGGGAAAATTTCGGTTTTAAATTTTTTCTGAATTGGAAGAGGGACATGTTTCGATTTTTAAGGTTTTTATCTATACGGAAGCGAGGAATTTTGTTTTTATTTTTTTCTGAATTGGACGAGGAATATATTTTTATTTTTAAGATTTTTATTTAGTTAAAAAGGAGGAAATTTTGTTTGGTAACTATTTTTCTGAATTGGAAGAGGTCAATTTTGTGTGTTTAACATTTTATTTAGTGGACCGTGGGCAAATTTAGTATTCTTAACAATCAGATGAAAGGGGGAAACTATTTTTCAATTCTGTACTGAACTGGAAGAGATACATGTTTTATTTTAAAGTATTTTGTTAATGTGAGTTGAATGGGACGAGTTTTAATTAAAAATTTCTTAATCCAAAATGTTTGAAGCTTCAATTTTAAAAGTTGAGAATTCAAAAGAGTTCCACTTTGAGTGCTTTCATTTGAAGTTCATTTTTGATTACTTCAAATGCAAAAAATTATCAGTTTTAAGAGTTCACATTTTTTAATTTCATTTACCATAATTTTTTTCCTCAATTGAACGGTCTCCCTGACTGCTATATTTGATAGGCTTTAAATATGAGATTGTGAAAGAGCAAAAATATACATATATTTATTTTTCAATGTGAAATATCTTAAATCAAAATCTATTCAATTTAAAACTTTAAATGTTTCACTTCTGGCAACTGCATTTACATTTTTTTCTTTTATTTATTTTAATATGCCCTAAAAGTTGAGTAATTTATTTACAAAAAATAAAAAATATATACCAATACACTGTGGTATGTGTAGCCACTTTCCGTCCGGTCCGCAAAGCACATCAACGTTTCCTTTCATTTTATATCCAGAATTGCAACTGTAAACTAATTGTGTGCCTTTTTCTAACGACTGAACTCTTGGATTCACATCACAATGTTCCCTACTTGCACAATGACTTTTGTACAATTTATATTGGCCATTTTCCGGTTGTGGAGGCACTGCACAAGTAATTTCTGTGGTCGAAGGTCTCTGAGTGAACGGCTGAGTAGGTCTCGGATAACTTTGAGTAGGTCTCTGAGTAGGTCTCTGAGTGGGTCTTTGAGTGGGTCTTTGTGTATTCGGTCGGTAACTCGTAGGTCTCGAAGTATTTGGTCGAGAAGTTGTACCTTTTGCACATAAAGATGGATCTTCATCAGATCCATCTGCGCAGTTTATTGCACCATTACATCTTAAATCGACATCAATGCATGCTCCATAAGCACATCGAAAAACGTAAGCGTCACACCTAGAAAAATCCAATGATTTAAATTCATTCATAAAAAAAAAACTAAAAGCACGTGCATATTTGGGACCATGCACCGATTTTTCCATCCTGTCTTGCATGAGGTACAATTTTTGTTAAAAATACATCCTTTTAGGTTCAAAATTTAACTAATTGGTTGAAATTTGAACTTCTTTATTAAAAATTCATTTTTTGGATGAATATTCATAATTTTAGTTAAAAATTCAACTGTTTGGTTAAAAATTAACTTTCTTGATGAACTTTAATTTGTTTGCTTAAAGATTCATCTCTTCAATTGAAAATTGAACTATTTTGTTGAAATATTTTGTTTTGTTTTGTTTTGTTAAGAATTACTTTTTTTAACTAAAAATGTAACTATTTGATTTTTGGCTGAAAATTGATTTCTTCTAGTTGAAAATTCATGTATTTTGTTGAAAATGCGTCTTTTTTGGTATTAAAAAATAATCTTCTTGGTTGAAAATTCATCCTTTTTAGTTGAAAACTAATTTATTTTTGGTTAAGGATTTTACTATTTGGTTAAAAATCCGTCTTTTTGGCTTGAATTCAACTGTTTTTTATTTAAAAAAATAAATAAATTCGGTTGGAATATCAAATATTACATTTTTTGTTGATAATTCATCTTTTTAGTTAAAAATGCATATTTTCGAGTTGAAAATTAAACTGTTTTACAGAATATTCGTCTTTTTGGTTTGAAAATTCAAAAATTTTATAGAAAAATTAACTCGTTAGTTGGAAATTAACGGTTTTGTTGAAAATTCACATTTTTTGTTGAAAACTAAACTATAAACTAAACTATTCGTTTTGAAATTAGTCTTTTTTTGTTAAAAATTAATTTTTTATCTAAAAATGTAGTTATTCCATTTTTGGTTGAAAATTGATCTATTCTAGTTAAAAATTCAACTATTTGGTTGAAAATTCATGTATTTTTTTGAAAGTACGTCTTTTTTGATAGAAAAATAATCAATTTATATTTTAAAATTTCATTATGAATATTAGGTTCAAACTTATTTTATGACTATTTGAAACGATTGTGTAAAATATAAATTTAAATACATATTTTTTATTTGAATATTAATTTAATAAAATTCAATTTTAATTTTCTTTAAAATAGTATTTAATGTTAAAATTACATTCAGTAAACAGGGTGGCCGAAAAAATTTTATTTTCAAAATTCCCTGATTTTTCCCTGATATGCAACTTCTTGGTTGAAAATTCATCCTTTTTGATTAAAAATTAATTTATTTTTGATTGAGGATTTTACTATTTGGTTAAAAATCCGTGTTTCTTTATTGAATTCAACTATTTTTTATTTAAAAAAATAAATAAATTCGGTTGGAATATCAAATATTATATTTTTTTTATAATTCATCTTTTTAGTTAAAAATGCATATTTTCGAGTTGAAAATTAAACTGTTTTACAGAATATTCGTCTTTTTGTGAATTCATAATGATTTCAAAGGATTTTACGGAATTTCGCCAGATTTTTCAAGATTTTAAGAAATTTAAAAAAATTTAAAAGAATTTTTAAGGATTTCAAGTGATTTCTAAACAATTTAAAGGATTTTCAAGGATTTCAGGGGATTGTGTTTCCAAATTATTATTTCGCAGAATTATTAAGATATTATTTGATTGTAAGAATTCCTAATCATTTCAAAGGATTTTACGGAATTTCACCAGATTTTTTAAGATTTTGAGGAATCTAAAAAAATATCAAAGGATTTTGAAGGGTTTCCAGAGATTGTGAAAGCCTTTTCGAAGATTTCACAATATTTCGCAGAATTATTCAGATATTATTGGATTCAAAAGAATTTCTAATAATTTTAAAGGATTTTATGGATTTCCAGAAATTGTGAAAGCCTTTCCGAAGATTTCAAAACATTCCGCAGAATTATTCAGATATTATTGGATTTAAAAGAATTCCTAATGATTTCCAAAGATTTTACGGAATTTTACCAGATTTTTTAAGATTTGAGGAGATTTTGAGAAATCTTATAGGATTTTGAAGGATTTCGAGTGATTTCTAAACAATTCAAAGGATTTTGAAGAATTTCTAGAGATTGTGAAAGATTTTCAAGGATTTCAAAACATTTCTCAGAATTATTAAGATATTATTGGATTTTACTGAATTCATAATGATTTCAAAGGATTTTACGGAATTTCGCCAGATTTTTCAAGATTTTAAGAAATTTAAAAAAATTTCAAAGAATTTTTAAGGATTTGGAGTGATTTCTAAACAATTCAAAGGATTTTGAAGGATTTTAGGGGATTGTGAAAGATTTCCAAGGTTTTCAAATTATTATTTCGCAGAATTATTAAGATATTATTGGATTTTAGGAATTCCTAATAATTTGAAATGATTTTACGGAATTTCACCAGATTTTTTAAGATGTTGAGGGATTTAAAAAAATTTCAAAGGATTTTGAAGGATTTCGAGTGATTTCTAAACAATTCAAAGAATTTTGAAGGATTTCAGGGGATTGTTGAAGATTTCCAAGGTTTTCAAAAACTTTCGCAGAATTATTAAGATATTATTGGATTTTAAGTAATTTCTAAAGATTTCAAAGGATTTTACGGAATTTTATAAGAATTTTTAAGATTTTAGAGGACTTCCAAAAGTTTCAAAGGATTTGGAGTGATTTATAAACAATTCAAAGAATTTCTAAGGATTTCCAGAGATCGTGTTAGATCCTATAAGATTCCAAATGTTTTCCCGACATTTTTTTCACCATATTTCAACGGATTTCGAAAGAATATGAAAAATTTAAAAAGATTTTAATGGATTTCAAGAAATTTTCAGAGATTTCAAAGGATTCCAGAGATTGTTTCAAGGATTATACCATATTGTAAAGGATTTGGTAAAACTTCCAAATTTTCAAATATTGTTTGGGATTTTGAAGAATTTCTTAAAATTTTAAATGATTTTAAGTAAATTTGAAAGATTGAAAATTATTTTAAAAAATTTTCTGAAATTTTGAACATATTATTGGGTTTTAAAGGATTTCAAAAGAATTCCTAAAAATTTCATAGGTATTTGCGGAATTTTATTATATTTTACAGAATTTTAATTGATTTCAAGGGATTTCCAACAATTTTAAAGGGTTTTGAAGGATAGTGAAACATCCAAAATGATTTTTTAAATTTTTTCGAAATTCTTAAGATATTATTGGATTCCAAGGAATTCCTAGATTTCAAAGGATATCACGGAATTTTGCCAGATTTTAATGGATTTCAAGTGATTTTCAACGAATTTTGAAGGCTCTTAAGAAATCGTGTTACATTCTATACGATTTCAAATGTTTTCGCGACATTTCTTTTTACCATATTACAACGGATATCGGAAGATTTCCAAATATGTTAAAAGATTTTAATGGATTTCAAGGAATTTCCAAAGATTTCAAAGAATTTTGAAAGATTGCAGAGATTGTTTGAAGGATTCTAACGTACCTAAAGGGATTTCGTAAAACTTCAAAATATTCTTTAAGATTTTAAAGGTTTTCTGAAAATTCTAAAGTGTTTTAAGTAATTGTGAAAGATCTAAAATTATTTTTAAAAATTGTCTGGAATTTTCAAGATATTATTGGATTTCAAAAGATTTCAGGGGATTCCCAAAAATTTCATACGAATTTGCGGAATTTTATTACATGGATTTCAAGGGATTTCCAAAAATTTAAAAGGATTTTAAAGGATTGTAAAATATATTTCACATATGGATATACATCCAGAATGATTTTTAAAAATGTTCTGAAATTTTTAGGATTCAAGGTATTCCTAAAGATTTCAAGGAATTTTACGGAATTTTTCAGATTTTAATGGATTTCAAGGGATTTTCAAAGGATTTTAAAGAATGTTAAGAGATCGTGTAAGGTTCTAAGGGATTATAAAGAAAGAATTTTTAAGAAATGAAGTTGATTTCCAGAAATTAAAGGGATTCCAACAAATTTTTAAGGACTTCCAGAGATTGTGAAAGATTTACAGGGATTTTAAAACGTTTCGCAGTATTATTAAGATATTATTGGACTTTAAAGAATTCCCAAAGATTTCAGAGGATTTTACGGAATTTTACCAGATTTTTAAAGATTTTAAGGGATATTCAGAAATTTCAAAGGATTTTCAAGGATTTCGAGTGATTTTTAAACAATTCAAAGGATTTTAAAGGGGTTTAAGTGATTGTGCGAGATTTCCAAGGATTTCAAAACATTTCGCAGAATTACGAAGATATTATTAAATTTTAAAGAATTCCTAATGATTTCAAAGGATTTCACGGAATTTTACCAGATTTTTTAAGATTTGAAGGGATTTGTAGAATTCTCAACGGATTTTTAAGAATTTTGAGCAATTTTTAAACAATTCAAAGGATTTTGAAGGATTTTCAGAGATAGTGAAAGGCTTCCAAGGATTTCAAAACATTTCGCAGGATTATTAAGTTATGATGGGATTTTAAAGAATTCCTAAAGATTTCAGAGAATCTTACGCAATTTTACCAGATTTTTTTTAAGATTTTAAGAAATTTTCAGAAAACTAAGAAGATTTTGAAGGATTTCGAGCGATTTCTGAACAATTCAAGAAATTTTGAAGGATTTTAAGAGATTGTGAAAGATTGCCAAAGATTTCAAAACATTTTGCAGGATCATCACGATATTATTGAATTTTAAAGAATTCCTAAAGATTTCAGAAGATTTTACGGAATTTTACCAGATTTTTTAGGATTTTAGGAGATTTTCAAAAGTTTCAAAGAATTTTCAGGGATTTTAAGTGATTTCGAAGCAATTCAAAGGATTTTAAAGGGTTTTCAGAGATTGTGAAAGATTTCCAAGGATTTCAGAAAATTTTGCAGAATTATCACGATATTATTGGATTTTAAAGAATTACTGATGATTTCAAAGGTTTTCACGGAAGTTTGCCAGCTTTTTTAAGATTTTCAAACATTTCAAAGGTTCTGAGTGTTTTCAAACATTTCAAAGGATTTTGAAGGATTTCTAAACAATTCAAAGAATTTTAAAGTATTTTCAGGGATTGTGAAAGATTTCCGAGGATTTCAAAACATTTTGCAGAATCATTCTGATATTATTGAATTTTAAACATACTCAAAGATTTCAAAGGATTTTACAGAATTCAAACAGATTTTTTAAGATTTTAAGGGATTTTCAAAAATTGTTAATGTTTGCCCGACAATTGTTTTTTACGATATTTCAACGGATTTCGTGAGATTTCCGAATATTTCAAAAGATTTTAATGCATTTCAAGAACTTTTCAAAGATTTCAAAGGATTTCAGAGATAATTCAAAGGATTTTACCGTATATAAATGGATATCGTAAAATTTCCAAATTTTCCAAATATTTTTTAAGATTTTGAAGGATTTATAACATTTTTTAATGATTTTAAATAATTGCGAATGATCTAAGATTGTTGTTAAAAATTTTCTGAAATTTTTAAGATATTGTTGGTTTTTGAAGGATTTCAAGGAATTTCTCAAGATTTCAAAGGATTGTACGGAACTTCACCAGATTTTAATGGATTTCAAGGGATTTTCAACGGAGTTTAGGAGATCGTGTAAGATTCTAATGCATTAGAAATAATTTAAAAAAAAACTAAGTGAATTTCAAAAAATTCTTCACGATTTTAAAGGGTTTTAAAGGATTGTGAAAGTCTCAAAATAATTTTTGAAAATTTTCTACAATTTTTAAGATTTCATTGGATTTTAAAGAATGTCAAGGGATCCCTAAAGATTTCGTAGGAATTTGAGGAATTTTATTATATTTTACAGAATTTTAATGGATTTCACGGGATTTTCGAAGGATTTTCAAGGATTTTAAGTGATTCCTTAAGGGATTTCAAAGGATTCCTGAAGATTTTAAAGGAATTAACGGAATTTTATCAGATTTTAATGGATTTCACGGGATTTTCAAAGGATTTTCAAGGATTTTAAGGGAGTCTTTGAGGGATCTCAAGGGATTGCGAAGGACTTTCAAGGAGTTTGAAAGATTTTTAAGAGAATTGCGAGACTTACAAAAATTTTCAAGGATTTCAAAGGATTGTGAAAGATACAAAATTATTTTTTTAAATTTTCCGGAATTTTTAAGATATTATTGGATTTTGATGGATTTCAAGGGATTTCTAAGGATTTCATAGGAATTTGCGGAATTTTATTATATTTCACAGAATTTTAGTGAATTTCAAAGGATTTCCAAAAATAGTAAAGGGTTTTCAAGGACTGTGAAAGATTCAAAATGATTACAATTTTTTTTTTACATTTTGTAAGATAATCTTGGATTTTAAAGGATTTCAATGGATCCCAAAATATTTCATAGGAATTTTCGGAATTCAATAGGATTCCAAAGGATTTCAAAGGATAGGCAAAATAGGGGAATAGGAGAAAGAGTGTGAAGTCTGAAATATGAAAGTGATTTTTGGAATTTATTAATTTCATAACGTTACTTTCACTGAACCACTCCCAACTCCTGTTATCAGCCGTAGTTTTTGGTGCTTCCCCCCCCCCCCCCCTTTGGTAAATCACTTCGATTTTTTTCAGATTTTTTTAATAACATCAAAGTCGCTCAAGGTCATTTTAAGGGCAAAATGGTTACTCCTAATTGAATTGACGTTGTTTATTGATTATTCAATTCTGGCGCGTATGAATTTTGTTCCTCAAAAGTCAATATTACACTCAGATTTTTTTCAGATATTTACAATGACACCCTAAGGTCGCTCAAGGTCATTTTGAGGCCAAAATGGCCATTTTTAATTAAATTGACGTTATTCATTGATTATCTATTTCTGGCGCTTACGAATTGTGTTCTTCAAAATACAATATTGCACTCAGATTTTTTTCAGATTTTTACAATAACATCCAAAGGTTGCTCAAGGTCATTTTAGGGTCAAAATGATTATTCTTAATTAAATTTACGTTGTTTATTGATTATTCAATTCTAGCACGTATGAATTGTCTTCTTTACAAGTCAATATTAGGCTCAGATTGTTTTAAGATTTTTACAAGAACATTCAAAGGTCGCTCAAGGTCATTTCAAGGTTAAAATACCTATTCCTAATTAAATTGACGCTACTTATTATTAATTTATAGCGCGTATGAATTGTGTTTTTTACAATTCAATATTAAGCTCAGATTGTTTTAAGATTTTTACAAGAACATTCAAAGGTCGCTCAAGGGCATTTTAGGGCTAAAACGGCTATTCTCAATTAAATTGACACTATTCATTGATAATTTTTTTCTGGCGCGTATGAATTGTGTTCTTTATATTACACTCAGTTTTTTTCCCAGATTTTTACAATAACATCCAAGGGTCGCTCAAGGTCATTTCAAGGGTAAAATAACTATTTTCAATTAAATTGACGCTATTTATTAATAATTTCTGGCACGTATGAATTGTGTACTTCACAATTCAATATTGAGCTCAGATTCTTCGTAGATTTTTACAATGACATTCAAAGGTCGCTCAAGGCCACATCAGGGCAGAAATGGCTATTCTTAATATAATTGACGCTATTCATTGATTATTAATTTCTAGCGCATATGAATTTTTTTCTTTACAAGTCAATATTGCACTCAGATTTTTTTAAGATTTCCACAATAACATTCGAAGGTCGCTCAAGGCCATTTTAGGGCAAAAATGCTCATTTCTGATTAAATTGACGATAATCATTGACGATTCATTTATGGCACGTATGAATTGTGTTCTTTACAATACAATATTGCGCTCAGATTTTTACAATAACATCCAAAGGTCGCTCAAGGTAATTTTAAAGCGAAAATGGCTATTTTTAATTAAATTGACGTTATTCATGAATTATTTATTTCTGGCGCGTATGAATTGTGTTGTTTACAATTCAATATTGCACTCAAATTTCTATCAGATTTTTACAATAACATACAAAGGTCGCTCAAGGACATTTCAAGGCTAAAATAACTATTCTTAATCAAACTGACGTTGTTTATTGATTACTCATTTCTGGCGCGTATGAATTGTGTTCCTTGCAATACAATATTGCGCTCAGATTTTTACAATAACATCTAAAGGTCGCTCAAGGTCATTTTAAAGCCAAAATAACTATTCTCAATTGAATTGACGTTGTTTATTGATTATTTAATTCTGGCGCGTATGAATTGTGTTCTTTACAAGTCAATATTGTACTGAGATTCTTTCCAGATTTTGAGAATAACATTTAATGGTCGCTCAAGATCATTTTAGGACAAAAATAGCTATTCCTAATCAAATTGACGCTATTTATTGATTATTTTTTTATGGCGCGAATAAATCGTGATCTTTACAATTTAATATTGCACTCAGATTTTTACAATAACATTCAAAGGTCGCTCAAGGCCATTTCAGGACAAAAATGCTCATTTCTAATTAAATTGACGCTAATCATTGATTATTCATTTCTGACGCGTATTAATTTTATTCTTTAAAAGTCAATCTTGCATTTACATTTTTTCAGATTTTGATAATAACATTCAAAGGTCGCTCAAGGCCATGTTAAGGCCAAAATGGCTATTCTCAATTAAATTGACGCTATTTATTGAATAGTTATTTCTGACGCGTATGGATTTTATTCTTTACAAGTCAATATTGCATTCAGATTTTTTCAGATTTTCATAATAACATTCAAAGGTCGTTCAAGGTCATTTTAAGGACAAAATTACTATTTTTAATTAAATAGACGCTATTTATTGATTATTTTGTTGCTGGCGCGAATTAATTATGTTCTTCACAATTCAATATTGCACTTAGTTTTTTTTCCAGATTTTCACAATGACATTCAAAGGTCGCTCAAGGCCATTTTAGGACAAAAATGCTCATTTCTATATAAATTGACGCTAATCATTGTTTATTTATTTCTGACCCGTATGAATTTTATTCTTGACAAGTCAATATTGCACTCGGATTTTTTTCAGTTTTTTACCATAACATTCAAAAGTGGCTCAAGGTCATTTTAGGGCAAAAATGGCTTTTCTTAATCAAATTGTCGCTATTTATTGATTACTCATTTCTGACGCGTATGAATTCTGTTCTTTACAAGTCAATATTGCATTTAAATTTTTTTCAGATTTTTACAATAACATTCAAAGGTGGCTGAAGGTAATTTTCTTAATGAAATGTTCATTCAATTGAATTTTTTCTATTTTTCTTTTTATAGAGAAACAGTGTCAATTTATTCATTTCGGCAAAAAGAAAATTAGTCAAGCTGTTTGATAAATGTTAGTCATATTATTTGAAGGACATTCAAGGTCCTTTCGCAAAAAATGACCTCTTCGTAGATTGTGATAATGAAAAAACAGTGCTAACACTTGCATATAAGGCGGTAGTTTATCGCCAACTAAGTTTTCCTCTTTCTTTTCTAAAAGGTAAATCATTACCCACTCTTCTGCACCTATGATAATTAATTCTTCGTTATTACAATTTCAAAACTAAACTTGAGCATATATTATGGAAGCTCCGATATCCTACTGTTTTTAACGTTTTTTATTTTTAATCTAAAGCAAACTTTCAAGAAAAATATCTACTATGAAAAAAGAAAAAATTTTTGAGTGACCATTTTTCGCAAAATGACCTTGAATGACCTTGAAGTAATATATGACACACAGCTATCAAACCTTTTGACTAATTTTTTTGCCGCAATGAATAACACTGTTTTTCAAAAAAGAACTAGAGAAAATTTAATTGAATCAACATTTTATTAAGAAAATGACCTTGAGTGACCTTTCAATGTTATTGTACAAATCTGAAAAGAATCTGAGTGCAATATTGACTTGAGAACAAAATTCATACGCGTTAGAAATGATTGATCAATAAATAGCGTCAATTTAATTGAGAATAGCCATTTTTGCCCTAAAATGACCTTGAGCGACCTTTGAATGTCATTATAAAAATCTGAAAAGAATCTGAGTGCAATATTGACTTGAGAACAAAATTCATACGCGTCAGAAATGATTAATCAATAAATAGCGTCAACTTAATTGAGTATAGCAATTTTTGTCCTAAAATGGCCTTGAGCGACCTCTAAATATATTTTTTCCAATTTTGAAACAAATTAGAGCTCATTTTCTCGGCAAAAGAAACAATTTGTAGGGGAGCCAAGTTGAATTAAAAAAAAAAGCCCAAAAAAAACACCCTAATGTAGATATTGTAGAATATTATAGGATTGGAGATTGTAGTTTTGTGTTGGGGTTGAAGGGGAGAGAAAAGGAAAATGGGAAAAGGGAAAGGGAAAAGGGGGTTGGAGGGTGGATTGAACTTGGCGCATCCGAGTACGCATAAACGCGTCCATTCGCCTCCACGAGCACGAGTACTTCGGTGTACTTCGTCGACAGGAGCAGGGTTCGGGGCAAATCATGCGCAGGAAGCGGAAGTCCATCTCTACTGCAGCGAGACAGAACGAGCGTGGGTGCGGTCATGGACCGACGATGAACCCAGGGCGAAAAGGGGGCTGGTTTGGAGATGAGATCGCCTACCGGAAGTTCCGCTGGACCGGAATCCACGTTACGCGCTTACTTTTACAATTCAGAGTCCCTATCCTAAAATACTCAAATAACTTCGAAAATCTGCCATTCTGAAGCTGAGCCCTCCCATACTTCTTCTATAAAGAAAATAATCCCTCTTTTCGAAGACCTTCCGCTTTCTTATGCGTAGTTTTCCACCCAGAAGATTTTCCCTCAGTAGATTTACTTTTTATTATCAAAGTTTTTTTCTTTTTTTTTGTCGAATAGGCGATAACGTGTGAATTTGAGTTTTTGCTTCTTTATCTTCAATCCTACTGTTTTTTATTCATTTGGAAAAATTTAATAGAGAAAAAATTTAGTGGGATGGTTCAAAAATATGATTTGAAATTTATTCAGCACCTCTAAATATACAAAAAAAAGGTGAGCTCATTTTGAGTAAGATATTCACCCGAAATTGAGACGCAGATTTTTTTAATCAAAAAGAAATAAATTCAAATTAATTTCGAGGAATTTGAATTAATTCAAGAGAATTCAAAGAAATTACTATTAATTTATAAGAAGTTAAGAACCATGGAATTCAAGCGAGTGCTAGAAAATTCAAATAAATTTAAGGGAATTTATAACCATTCTAAGAAATTACTAATAATTTATAAGAATTCGAGTACAATTATTCAAAGAATTCAGCAGAATTCAAGCGAGTTCTGATCATTCAAGCAAAATCAAGCAAGTTTCAATAAATTCAAATAATTAAATGGAATTCAAATTAATTAAAGGGGATTCAAACGAATTTGAGGGAATTCAAGCGAAATCAAGCGACTTAGAGAGAATTCAAATGAAGTTCCGGGAATTTAAAAGCATTAAAATTGAATTAAAGGAAACTCAAATGAATGTATAGGAAGTAAAACGAATTCTATTCTATTCTATTCAAGTACAATTATTCAAAAAATTCAAGCAATTTCTAAAGAATTAAGGCGAAATCAAGCGATTTTCAGAAAATTCCAAAGATTTTAAATGAATTTGAGAGAATTAAAGCGAATTCAAGAAAAATTAAGAGAATTCAAAGAAAAAGAAAATTGTTTATCAAAATTCGAGTACAATTATTAATATAATTCAAGCGATTTCAAGAAGATTCAAGCGCAATCAAGCAAACTTTAGATAATTTAAGTGAATTTAAGGAAATTCAAGCGAATTCTATGGCATTCAAAAGAATTCGAAGAAATTACAAATTATTCATCAGAATCCAAGCACAACTATTCATTGAATTCAAGAAAGTTCAAGGGAATTCATGTAAATTCAAACAAATTATTAATAATTTATCAGAATTATTCATAATAGTTGATGCATTAGATATTTTAATTTTAAACATTAAAATTTAATACCATCTGATTATAAAAGTTTTGATGATCAACTATCTATTATATTATTATAAGATATTACAAGTATGAATATAAATATATATTATATTATTTTGTTAACATTTCCAGTGAAGTACTTTAATGAAAAAGACATTTGTGTTGAATAAAAGGAAATTTAGTTTACAGATTAATATAAAACCCTTATTCATTTTACTGGTAATTAGATATAATTTCTGGTGTAAAAAATATTTTTATTTGAAAAAAAGTCTTCAACATTTGAGAATTGGACATTTATTTTAGAAAGTAATGATAAATTTAATGGGTTAGTTTTTATAAGCATCGTATCAAAATATGGAATACTACTACTTTCTAACAAGTTTAACATATGGAATGGAACAATAAAATATATTTATATGATAGAATCGGACAGATACGGATATGATCGTATCGTATAATAATAATAATTATTATTATTATATCATTAAGCCGTTTCCCTTTCGGGGTAGGCGTGAATTGCTCGGAGATTGGAGAAAATCATATAGACGCGGATAGGATCGGATAAAATAAGATATGATCGAATAAAACAAAATAGGATAAGATAGGATCGGATAAAATAAAAGAGGATACGATAGGATCGGATCAAATCGGTTAGGATAGAACAGGATAATGAAGGACATGATTAATATCAAAAACAGGAAGCTTCAAATTAGTACATTTTATTTTGTATCTCTATTTTATATAGAATAGGATAAGGTTGCATAGTTTCGGATAGGATAGGATAGGAGGAGGAAGAGTGAAATAAGAAAGTAAAAGTAGCAGGGAGCAAATTTAAATTACTCAAATAACAACTTAATAGGCTAAAAAACTTTTTTTTGCAGGCTTATGTCGCCTACTTCGATTAATTTTTTATTTTGAGGGATAGGTCAAGCTACAGTCTTTTGAAATCAATGAATGATTTTTGATTAATTTGGAATTTGATTTTGAATTATTGATTTTGAAAATTTTCGAAATCTCGCAAAATTAAATTAATAAACAATACTTGTTAAAGATGTTTAGTTTTACCAAGAGAAGGGTAAACTAAAAAAATTGATCTTGCTTTAACAAGAAATGTCAAGAGCTAGTAAATTTTGCTACCTTTCTCTCTTTTGAGAATTTTAATTTGTAAATTATTTTATGTCTCAGGGTCCAGATAAAAATTAAATAAAAAATTAACCAAACACATTTTTCCAACTCAGAATTTATTAATTGAAAAACTCCTTTCTCCGTCCTTCATGTACGTTTCGGTACAATTGCGTACCTTTTTGAAAACGTTTTTGAAACCTACATACAATAATATTTCAACTTAGCAATATTAAACACAAAAATTAAAAGTAAAAAGAATAATTAATGTAAATTTTGAACCTGAGATAAGATTAATTTCGAAAAGTAAAACAAACATCGAAAAGGATCATTGAAACCAATGTCAATTTTGAAGAATTCCAGACAAAATTTGAGTCGAAAATTTTGAAAACATTAAAATTGTTATAGAAGTCTCAACAAAATTGAAAAGACTTCACTCACTTTATACACTAAATCTTAAAATAGAGAAAAAGAGATCTTTTTAATGGTAAAGAAGGACGAACAAAAATTGACAATATGGAGGTACAATAAGGCAGTATAGGTAATGAGCGTTGACATAGACAAGTTTTCATTGAAATAATTGTTTCAACTAAAAAATAAAAAATATGGCATTATTTAAAAATACTTTGATAAACTTGTGATAAACCTGTGTGAAAATTCTCAACTTCACAATCCCTTTTGTTTTCAGCAATTCTAGTTTTTAATCTCCAGCCAGTTTCACCTATATAGACTTTATTGCAACATTTACATTTAATCAGATAAATAACGTCAGATAAATTTTCAATGGAATCACTGTCCTTCTTTTAATAAATAATTATTCAAAGTATTTGTGTTTTTGAAATAAATATTTTTAATATAAATATTGTATATCACTTAATTTAACACATCTGTCTACTAAACCTTTAATCAAACCAATTTTATGACCACATAAATTATGAGAATTATAGTTTAAATATCTGCCCGACCAAGAAGGTTCTTCATACCACCATTTTGAGTTTGAGTGATTTGTAAATCAAGATAGTTAACTTTATTAATCTCACGTTCATAAGTAAAATCTATACAATCTTCAATGCTATTAAACACATTTAAGAAAGCTTCAATCATGTCAGTAGGAACAATAGCTCAAATGTGGTCTACATCCCTTTTATATAAAATAGGTGTGAAATCTAATAATTTCAGAACTCTTTTTTCAACATCTTATAAAACTAAGTCGGAAACAACTGTGGATGAAGGTGAACCCATAGGGCCACCCGAGAAAGTTAATGCATTATTAGAAGATCAGAACACGTACGTTACAAGAAATAGGGACACAACCAAAAAAATTGCTAGGGGAATCACAAAGCGTGTTAAAAAATGGGAATGGAACAAATATATTAATGAACTCACAGCAAAACAGCTGAAGGTATACCACGCTAACTCTTCGAGATTTTACGGCCTTCCTAAAATTCACAAGACAGGTGTACAGCTTAGGCCGATCATTTCATATGTAGGTAGTGCTACTTACAAATAAGCAACATTAACAAAAAATATTATTGCTAATAATGTTCAAGCTTCTAAATCGAGAGTGCTTAACGGCTTTGATTCAGTGAAAAAAATGAGAAATATCAGGATTCCGGAAAATCATGTCTTCACCTCATTAGACGTGGTTTTCCTTTTCACTAATGTGCCAAAAGAAAAGGCAATCGAGGCACTTTGTAGCAGGTGGGATCAAATTCGCGATAAAACGAAAATTCTGTGCACATATTTTGAGTAAGAACTCCGTTTGTGCCTGGATAGTACGGATTTTAATTTCAAGGGTAAAAATTACATCCAGAAAAGAGGATTACCAATGGGCTCTCCCCTTTCGTCGATCTTAGCAGATATAGTTATGGACGATCTGGAAACTGTTGTTTTACCGAAAATAGGTTTCCAGGTACTGCTATATGTCCGTTATGTCGACGACATATTAGTAGCTCTACCGGAAAATGAAGTAGATAACATCCTTCAAGCTTTTAATGCGAATGATTTTGAAATGAAATTCACGCTAGAAAAAGAACAAAATAGGGCGATCAACTTCCTGGATGTCACTTTTCACAGAAATGACCTTCAGGAAATAAACTGCATCATACTTTGCTGCAATGCGTTTCATCTTCTTCAAATTCTAATAGCCTCACTCCGTTACAAACTCGTTATTCGTCTTAAACAGAAAATCAGCCGTATTTGCTGCAGAGCACGGGCTATCAGCAATATTACCCGCTATAAAGATCGGTAATAAGGCCATGATGATGGCGAGCGATCGCCAATTTGAAAAAGACTTGCAGCATCCAGCATCCTATCGAAGTTGAGACTCAACAAGGTGGCTGGAATGATTTAATTTTCATTTTACCAGAACCTTGTTGTTTGCACTGCCGTAAATAATGACACACGGGTATCCATAGTTAGAGGCGAGAATACAGCCGTCAATTGAAACTCGTTGAGCGCTCGCCTGAGAGTATTTCCGGCGAGCGTCAGCCAGCGATTTCCAACCTCGAAATGTGTTGCCTGAAACGAAACTTGTATTTCAATAGAATAAGTACAAAAGATGAACTTCTCCAGGTCCAGGTCATCAATTACGATCTGACGGTCCTGATTACGAACGGAATTGTAGCAATTGAACACTTAGACGAAGGAGAGGTCAACATTTAATTCAGAAGAAAAACAATAGTCACTAGTAGTCATCTTATAAAACCAATTCCGTTCATATCGATTTTAATTACTTAATGGAAAATCTCTAAGCCCGAAAAAAAAGCTATAGTCCTTTTAATAAAGGCGGAACTCGCCAGGTCATACACAATGAATTTTCGAATTCTGATCTTTGAAAATGTTATCTGTGCCTGCTCAACGCTAACAAAGACGTTTTACTTGACAATGTAGGAGTGATGATCGAAAACGATACGAGTTTTTTCAATGACAATTAACACTAGCGACAAAGACGTAGCAATAGAATTAGAGCTTCAAGAACTGTTTGCCTTTCGACATATATGATTACGCAGACTCTCATGAAAATTGTATTCTCGATGAAGCTTTGAAGCCCTCACTGTCCCATCTATCGAAAGCAGAGCCAATTCGACTCATCCTAGACAAAGTCTAGGATGAGTCTAGGATGGTATAAAGTTCCGGGAACGCCTATGACAACCCATTATATTCACACCATTGAAGATTTTCCAAAGAGGAAAATACAACATCAACGTCCGCCAGTACACAAGAAGCTTATTGGAAAAGAAATGCCGAAATTGCTTCAACTAGAAGTTATCACCTCCTCCATGTCGCCTTTTAGCTCACCACTGAGGCTTATTCCGAAAAAAAACCGACTCTTAGAGAAATCGACGGTGAAGATTAGCAACCGACGATTGTGCGCCTAATGCCACAACCCTAGGAGATGCTTACTCACTCCGTAATATAACTTAGTTACTGGATCACCTGGAAGGTGCTAAATTTTTCTTCTTTTATGATCTGATCGCCGGTTTCCATCAAATTTCGATGGATCTGAATGGCAGCTCAAAAGCTGCCTTCACAGCCAAGAGTGGGCACTGCGTTTTTTAGAGTGCCTTTCGGGTGAAAGGGAACTTCAGAAACGTTGCGCGTTTGATGAATCATGTGCTGATCGTCTCATAAGAGGAAGAATTACTCGCCTAGCTTGAAGACATTGTAGTTTATGCTTCTATACAGATAGAGCATGCCAAAAAAGTAAACAGACTCCCAAGCGACTTTTCGACGTTGGTATCAGACTTCAACCTGAGAAATGCGTTTTTCTCTACACTCAGGTGACTTACCTAGAATGCGTAATTCCAGTGGAAGGAGTTGAGCAAACCTCCAGCAAGGCTGAGGCAGTTCGAAAATTTCCTGTACCTAAGCCCTAGAGAAACGTTACAAAATTTCTGGGATGAGTCGGGGTATTACAGGATGTCCATTCTTGACCCCCTTCCCCCCCCTCTCTCTCTCTCTCTCTCTCTCTTTCTCTCGCTCTCTTTCTCAAAAATCTCTTACAGGACTACCGGTGCTAGGCTTATTCTTTGACGTCAACTACTACTTACGCTGTGACCCAAGGTTGTCCTTCCCTCATCCCAGTTTCCCGATTTCCGATCGCGATAACGAGCAAAAGTTAATCGTTGGTATCGATATCTGTTCCGCGTGCGCATTTCGTGACAAGTTTCGCGAAAGAAATTTGTATCTTTTCAAACAATACATCTTGATTTACTTTCAAGAGTGGAACATGTGGAAATGATTCGAGAGATTTATTTACCTAAATTTTTTTGTCTCTTCGAAATTGTGCATTTACATATGCGGTTTTTTTTCTCTCAAAGGTCTTATAAAATCACGCTCTCTACATTTCGCAAGTAAATATTTTGATACTAAGAAGCGTCAATTGGTACTGTCGATTCATCGAAATTTTTGTCGTATGCATTCATTGCGCTTTTTAATAAAAAAAAGTCTCCATCGCCTTACAGTCTCACAAAATTAGATTTTTCATTTGTTAAATGAACCGTTTGTTCAATTACTCACTACACGTATGATCTTATTATTTTTATTCTATTACACTATTTTAAATATTTGTTACTAATTTCGATTTTTATCATTAATTTTACCGATTTTTTCTCTGAACGAACAATTTCTCTCACACGCGCATTTACCTGCTGCCAATAGTGAATGTAACTGATCAAAAGTTCAATAAAAAATGGCCCTAAATTTCAGGCAATTTCCAAAAACCCCTGTGTAATGCGTATAATCTCCCGGAAGACGACAAGAAGGTTCGCCAGTCCTGGCTCATTCATGTAACACATGACAATAAACAATCACGTGATATAATGAAGGAAGGAAAGCCGGAAAGCGGGAAACTGGACGAGGGACACTCGCACTTGGTAAGCTAACCTGGCCGGTAGCCATTATATTTACTAAATCCCTCAAGTATTTGTCCCCGAAATATTCTTTTCTGTCGTCCTGATGAAACGCGTGTGCCTTGTTTTGGATATTCACAGGTTGAAGACTTCATGCGATGCCCATTTAAGTAATTCAAAATTACGGAAAATTTTTCCTGGAGGGACTCTACAAAATTCGGTGACGTGCTCCAATTGTATCAAATGTCTCCATCATCATTCACATCTTCAGAGGTCTTTGAACAAATCGTCTCCAGAAGATGCTTTACGCTTTAAGTATCTGCAGGTATTTTGGTAAATGATTTCTAGACGAATCTGAGGGATTTGTTGATTTGTTATATGCAATTTGATTTGAATGAAAAGGATTTTAAAAAATTGTCTTAAGGCTTGCAAGTAAATTTAATAAATCGGTTGTGCTAAAGAATGTCAGTGAGATGTTATTTGTTCGTGTGTGATGATATTTATAAGGGAAAAGGCATCCTTGAATATCGAGCCGCTTCGATTGTGATTGACTCGTAAATTAGGGAAAACTCGGGTATACAGTGAAACAAGGTTTGAGTGTGCTAATCAAAGTCTAGACATATTTTACCATCTTTCTGCCGACCAATTTTCAGTTTCAGAATTCAGTCTCAAAATAAAGTTTTTCAATCAAAACCCTGAGGTTTTTTCACTACAATGGCGGGTTGACAACACTCCCCGCCAAACCACCGAATCGGGTTAATTAACCTGTAAAGTAATTTTTTATATTGAATCATTTTCTTGAGTTTCTGGGAATTGCATTGTGAGACGCCAGTTAGTTTTTTAAAATGAGGATTTCGAATTCGAAATCAGCTGCCCAAAACACCCGTGTATAGTGGGTTTCATCCAAACTGAATAATTTTTTCGAGTTTTTTACCAGCATAGTGGAGCCGCCATTTTGCTTTCCAAAATTTGGATGATGAATTAAAAATTAGCTGCCGGAAAAACATTTACCAAAATTGTTCAAGATTGTTAGCTTTCCTAAACAACCGTTGATATTTTATTAAATATACCAATTTCCTTTATAATATAATGTCAAGATAAACTCAAATTTTAAAGCCTAATTTGTATAGCTTTTCTCATTAGCTGCCTAATTGTCTTCTGAAATATCCTTTTCTATTGTCAACATATGAACAAAACCTCAAAAATAGTTAGCTCTTTCCGAAAGGTGACGATTTTTATTTCCAGATATCGATTTCCGCACAAAAACCCAAAACCAATAACCTTTAGTTCTTAGAACTTGTGAGATTTCTTTAATACTTATTGCTTTTTTTTCTTCAGTATTATTTTCATTTGAAATAGACAAACAAAACCCTAAAGCTGGTAAGATTACCTCAATACTTGATTATTTTTCTATTAAAATATCTATTTGAAACGGTACAATTTTCTCAGTAGTTCATCATTTTTCCTTCAAATTATGTAAATCTATGGAAAACCCCTAAACATTACCTTAAATTCTCAAGACTTATTAGCTTTCCTCAATACTTGGTGATTTTTATTTGACACTTATTATTTTACAATATAAATAAATAATAGCAATTTCATGGAGAAGCACAGAAATAACCTGAAATTCTGAAAACTTTTTGGATTTGGGTGGTCGATTGCTGTGAAGGTCGATTTTTGCCTTCCGGATAATTTTTTGCGGACCAAACCATTCTTGTAGCCACGAGAATTGTCTAGAGAAAAACTCATTTATTCAAAAGCAGCGAAAGATTCCGCGAAATGCTAAGAACAAATTTCACTCATTTACAAAAGTTCTCATTACAAAAAAAAATCTTTGGGGCCTGGCGGCGGTACCCCGCAGCACATGTTGAACAAGCACCTGTAAAAACAAAAAGAGATTTATGAGTTCACGTTTTCAACAACAAGAAAAATATTTTAATTTCGTACAGAACTGATTGCAGCGATTTCTACTGTTTTACCAAATTTTATTTACCTTGAACTCCTTACATAAATTTCATTTATAACTAATACTAGCAAACAAAGATGCGTGCTATGCGTGCGATTATTGAATGTTTCCATATTTTAAGTACTATGTTTGATCGCACAGTAAAGTGCAAAATCAGTTGAAAATACATATTTTCAATCAATATTGAGTGAAGATTCGTGAGATTTTCCAGAAGACTTCCCCCCGAAAAACCCGTACCTAATTTATGGATGCTCCCCAAGGATTTCACGAGATTTCATGGGAGTTGTATATCAGGTATAAAGAATAGTAAATTTGTCAATGCAATATTCAAAACGTTGCACGAAACTATTTCCCTACTACTTTTCAGAATTCATGCTACTATTAACACTGATTTGAATTTCTCAAATGAGTTTGAGGTCTATCATATCAACCTTAACATTTTTCCAATATTTGCCTGCGGCCCTACATATTTGCTTTTTTAAAGGGCTTTGGTAATATGAAAGTGTGGTGATTGCAGCTTTACGCACCTCTTTAATGATCGGCTGGGTTTTCGTGGGCGGAGTTTTGGCTGTTGTGCTTCTTCAATATCTTGTTGTCTTTCCCATTCGTCTGTGATCACATTTTCTATCGGTATGCTGGCAAGCATTTTTGTCGCCAAGTCGGGTCGATATGGAGATGCCTGAACAGATTTAAAATCATGGAGAATAGACATAAAGTGAGTAAACTAGTGTCTGAAAATGAGCATATTTTTATCGTATAATAGTGGTTTCAATTCATCTCGAGCGCGCCGCTAGGGTGGCACATGTAGAATTGGCCGCCATCTATGTTGATATTTGGTCATGACAACACGTTCCCGGATAGCACGAAAGTGTTCCTGAACATTCCAATATAAGGTTCGGAGAATTCTGACAAATATTCCAGGAAGGTTTCGGGAACTAAGTTCATGTGCGCATATCCAGGAAGGTGACCAAGGAAGGTCCCTGGAAAGTTCGTGACAAATTTTCCAGAAAAATGTTCCAGGAAGGTTCCCGAAAGTAGGTAAATGTCCGCGTTTCAAGGAAGGTTCCCAAGAAACGTTCCGGGAATGTTCTTCAAAAATGTTAGCATTATATGAATTTCATTAGAGTAGCTTACGAGCATTCCCGTAACTTTTCTCGGGAATCTTCTTGGATATGCGGACACTTACATACTTCCGGGAAGATAGCTCGTATTTGGTAAAGTCAACTGACAGGACAAAATATTAACTCACCGTAGCTATAACTCCAGCATTCACCCCATTTGGTGCTATATTCTTATTATCAACTTTCCCAGGACTGCTTGGACCACTTGGTCTTGATTCTGTAAAATAAATTGAATTTTTATGACAGTTTCGTGTATTGGGATAATAGGGAACGTCCACGTATTCCGTAAAACCATTTTCAATAATTTTGAAATCACCTCTCCCTCTTATGACAATGTGTGACATTTCTGTACTCCCCCCCTTCCCCCCGAATATTTCACCTGACATTAAAGATGTCCCCCCTTCATATTTATGAATACAAAATATAAATGGAATAATGAGTTAAAACTACTTGATATTTGTATTTTTCATTAATTTCTTTGCATTTTGTTTTATTTTAGAACATTGATATAATTTAAATTTCAACTTTAACGGCTGATTAACATAAGAGATTAGGCGTTGAAAAATCGACCACTATATTGGTAGTTCATAATTCATCGCGTTCGGTTAAAAATTCTACTATTTGTTTAAAAACTTAATTATTTTGTAGAAAATGCAATATTAGGTTGAAAAGTCATTTCTTTCCTTGAAGATTCACCCCTTTAGTTGAAAATTTCACCATTTTCCTGGAAGACTTTTTTTCATTCGATGATAATTTTCTTCACTGAAAACGTAACTATTCAATTTTGGATTGTAAATTGATATTTTTAAGAAGTATTTTCACGTACCGAAAAAATCTAGCCATTCGTACAGAAATTTCGTTACCTGTCCACGAGCTAATATTAATTGAAAATTTATTGATTTAGCTGAAAATTGATATTTTTTTGTAGAAAATTTATCTCGTAGGTGAAAAATTCGTCTTTTTTATTTGGATTCGACTGTTTGTGATTTGAAATTGAAATCTTTAGTTCAAATATTAAATATTGCATGTTTCGGCCAGAATTAACTTTTTTGGTTTGAAAATTAACTAATTAGTTTCAGGTGATGGCCAAGACCAAGGTTGCACGAATTGGAGAGACCAGCATTCCGCGCCTGGAATTATGGGCTGCCGTATTGCTTGTACGTTTGGTGGCTCATCTTCGGTCTGTCCTTGAACTACCTTCATCGGTTATCTGTCATCTTTGGTCTGACTCATCTAATACTCTGGACTGGATCAGGGGTTATCCGTTACGCTAGAAAACATACATCGGTGACCGTGTGGTAGAAATACAATCTACTCTACTGGAAGCTAACTTGCATCACGTGCCTGGGGTTGATAATCCAGCGGACTGCGCGTTGCATGGTCTACCACCATCACGCCTGGAAAAGTATCATCTCTGGTGTGATGGGCCAGAATGTTTGTTAAAACCTTTGACTACCCCGCCTTTGACAACAGGAATGGTTGATCCTACTATTGGTCGAGAGGAGAGAGTTATCACGCATACTGTTCCGGTGGAAGTGGATCCTCCTTGACCTCTACTAAGTCGTTACTCAACCTTACCAATAATTACTTCGGATTACAGCTCTGCGTTGGGCATTCTACGAGAAGATACGTGGAAAGAAGAAGGAGCTACCAACCTGTAAGATCACACCTGCTACGTTGAAACAGGCACGACTATGCGTGATCGGGCATGTGCAGAGACGGCACTATCCTGATGGGATAAAGAGCTAAGCAAGGGATTTCCACTTGCTTGTCGAAGTGCACTAATACGCCTGCTTTCAATCCTTGATTCTGATGGATTTATTTGAATCGGAGGTCGTTCGAAAAACGCTGTGTTAGACTACGATGAGAGATTTTCTCACGTACTAGCGATGGAGTCAATCCTAATCACGCTAGTGATCAGAAATGGACATCAGGTCATGCTTCATGGAGGAACATAACTATCATTGTCATGCCTACGTAGGAAATACCGGATTCTCACGGGACGTGCTGCCGTAAAGAATGTGCTCGATGTCGTGCTACTACTCGCACACAAGTGATGATTCATTTGCCTACTCATCGTGTTGCTCATCCTGCGAGAACATTTGCTGTCAGCAGGTTGGACTACGCTGGACCGATCTGGATACGTACCACGAAAGGACGAGGCTATACATCCTATAAGGGCTACATTGTGGTCTTCGTTTGCTTTGCTACTAGGGCTGTCAATTTGGAAGCCGTAACTAGCTATGATACTGGAGGATTCATAGCAGACTACAAGAGGTTTATTGCACGACAAGTAATAAATTCCACGCTTTATAGCAACTACGTTCCGAACTTGGTCGGAACAGATAATAAATTTCGTGCGCTGTTTGAACAGGCATCCTGATGTAACAATACTTTAATCTTGAGTAAATCATCATTTTTTACGTGTTTAGAATGATTCAACTTAAAGGATCACAATATTTAGAATGCTTCGACTTTGAACAGACTTTTGGAAATTTCTTCAGACTGAAACCACATTTCTTAGTAAAAATACTTATTCAATCGCTTTAAATGAGACTTGATACTTGATGAGAAATTTTTTAATTTATGGGGGTTTCCGATTCTAAGTTTCTAGCGTTGCAGTTTCAAATTCAAATAATAAAAATATCAGGACAATTTCACCATTAAATTTTTTAACGATTAACAAGGAATAATCATTTTTTACCCAAGTAGATAAATTATCAACAAAATTTTGATAAATTGAATCTGGAAACTTGAAGTTTCTTAGATAACAGTTGACCTTCAAACATGAATAAAAGGATTTTCAACGAAATATTTGAGTTTTGAACTATAAAAACATGTTTAAAAAAATGGAATTGTTAGAAAGTGAGATTAATTTCCTAATCAAACAGAGAAATTTTTGACGGAATAAAGAGATCTTCTACCAAATATTTGAATTTTCAAGTAAATAGTTAAAGTTCCTGCCAAATTGTTACATTTTCAAGCCAAAAAGACGAATTGTTTACAAAACAGATTTTATTTAAAAAAGATGAATTTTGAAGAAAAAAAAACACATACATTTTCTACGAGAAAATATTAATCTTCATTTGAAAATACAAAGTTTTGAACGAAAATGGATGAGTTACATTTTCAGTGGAGAAAATCAATTTTCAAAAACGAAATTTAGAAAAATAGTTGAATTTTGAAACAAAGAGATAAATTTTCATCTAACATGATAAATCTTAAATGACGAAAAAGATGTTTCAAGAAAAGATTTCAAAATTGTACCACATAATTGAATTTTTAAACGAAATATTGATTTCATAACCGAGAGAATTGATGTTCTACCAAAAAAAGTAATTATCAACAAAATACATGAATTTTTAACCAAATAGTTGAATTTTCAATTTAAAAAAAAAATCATTTTCAACAAAAAATGGAATAGTAAGTTTTTAGTTCAAAAAATTAATTTTCAACTAAAAGTGAAGCCAATTTTCAAAAAAAGAGCTAATTTCGCAAGCAATGAGATGCATTTTGGATGGTAGACTTTTCAACAACAAAAAAATTACTTTCATCCAAGAATGGTTAGACCTTGAAAACAAACAAAAATGTCAAGAAAAGACTTGGAAATTCTACCATAATGTTAAATTTTCAACTAACAAGTTTATTCTTTGTCCAAGCAGAATAATTTTCTACCAAAACAGACGAATTATTAACAAAATACATGAATTTTTAACAAAATAGTTTGGTTAAAATAGTTGGATTTTCTTAATAAGTTCTATTAATTCAGTTCACATTTAAGCGAAAAAATGAGAAGAAGGAAAAATTGTTTGAAAATAGGACAAAAATAAGAATTCTCGACAAAAGGGAAATAATTTTTGAAAAATTTGTAACGTTGTTCATAGATGGCACCAAAATCTTTTAGGTTAATCTGCCGTCTGAGTAAATATTTAAATTATATCAATATTCTCAAATGGAAGAAAAAGATTTTCCGTAGATAAGTAATCTGATATTTATAAAAGTGATTTTCTGTTAAATAACTTTTTCGTATGTCTGGTAATGAAACTGCGTCGCATGCATTATGCGATTACGCAGAAGTGCGTGCTTCCCACTTAGAGTGTTTATCGTAGTATTTTGTTGTTAAAGTGATGTGCTTTTCGATGCTGTTGTCTTTGAGTGGTTTAATCAAGTAAGCGATAGAGAATCTGGAACGATTATTGAAGAGAAAGCTCTCATTTTAAACGATATGCTCAGCGGCCCGCAAACGTTGAAAGGACGTAAGCACGAAACATATTTATTTTAACATGTAAAGGCAAACTGTCTTCAAATATTTAGTTTGCTCTTATTTCCTTATTAGAAAAAAAATTTTGAAAATATTTTGTACCACGCAGTAAAATCTACAGGAAACGGTCCATACGCCCCTAACTGTTTACGCTTCAAAAATCTGGATTCAATGTCAAGGCGGAGTTCACTGAAATGTCGCAAATTGTCACAAGCTTCGAAAATCATCCGTGCCTAATTAATGGCATGGAGGTACCGAAATATCCTTTCGACATTTTTGGAATTTTTATATAATTCATTGTATATTACTGAACTTACCAACAAAATCAAGCAGGAAAGTTGCGGTTGTAAGAAGGAGAGTTCCGGTATACATCTTCATTTTTGCTATCGAGAGGTTTAATTCGCAAGCGTAACTGACAAATTGTTAACCAAATCGCTGCTATTTATACTGATGAACACTGGTGATATACGAAATTAAATAATTTTAAACGAGAACAAGGTCTTATGACGCATAGAGCACATGTTAAGTTTATTTGATGTTTACTTACTAGATGATTGACGCTCTCATTCTATATTCACGATCAAACTAAAATATAAGAAAAAGTATGAGGAAAAATTATTGAAATATATTTTTTTTATTTAAAACAATTTTGATTCTGCATAAAGAAACATTATGTTTAAAAAGAACAAAAATTTCTCGGACCCTGTATCAAAGATATGATACCTATATTTTAATTTAACAAATTTTCTGCAAAATTTGAGTAAGAATTTTGAAATTAGTTAAGTTTGATTGAAATTCTCTTGATTTTTGCTATATTCGATCGAGTTGATAATAATTTCTATGTCTTGAAATAATTTGAAGAAAAATTTATTTTACATCTACAATGTGAATTTTTTAAAAATAAGACAAAGTAATTCACATTTTTACATAATTCATTTTGCTTTTTATAATCACCTAGGCTTAGTAGAATAGGTGGAACTTTTATATACGATAGTAATAGTTTGTCAAGTTTCAGGTGTCGTGAAATTAAATTTTTTTAATCTCATATATACAGTCTAAATAAAATAGATGAAACTCTTCAAACAAATTATTTTAGTATGCGCAGACTTACTGTAATAATTCTTTTGTAAATAAAAGTGCCACGTGCATCTCTATAGTTCCAGAAATGACTAATTTAAAAACAATATTCTATAGAAATATGTATGACTATGTTCTGAAATATGTTCTTCGATTTAATATTTACACGTATAATCAGGCTATAAACGAATGATTGATTTATTCACTTATCGTACGCTTTGAAATTATTTCAAGGTATTTCGATGCATTTCAAAATTTCAAGGGCTATGAAGAATCTTACAAATTCTCAAAGATTTTGAAAGATCTTGAGTTATTTATAAAGATTATTCATAAAGAAGGTGCATTCCTAATGTTTATAGATAGTTTTTTCCAAAGGCGAGCACTGCAAATAAAAAAGACCTTTGCATTTAACACGTGCGTTGTGACTGAATTTTAAGTACCATTTTCCTTTCATGGTGTATAAGACAAATTACCCATAAAAAATGATCCTCATTAGGCAACGTTAAGAAATCCTGCCCTTTCTCTATACTGAGTAATAGGTTCACTTTTGTGGATGTTATAGATGAACGGAGAGCAAGCATTAAGCGTACGCTCAAGCTTGGCATTCAGCTCATCAGTAATATCGTCATATACCACACAGCCGTATACAAAGAAAGGAAGGATCAGGCTTTTAACTAGGAGGATACGCGTTGAGGTAGGAAGTGATTCTTTATTCCTGTTAAGCGTAGAAAATTAATTTTCTTAACCGAAAATTGAAACTGAAAAATTGAATTTTTATGTTGAAAACTGATATTTTCGGTTAAAAATCATCTTTTTTTTGTAGAAAATGAATGTTTTTGTATACAAATTAATTCCCTTGTCTGGAAATTTATTTCTTTGGTTGAAAAATGAGCTATTTTGTTGAGAATTCGTTTTTTATTTGACAGAAAATTAATGTTTTTCAAACTGAAAATGTAATTATTCCAATTGAATATTCTAACATTGTAGTTTTAATTTAACCATCCAATTTCAGGTTCAAAACTGACCATTTTTAATTGAAAATGAAACTATTCCAGTCAATGATTCATAATTTTAGTTGAAAATTTATAAGTTTGGTAGAAAATTAATTTTCTTAACCGAAAATTGAAACTGAAAAATTGAATTTTTATGTTGAAAACTGATATTTTTGGTTAAAAATCATCTTTTTTTTGTAGAAAATGAATGTTTTTGTATAAAAATTAATTCCCTTGTTTGGAAATTCATCTTTTTGGTTGAAAATTCAAGTATTCCTGTTAAAAATGTACAATTTTAGTTGAAAATTCAAGTTTTTGGTTGAAAATACAACTACTTGGTTGAAAATAAACTCTTTTGTTAAAAATTCATCTATTTGACTTAAAATTTATCTACTCCGGTTGAAGATTTATCTATTCCAGTAAAAGACTCATCATTTTATTAATTTTGTTGTTAAAAATTAATTTTTTAAACTGAAAATTAAACTATTTGGTTGAAAAACTGTCTTTCTTAATTAAAAAATCATATATTTTGTTGAAAAAACGTATTTTTTGGTAGAAAATTGTTCTTTATGTTTCAAAATTAACCTTCTTGTTTGAAACTTTATCTTTTTGGTTGAAAATTTAAGTATTCCAATTAAGTATTAATCATTTTAGATGAAATTTCCTCTTTTAGATTAAAGATAAAAACTACTGGGTTGAAAGTTATTCTTTTGTTAAAAATGCATCCTTTTGGATCAGAATTCATCTTTTTCAGTTGAAGATTCATCATTTTATTTTAAAATTTGTTGTTTTTTTTCTGGAAAAAATAATTTATTTAATAAAAATTTAACTATTCCATCTTTGGTTGAAAACTGATATTTTTAGTTCAAAATTCAACTATTTGGTTGAAAATTCATGTAATTTGTTGAAAAATTGTCTTTCTTGGTAGAAATTTAATCTTTTTGGTTCCAAATTCAACTATTTAGTTAAAAAATCACCTATCTTGTTTAAAATGGAATATTTTTACTATGAACTTTAGGAATTTGAAACGGTTCAAATTGAATTTAATGCAGGATCCTTATAAATCTGACCTAAATATGCACTAAGTTTTAAGTATAAGAAGATAAAATGGAAATTTCTTTGAATTATTATTTAAATTTATAGATAAATGTATTTTCATAAAATTCTCTTCATTGTAAATGAAATGCATTACGTATTTTTTGAATGACCCCTTTAAATAATGCTGGAAAGTTTTGTCCACTTTTCAATTATTGAGGTGACAATTATGCAAGTTGACGAAAATAATTATTTACGATTTATTATTATTTGTAACTATCTTCTTTCAGATATTTGCCAGAAAGTTGCAGTTTTCTATGACATTTTTAACTTTGCTCTCGCTTTTTACTTATGAACAAATAATGAGTAAATATTAGAGAAAATTACTTTTTCAAAAATCTCTTTCTACACTGGGAAAAAAGATGACTTGATTCAAAGAAATGTAGTACTGAATACGTCTAATCAAATATTTTTTTGATCCAAAGACATTTGTTTTATAACAAAAGTGAGTTATTTGTTCGTAAAGCATCATTCCTTGAAGTAAGAAAAATGTTCTCCGACCAAACAAATATTTGATTGGACGTATTCAGTACTACATTTCTTTGAATCAAGTAATCTTTTTTCTCAGTGTATTTGTGAATATATTCTTCTAAAATAAAACTGATATTTGAAATATTCTTTATATTTTCCATATGGATCATATTGAATGTAACTTTCTCTTGTTTTTATCTCTACAGTAATATATCCTTTTTGTTTAAATTAATATTTTTACAACATTGGTAAGAGTAAAAATAATCTACTTTGAAAAAAATACAATACTACTTAAAAAATGATTCTTGTTGATATTCATTTACTATTTGTTCATAACTGAAAAGTCAAAGAAAAACTGAAATCAATTAAGTGTGGTAGATATAAATAATTATTAGCTCTCTTTAAGTGCAAATTGGACAAAAAGATAAAATTTTAGAGAAAACCGCAACTATCTAGCATTATTATAGAATAAGATAGTTATTAACAATAACAAAAAGTTTAAACAATTATGAGTTTTAAGTTGCATTAATTATTACTTCTCTCTGAGTGAAAAGTTGACAAAAAGATGAATATTTCAAATCAACCGCAACTTTCCAGCATTATTCTAAGAGAATATTGTTATAAATAATAATAAATAGTTTAAATAATAATTAATAGTTTAAACAATTATTTCTGTTAAATTTAATTGATAATTTCCTCGCTCTGGCTAAAAAATGGAAAACAAGTTGAAAAATTCGGAAAAAACCGCGACTTTCTAACTCTATTCAAGAGAAAATTGCTATGAACAATAATAAATTATTTAAACATCTTTTTATCAATATAAAATAATGCTTTATGCATTAAAAACAATTTATAGTTAAAGAACCGCAAAAAAATGATAAATAGCGCCAAAAGCTGACAATTCCCAATTTTTTACCTATGGAGTTTTTTAATTTTGTTCGAATGTCCAAAAAAATGATCTCCCAATTTGAGACAAATCGGTTGAGTATATTGTTCTAAATTCATTACAAATTGAGAATCAATTATAAATTATAAATGATAAATTTATTAAAATTTGAGGGTGATTGACTCTTAGCCACTCTTATGGGTCCCCAAAGAAACCCCGTAAGCAACAAGTTTCAATTTCACGCGGTATTGCGGTTTGTTAACGATTTTTAACCGTTTTTTTTTTAAATATTCATTAATCTTCAATTTAATAATACCCACTTCTTTGTTAACTGATTTTCAGTTGTTTACTCTCTAAATTTGAATCAGTAGAAATTTTACTAATTCATTCATTACACTTAATTTTAATTGATGAATCAGTTATTTTCAGAAGTTTACTAATTTTGACAGTAAAAATACCGTAACTGAAGTTAATCAGTTATTTCGTAACTGCAGTGAATCAATTATAGACTGAAAATAAATTGATAGAGAAACAATTTTTGAATTAAAACATTTGTTTACACTCCAATATTATTCATAATAATAAAGTATATTTTGAAATTTTCATGTGAATAAATGAATAAGAAATTGTTACATGTGTGAACAAATTTTAAACTTTAAACAATTTCACATTTAAAAATGATGCGCAAATATATTCGGAACATAACCTCTTAGGATTAACTGATTTCTTCAATACAACTATAACTGAATCTAAACACGCTGGGAAAATGCATTTTAAAGCTCGCAGACTCCGAGAAGCCATTCTCCGCAAAAACAACATAAGCTGCTTTAAGTTGTTCTTGCAGAGAATGGCTTCTCGGATACATTTTATATCATGTGATATGAAATTCTCGATATTTACAGTGATTGGATAGATTTTTCTTCTAAAACTTTGTAAAATTCCCAGTCGAAAAATAAATTCACTGCAATTTCCCGGTTGGTATCGGTATTAGAAAATTTCCCGTCATTTCCTGGTTTACCGGTCCAGAGGCCACCCTGAATATTGTTAACAAATGTTTGCATTAATTGCATTCCTTTTAGATGAAATAATTTGTAACTTTAATTTAAAAACGAGAATTTATTATTAACTTTATTAACAAGAAATGCCTTCAACTTATTTATCATCTTGGTCAAAAGTATATTAAATTAGACTTGAGGTGTCTTGATTTTCATTGCGGGATAACTTCATACTATTAATCTCAATGGAAAACAAATTACTGTTGATCCAATTAATTTTTTCCTTTTGGGGTGAAGTAGAATTAATTTAGCAGTTACCATCCACAACATTTAGTTCGAAACAGAAAGTAACGCAATGTTCTTCTCAACTTTTTTGATTAGGTTCAATAACAAAATGAGAAATTCAAGTGTATCAGAATATCAATAATTATTGGTATTTTGATTATAAAATCTTCTCTCGGTTCCAGTTCTGTCTCCACAATCCCCCTCCATTAATCGAATTTTGGTGGGACTGACGTTATAACTAGACTCTCCACCCTACACGACTAATTACCTATTTTATTAATAATAATAATTTAATAATTTACCTACTTAAACAATAAAATAGCCTCGGAATGGACTGAACCTTTGATTGACGAAAGACATGCACCCGGTAAAGGCAAAGGTCAAGTTTCAGGCGATGAATGGATACTGAGCGTTTGGAATGCTAGAGGAGCAAATGATCTTAAAATAAGAGAATTACGAGAAACTATGCACGTAAGAAAGCTAAATATTTTATGTGTACCTGAAACAAAGAAAAAGGGACGCAGTATTAGAAATATAGAAAATGGTGAGTTGAAAGGCGGACTTGAATTATGATCCTAAGTAGATAGTGAATCACATGCTAGTCAAGGGGTAGGTTTGATTATGAATGAGAGAGCCATTCAGCACCTCAGGGATAATAGACTTGTTTCTTCTAAATTATTTTGAGTTAGAATGAAAGTAGGAATCAGAAGATTATTTATCATAGCGTGCTACACCCCAGTTGATGGTGATCCGAGCGAAGTAAAGGACGCCTTCTGGGACAATTTATATGATACGATAAGTACTTGCGATCATGATGAAAGAATCATTCCACTAGGAGATATGAATGGATGGGTCGGCGTTAAACGTCAGGATACAGAAACGGTGCTACAAAATTTTGGGGATCCAAGAACAAATGATAACGGAAAAAGATTATTTAGCTTATGCTTAGAAAAGGGCTTATTTATTACAAACACTTGGTTTTGGCATAAAATTATCCACATGTACGCCTGGTGTAGAGGAGAAAGCCACAGTATAATTGACTTCGTTGTTGCGGATGAAAGAATAAGAGAACTAGTAAAATATACAAGGTCATGAGGGTTTCTTAATGCAATACTGATAATCACCTTCTAGTCTCCAAAAGTAACTTGGATCAGGGATGGAGAAGGAGGAGGACCAAAAAATCGAAACAAACGCGAATCAAGATTGAGAATCTACAAAACCCGGAAGTGCGAATAGATTTTCAAATTAGGATAAACGAACGTATAGATAAGGAAACTTGGAAGGCGCTGATAAACAATAAAGATATAGACGGCGCATCGACAATGATCCGGGATGTCATTGTTGAGAGTGCGACTGAAGTGTGTGGTACTGCGGTTGTAGGAAGAATGTCTGGTGATGCGTGGTGGAATGATAAAATCCAAGCAGCCGCCCAGCCTCTGGTCACTAGATAGTCAAACTTAAAGTATCATACTCTGATCTTGCTCTGAGACACCGCTAGACGGCGTTGCGCTTTTCCCTCCCTACGTCCTTTGTTTTAATTTTTGAATTTGACAGTTATGTCGGTAAATTTCAGAAAATTCATTTGATCGAAAATTTAACCATGAAACCCCGACGCCTTCCAAGTGACAAACAGAAGTGTTATGTATTAGATTGTCCATCAGTGCGTCCAGAAAAATCTCATCATTTTCTTATAGATGGGCAAATGTTGCTAAAATTTTAAAATAAATAGCACTTTAAACTTCAAAATATTCTTTTGTTATTTTACTTTCAGTTCTTTATAAAACATAATTTTATTAAAAAACCAAGAGAAAAATAATTAGAACTTCATAAATAATTATTCTAGTCATTATTTATGCAAGCAAGAGCGGGAAATTTACGCGAGATAACATCGTGCAACACTGTTCCTTGAAGTCAGGTCTCTAGTCGCGGATGAGCTTACGCGGCAGACAGGACAATTGGAGATGACGGTTTTATCTCTGGATACTTTTTTAGAGCTACCAATCAAATTACTATTATTATTATTATTATTATTATCATCTTAGGGGTACGAAATACCGCCATAAGGCCCCACTGGAAACTATCGTCCTTTATTTTTAAAGCATTGAGTGATTAGAGGCTGCAGCCGCTCAAGAAAACCAAGAAGTGCATAAAAGAAGGTTGAACATCAACGGCCTTAGCGACGAGGAGAGAAGTAGACTTGAAAATGATTACTGATACAAAAAGAAAGTAGTAGAACTACTAGTCAAGGAAAGTAAAGAGACAATCAAAACAAAAGAACAGAAGAAAATGCAAAACGACTTTAAAGGAAGCAAGAAACTGTTTTATAGATGGGCGTTGATCAATATGAAGGGATGTAAAAGTACAGACTTAGTCAGCATGAGAAATAGCAAGGGTGAAATGCTTCACGATACAGATGGGATGCTAGACGCTTTCAGAGACTCTTTTAAGAAATTATTGGGAGGTGAAGCTATAGGGCACCACAACTACGATATAGAACACGATACGTAAGAAAACCCAATTAAGAAAGTCTGTGCCTCTGAAGTTAGGGATATAATTAAGAACTTAAAAAATGGTAAGACTGCTGGGGTAGACAATATTAGCGCTAAAATGCTTAAATACGGTGGCGAATACATACCTTACAGATTGTGCGAATTAATAATTTTATGTATCGAAATAGGAGAAGTCCAGATGACTGGAAAAAAGCGATTATCGTACAAATATACAAAGGAAATGAAGATAAAATCAACTTTAATCATTACAGAGGTATCAGCTTATAAAGTACAGTCACAGAAACAAGTTTGAGAGTAAGGAAAAAAGTTTTCTGTGCATTTGTTGACCCAGAAAAAGCGTTTGACAAAGTGGATAGAAGTAAACTTTGGGAAGTCCTGAAAGAGTACGGAGTCAATGGATGGCTCCTACAAGCAATGAAAACAATATATGATGGTATCAAAGCGAGTGTAAAGTTTAATGGGAAACTGAGTGACTGGTTCGATATTATGCAATGTGTTAGAGAAGGATGCGTTATATCCTCATGGCGATTCATTATATTCATGGACAAGTGTCTAAGAATGGCCCTCTTCGATGAAAAAGGTGTGGACCTCGGGACAGTGAGGGTACGTGGGTTAGCGTTCGCAGAAGATAAGTTTGTTATGGCAGAGTTAATCGAAGACTTACAAAGAATGCTGAGTAAACTAAATACCAGCATGAAAAACGTATACCTCAAACTTAACGTAAATAAAACGAAAATGATGGTGCTTGAAGGAAACAGTGAGAAAAAAATGTGCAACATCGTCCTAAATGATGAGAGAATGGAGCAAGTTGATAAGTACATATATCTTAGTATCATGTTCACTAATGACAGAAAGATAGATGGAGAAAAATAAAAAATTAAAATAAAGAAGGATAGATGGAGAAAATCTGTTAAAAATTCCCTAAAATATTTCAAATGCTTTAAAATCCCGTTAAATTACTGAACTGAATTGAAAATTCCTTGGAATTTTGTAACATACCCTAGAATATTTCCTAACCTTTAAAATCTGTTGAAATCCCTTGACATTTTTTAAAGCTCTTGAAAATTGCTCGGAATTTTTGCAAATACCCTCAAAATTTTTTAATATTTTGGAAATCTCTTTGAATGATTCAAATCAATTGAAAATTCCTTGGAATCTTTTAAAACATCCTGAAATCTTTAAAATTCTTTAAAATCTTTGAAAATACCTTGAAATATTTTGAAATCTCTCAATTTTTGTTAATAAATTCTTTGACATTCATTCCAATATTATAAAATCGCATAAAATTACATGAAACCTGATGATATTTCCTGAAATCTTGGAAAATTTATTCAAATACCATCAGAGCTTTTAAGAACCCTTAAAATTATTGAAATACTGAAAATTTTCATAAAATTACTCTGTATTTCTCCAAATATCCTAAATCCTTATAAATTTCCGGTAGATCCTATAGAATTATTCCATGTCTAGCGAAATTGTAGTAAATTCTTCAAATCCCCACAAATGTTTGTGTAGTTCTCTTACAATTATTCAAAACTTTAGAAATTCCTTGAAAATTTCAAATCTCTTTAAAATGCCTTGAAATTTTTTGAAATAATCTAAAATATTACAAATCATTTGAAATTTTTTAAAATCCCTGGAGGCTTTTTAAAACTTTTGAAAATTCTTTGGATGTTTTAAAATACCCTAAAATCCTTTGAAATTCCTGCAAATTATTGGACTCTATGGAAAATTCTCCAATATCTTTTCAAATAGCCTAAGTAATTTCAAATTCATTCGAATCTTTTGAAATCCTTTGAAACTTTTTAAAGCTTTTGCAAATTCTTTTGGATTTTTAGAAATACGCACTAAAATCTTGTTAATGCTATTGAATCCCTTCAAATTTTTTGAATCTATTAAAGATTCCTTGGAATCTTTTCAAATACCCTACAGTATTTGAAATCCTTTGAAATCCTTTGAAATATTTTGAAATCCCTTAAAACTTTTGAAAAATTTTGAAAATTCCTTGGAATTTGTAGAATCACTCTAAAATCTTTGGTAATCCCTTTAAATCATTGAAATTTATTTAAAATTTTGGAAATCTTTTAAAATACACTAAACTATTTTAAAAGAATTTAAGAAAATGTATAAATAGTCAATTTATTGAAAGAAAAGTGACTAAAGTGATTTAAAGAAAAAAGTGACTAATAGTGACAGTGAGGCAGTCCTGATTATTCTTGAGAATCACTTAAAGTGCTTCTTACAGAAATTCCCTGACTTTTACCATTTTTTTAATCCCTGACTTTTCCCTGATTTTCAGATTTTCCTTCCCTACGGCCACCCTGTTCATGTATAGTTGTTACTTGGACACGAAAGTGGATGCTAACAGTGCTTGTAAATTGTAAATGTAATGTTGTAAAGGAAAACAATTAAGTGGGGGAGCAAGTGGAAGATGACTTTTTAACGGTTCCTATCACTCCTAAAAAGCTGGGCCGTTATTCGTACACACAGAACCGTCTGGCTAACTAAATCATGGTGGATTTAAGTGGATTCCACAAACCCTTGGGTCCGACGATGTATTACCCTTGTACGATCGGTTGCAGGGCGCCTAGCCTCCACATCAGTGGTCTCGCACTAAGAAATCTACCCTAAGCTGATATCCACTGCCACCGCAGTACAAATTGATTGCCAACTCTCCTCGCCAAACAGAACCAAGATAATCTATCCTTAACCTCCATTATATCTATTATACCAGTTTTATATCTTCAATTACAACCCTTAGTTCCTGGTAATTAGGCTATGGGAGCCAAATTGAATTAGGGTTTAGAATCCCTGTAATCATTTCTATCAATAAAGTTTATAATCGAACGAGTACACATTCATTTTTTATTTAAGTCGTTTAGAACCTAAACAGGGTGGCCGCCCAGGCAGGAAAATGATACATAGTGAGAAATATTATTGCATCATTTTCATTTGTTTTATACATTTTTTGTACAAAACAGAGGATCTTTCATAAACGTAATAAAAGAATTTCAAATTAGGATTTTAAAGATGTTTTGCTTATTTATTAATTTCAATGAAAAAAGATAAATTCTCCATTCAAACAGACGAATTTTCAAAAATAAACAGTTCAATTTTCGATCAAAAAGGATGACTTTTCAACAAAATAGTTACATGTTCAACAAAATAATTACATTTATAACGAAATAGTTAAATTTTTAACCCGAGAGGTTGAATTTTCAACCCAAAAAGTTGAATTTTTAACAAAAATATGGATTGGCCACAAAAAATGTAGTATTTGATATTTAAATAAAAATAACCTACAAAGATGAATTCTTAACAGCAAATGTGATGTTTCAATCGAAAAAGATCAATCTAATGACATTTTGACAAAAGAGATTAATTTTTCACCAAAAAAGATGAATTTTCAACCAAAAATAGGAGAGTTGAATTTTCAGTGAAGAAAAAAATGAATTTTTAACCAAAAAGATGAATTTTCAACTAAAATGATGAATCTTCAAAAAAAAATGTTTTTTTAATAAAGTGGTTTAGCCAACAATCAATTAGTTAAATTATGAACCAAAAAGGTACATTTTCAGAAAATAATGTATCAGTAGATAATTTATTTGGAAAAGAAGTTTAATTTAAGATAAAAAGAACAGTTGACTTCAACCAAAAAATACAAATTTTCAAGGAAATAATTAAATCCTCAACCAGAAAAGGTGACTTCTACCATAAAAGACGAATTTTCAATCAAAAAGGAGGAATTTTCAATAAGACAGTTAAATTTTCGATCATAAAAGATGACTTTTCAATCAAACAGTTACATTTTTGACAAAATAATTAAATTTTTATCAAAATAGTTTAATTTTTAAGCTTTTTTGCTGAATTTTCAATCAAGAAAAATTAATTTTGAGCCAAGAAGTTACATTCAGAACCAAACAGTTTAACTTTAAAGCAAGAGAGACAAATTTTCAACAAAGTAGTTGAATTTTTAACCAAGAAGTTTAATTTTCTACCAAAAAAGACGAAGTTTCAACAAAAAATGAACAAGTTTAATTTTCAGCAGAAGAAATTAGTTGTCAACAAAAAAAACGAAATTTCAATAAAATATTCAAATTTTTCACCCAAGAGATGAATTTACAACTACAATGGTGAATTTTTTTAACCAAAAAGGTGAATTTCCAATCAAGAAAGAAAAATAAATTTATTTAAATTGTTCAACTTTCAAGCCAAATGTCGAATTTTCTCTAAAACAGTTAAATTTTAACCCGAAAATATGAATTTCCAACAATATAGTTAAACTTACGCCCTTATGCTGCGGGACCCTTCAAATACAAGGCAAATAAATTACTGACAAGAATATTGTATGAGGGTGGTCACAAAACTTTATTTTCAAAATTCCCTAATTTTGTCCAGACACATTTTTCCTTACCATTAAAATTCAAATATCAGAACTTTAATCTTGCAACATTTTAAGCATAGAATCTTTTATAAGCAGAATAAAACAATTTCAGATTAAAAATTAAAAATTTATTATCCTTCACGGTTATTTAAAGTGCCTCTTATAGAAATTCTCTGACTGCTGCAAGATTTTTGTCAAAATCCCTGACTTTCCCTGCCCAATTAAATTCCCTGATTTCCCTTGACCTACGGCCCTCCTGCCAAAATAGGCTCAAACCCTATATTTTTCTGTTTTTAATTATTACATTTCTAAATTATAAAAAGATGAACAGCTTTATTTATTTGTCATCAGGTCGCGAAATCTTGATTAAAATTGTATTTGAAGGGTGGCAGTACAAAACTAGATAACTAAAATTTTTTCGAAATATGGTTTATTGCGTAAAAAATTCTTTAGAAATAAAACACACGTGGTGTTTCAACCTTCTTTCCACGAGATTTAATCAAATTCTCATCTTATAATATAGCAATAAAAACAATTTAATGGAAATTATAGTTAAAATGTTAGAGAATTATTTTAGCGTAGTCATAATTTTTTTTCTTCCCTTTACAATATTTTTTGAAATCATTGTCATTTATTTTATTTATTTTATTTTTTTTATAGTCCTTTCACCGAATAAACGTCTAGCTCAATGTGAAACCGTCACACTAAATTCTGATTCTCTCGGAACAGAATAATTTTTTGGTATCAGCCACTTGATATTCTTATTCAGCTTCCCCGTATATCAGGAGCGAGTTTTTATTTTAGTGAAAAATTGAAAATTCGATTTTCAATCGCTCCCGAAATCCGATTTTCAAAACCTATGAAATTGTAACCTCTAAATTCTTGGAGGACTTACTACGATTTACTTCGAAATTGGTTCACTTTTTTAGATTAAAATTTCTTCAGCCTCATTCAGAAACTCAATATCTCGGGAGGTAGTTTGCATTTTTTATTTAAACTGAAAATCACATTTTACATCGCAATCAGCAGACGAGCCTGTTCCAATTTGTAGTCAACGTCACTTTGAGATTATCAACTGGTACATCTACTTCTTCGAACCTGGATACATTTTTCTGATCAAGTTTTTTTCGGCTTGAATCAGCAACACGACATCTCCGAAGTGTACTTCCGTCCTATCTTTAAATGATGATTTCGATTTTACAGAATGTTTTTTCGCTTTCCTGCGAAAAAAATTCGATTTAGTTCGTTATCTTCTTCTGTACTGTCCCGCTTCATTTGACCCATGGTTCAGCGTTCTATGTGGGTCACTCTGATCATGAAAAGAAATGAAAAATCTGATTTTTTCTCATTCTGAGGGAATCGTTTTCAGAGAAGAGAATACACTTTAGGGACTTGGGAAAATTTGAACATTTGATCAACCACAAGACAAACCGCGGAGGATCGTGAAAGCCATGAAGTTAGGTATATACTCGACTTTCGGAGTCTCACTTGAAAGAAGGTTTGCATCTCTAACGTCCGTCTCACTTCGATCCTCACCTAAGCCAAAATCAATAGGCGCATGTTCCGATCTGATAAGTAGTTTGAAAGACTTCGAATTCCCAAGAAGCTTCTTGTTTTTACACTAACTCAATTCACGTACTGACAAAAACAACTGGACTGATTTCGGTCACCAAGTTAAATAGTAGAAACCACCCTACAGTAGATAGGAGATATTCACGACACTGAATTTAGCTATACATATAGATTTGAAAATTGGGAAATTTATTTAAACAAAAGTAATTCGACGGTCCCGAGCCATTTTGACGTATCTCCAGCGAATGCGTTAAAACTGTCGTATCTCGTTGTCATGTTGGAAAAAGTTAAATTTTTAGCCAAGAAGAGTAACTTTCTATTAAAAGAGACAAATTTTCATCAAGAATACATGCATTTTTAGCCGAATACTTGATTCTCAACTAAAAAATTCAATTTTGTAACCATGAATAAAATACTTGAATTTTTAGTTAATAATAAGATTCTCTCTATTTAGGAAAAATTGTACTGTTTTGTTGAAAATTAAACCTTTTTCCAGAAAATTCTTCCTTTGGCTTGGAAATTCAACATTTTAGACTAAAGTTTTTCTTGTATATAGACTACAATATCATTTAGGGTTAAAATTTCTACTTATTTGTTAAAAATTTGTTTTCTTAGCAAAAAAAGTCATCATTTCAGATAAATATTTTTTTTTTTGGTTGAAAATTAATTTTTTTATTTACTTAGTTTTTTTCTAAATATTCATCTTTTTAATTGAGGATTCCACTATTTGTTCAAAATTTCTGTTTTTATTGGAAATTCATTATTTGTTTGAAAAAATGATTTCTTCTGTTAAAACTTTACCAGTTTTGGCATAAAAAATATTTGTTACTGGATAATCCAAATATTTGGGGAAAATTCATGTATTTCGTTAAAAATTCATTTTTTCGGTAAAACATTCATTTTATTTCTGTGAAAGATTCGTCAGTTTTGTTTCAAAATTCATTATTTTGTTAAAAATTTACCTATTTCAATAAAAATTCATTTTATAATTAAAAATAAATTTTTTCATCTCAAAATATGAATATTTCATTTTTGGTTGAAAATTTACATTTTTAGTTCAAAAATTAATCATTCTGTTAAAAATACACGTGCTCGAGTTGAAAATTTGAAATTTTGAAAGTATGATTCTAGTTGAATATTCATATTTTTTGTTAGAAATTAATTTCTTTGCTTGAAAATTTAACTTTTTTATTGAAAATGCTTTCCTTCAATCATCTTCTTTGTTATAAAATTAACATTTTGTTTAAGAATTTTTTTTTCGGTTGAAGATTCACAATTTTAGTTAAAAATTTATTTTGATGGTTGAAAATTCACTTTTCTCATTGAATATCTATATTTCACAAATTCGAATTCAACTAATCCATTCTTAGTAGATCTTTTTTTATTGAAAATTCAAATATTGACTCGACAATTCAGGTATTTTGTTAAACATTCGTCTTTTCGGTGTGAAAATTTCTCTCTTTGGTTAAAAAGTTAATTATTTAAGAAAGAATACGTATTGTGATGAAGAATTTATTTGTTTAACTGAAAATTTAACTACATCATTTTTGGGTAAAGACATATGATTCTATGATTTTTTATAGACTGTAAAAATTTTCTAATGATAAGTATAAAAATCTAACACAAAAAAAACGCAATTTAAATTTTTTATAGCTTTTTTGGGGCAACCGAAAAATTTCGAAACAAAAAATTCTCATCACTTTCAAATTCAAAAAAAGAATAATATTCGAAATAGAACATTCAAAAAATTATGAAATTGCCAAAAATTAAAAATTTCCGAGTAACAAAATTCTCGACAGCTTATACTACAAACAAATGTTCAAATTTGAAAATAAAAAAAATTCTATTTGAAAGTACACTTGAGAAAAATAACCCGCATCAAATGAAAGATTACCCTAACAGAAAAAATCCTATTGAATATTTTTTTTTTCTGGAATATAAAATTTCGATAATTTGAAAATCCTTGATATGTACTTTTCAGGCTTATTGCAATAATAGTAAATTTCAGCAGAATAGGCAGTGAGTTAAATATTTTTTAACGACCACTTATCATTGCGACAGCACATTTTTGTGACGAAATTTCCAAATTTCGATTAGCGAAAAGAGAGCCACTAAAAATGAGTAGAAAATTAATAATTCAAGTAGTCGACGTATGTCCTAATTCGATAGTGGAAAACTAATTGTTTGATGAAAAGAAAATTATTTAGAACAGTAAATGAAAATTTCAAAAAAGCTATAAACTTGGAAAACGTGAAAAATTTAATAAAACGATGCGATGGTGTAACATTTTTAACTCTGTTGAAACAATAAAAAAGTCATATTGTGAAATTGTAGATATGACGCATGTAGCTCGTTTTCTATCTACCAACACTGCCTTTTTATTTTTCGAACAAAGTTAAGAAAAATGAGAATTTCTTAGAATCTTCAAATTACAATGAATCAATGGACTCGAAATTATTTTCACATATTTCAGTTCCTCTGGCGCTACTTTTCGACAGAAAGCTTTTGATTTTCAAATTTTTTTTCAGTTGTATGTTTTCCTAAATATACAAGAAGGGTATTTTAATTGTATATATTTTTTCCTCATGCAAAATATATTGTGTACAATAGATTTTGAAAGGTTTTAAAAAGGGGAAACGTGAAAATTACAAAAATTTTATAAAACGGCCCGATGATGTAACATTCTTAACTCTATTGAAACAAAAAGACGGTCATATTGTATTTAGCAAACTTTGTAACCGAATGGTGTTAAGATGGACGATAGATGTTTGCCTTTCAGTTAGGATTTTATGCAGGTGAAGCTTGACCACGCTCAAGGAGTGTCTTCTATCTGAGGCAGACGTTTGACAGTATAACAAGCGGCTTTTGCACTTCATGTCAGAGGCGATATTAAATTTATTGGATTACCCAGGTTCTTTTCTAGAGACTTGGTGGCGATAGAGATCGAGCTCTATTTAGGAGGCAGGCCCTAACCAATGGTGACGTGAACAGCGTGCGTAGCATTTTACTCCAAGGTCCCACTACCATCTGAGGTGTGGAGAAATCTGGTATACTACAGCTAAGGATGGCCATTGCTCATCGGATGTGATACTAACACACATCATTTTACTTGAAGTAGTAAGGACACCGACTACAGGGTTGAGTCTGTATTTAACTACCTCTTAACTACTGATTCAATTTTATCAAATCAGGCTAATAAACCTACCTTGGTGACATCTAGATGCCGCGAGGTAGTTTATTTGACCTTATGTTTGATAAGTATTAGCGAAGTTTTTAGGGGATAGCATGTATCGTACATGCGTCTCTATTGGATCGTAAACAGATATACTTCTTCTTGGCAGCCGATACACCTGATGTTCAAAGGTATGGGAACTCCAAAGAAACTAACTGAGATACTGAGATACTTATAGAGAGCATCTCAGCAGATTGCTGAGCGCTATGCCAGGCAGAATCCAGTCTATCGAACAAACAGAATTTGCTGTGACATCCTACAAAAAGGTATCGGCAAAGTAACCTTAAGTTTAGGCATTAATATTGTCTTCAGGTGAAATAACTGAGACGTCTAATGAAATCTTTGAGCTCCTAATAAGTGTATACTTTCCAGGCTCGCAGTTGAATTTCATGAATAAAGGGGCAGCCCATGAGTCATACCTCTTAGGAGGACCAACTTTGAGAGGAAAAACAGAAGATAGAAAAGAAGCCAGTCGTATTTTATCTTATTCAAAAATTAGATGCGGGAATCTTAAATCAACTAACTGAGATACTTATAGAGAGGATCTCAGCAGATTGCTGGGCGCTATACCACGCAGAATAAAGTCTCTTGAACAAATAGAACTTGCTGTCGACATGCTACAAAAAAGTATGAGCAAAGCATTAGAGGACAATTATCCTATTTCTATTGAGAAAACAGATAGGGATGCACCCTGACACTGCTAGACTTCAGAAAACCTTGAGGGGTAACTTATCATGTTAAATCTAGGCATTAAAATTGCTTTCAGGTGAAATGACTGAGACGACTAATGAAATCTTTGAGCACCTAATAAGTATACACTTTCCGGGCTTGGAGTTGAGTTTCATGAATAAGGGGGCAGCCTATGAGTCACACCCCTGAGGAGGGCCAACTTTTAGAGGAAAAACAGAAGATTGGAAAGTAGCCAGTCGTTTTGTAACTTATTCAAAAATTAGATGCGTAGTTAAAGAATTAAAACCATTTAAAGCTGCAAGAAATGAGAAAATATTTCCTGCAGTAATTCCAGAAGAATATCAGTCCTTCATAGGTCCATTCAGCAGCATTTTTCGGGCATGCTGAGCAATGAAATACACCCCGGTAGCACTTAAGAAGGTTACGACAATATTTATTTCAAAGCCGGGTAGGGATACCTACTATGAAGCAAAATCCTTTAGACAGGTCAGCTTAACCTCGATCATGCTGAAAACACTAGAAAAATTAGTGGACCTCTACTTTAAAGAGGGTATCCTAACAGAAATATCTCTTCATAGGAATGAACTTGCCTCTCAAAAAGGCAGATCTGCCGTGGACGTCTCTATGCGTTTACCTTCCGCATTAATAATACAATGCGGAAAGTAGAATTCACAATTGCAGCGTTCTTAGACATATATGGGGCTGGAAGTAACCTTCCGATTAAAATCTATATACGGTTCTGCTGAAACACACGGAGTTAGTTACACGGTAAACAGGTGGATGCACTTTATGTTGAAAAGCAAAACGTAACATATTTCGCTACATGGTAATGAAGTGAAGGCCAACGTTTCAAGAGGGTACCCACAGGGAGAAGTCCTTTAATCCACCTGGTGGGGCTTCCACACTCAAGGCTATGTAGATGACCTGGCGATCCTGGTAACCGGAAAGAATTACAACACTTGAATGGAACTTGTGTAGTCAGCGTTCAACAGAGTAGATATAAAAAAGTAGGTAGAAAAAACTAAGATGGCTTTTTTGGGTCTGTAGATACGCAATAGGGAAATCTTGGGACTCAAAGGCCAGGATTTTTAACTACGCAATGATAATCAGACCCAAAATATCATATGTATGCATCCAAAATCTGATTACCAAGGAGTGAACTAATCATTAATATCAAATAACTGAAAAGCTTCTAAAGGGTTTTCTGCTTGTCGATCACTTATACAATGAAAAAAACACCAACAGGAGCTCTTGAGGTCATTCTGGATATCCCGCCGTTGCACCTTTTCGTATGAGAAATTGCGTTAAAGGAATCTATAGCCTCCTAGTAGGGGTCAACCTTAGTGATGTTGATGCATCAGAACTATGTGATGTCAGTAAGCGCATGATATGCGAGAATAATATTTTTGCCATGCAAACTGATGCTATGTTAGGGGAATTATCCTTCATGGAAAATTTCAAGTTCATCTGCCCTAAAAGGAAAGAATGGCATGCTTAAAGGAGAAGATAAAAATTATTCAAACCAGTACATCTCGTTTGGTACACAGAGGGTTCTAAGCACTCCTTGGGAACAGGGGCTCAAATCTATGAGGAGAAGCCCAGGGCTGAGAAAAGGACAGCACTTGGCACATTTCCCACAGTTTTCCAGGCCGAAATAATAGCCTTAACCTTAATTTCAACTTTAGTCTAGTCTACTTGTCTCATAATTTGTTTATTTCAGTTTTTTACTTAGTATGTTATTGAGTGTGAAATAGTTAGTTAGTCGACGGAGATTCTGTTGCTTTGAATGATGAGGAACCTATTTTTCTACATTTGCCTGGTCAGACTGGATAAAACGTGATCTTGGTGTTTCTTTTGGCGACTCTGGTCCACCTGGCCTTGGTGGTGATTACACATGACACTTATTCCTCCGCCGATTCTTTGGTAAACGGTTGCAATAATGCTTCTCACATGATGCTTAGTTCTTCTTCAAGGCGGTTGACACCAATTCCAATATAATTTCGGACCTTGTAGAGGAATTAAAAGGTGGTTCGATCCTTTTCAGGGTATTTTCTGGACGATGTTTTCAAAATTTTAGAGGACTGTGGTGCTTTTTTTAGTGCTTATCATCGGGGTGGAAAAGAAGCCCAACTCCTGTTGGTGGCATCCTGAATGTGATTAGGTGTTGTATCAGGAGAGGGCAGCCTTCAAGGAATATTTGGCTGACCAGTCGACAAAGGATAAAGTTGTATGTAAAAGTTTTGACCAGGAATTTATGCGGCTTCTGAGATTCGTGAAGTTCTGCGCATTTGTGGATTCAAGTGAGATTCCTAATCCTTGGACTGGTATGCCCGAGGGTGGGCGTACTGTTTGCGAATTGGCTTTAAAGACTAATGCGTGCAATAGATGCTTAATTCCTGATCATAATTCACTGGAACTACAAAATCTCTAGGAAGACCTTGTGGCCACAGTGTAAATATTGCTAGAGGTTCTAATCGACGAATCTGACCCTATTAACAGCCCTGTTTTAAAGGATGAGTTGATAGGATTCCTAAAAAGACCTTTAGGGGTTTCTCCTCAGGTGCTCTTGATTTTATTCATCATCTGTGGATGGAATATTCTTAACTTCCGCATTTCCGAATGTCTAGATAGAGACCTTAGTGGCTTATATTCCTAAATCTGGCAGTGAAGGGATCCGCCCAATACCCCTTACCTCATATATGGAAAAGCTTTTTGAAAGGTTAGACCAACGACGAATGGAATTTTTGGCTGTTTTTTTCATTTGGAGACTCTGCAGGCGCCAAGTGTTAAATAAAATACTACTCAGAGACGTATTTCTCAAACTGATCAAAACGAAGCATACAGGGAATATGAGATAATTCCAAGCTTCACGACGGGAACAAAACTGACCTTACTTTAAGTTAAGGCTTTTGTTGAATTATTGTAATTTGTTTAATTTCAGGATTAGTTTCAATAAATAAAATCGCAACATTCGCGAATCAGAAGTTCCATTTCATAGCTGCAGAACGAAAGAGAGCTTGGCTTGACTATTGTCGAGTGCTCCGTCTCGTCTCTTTTGGGCGAAATCTCAATCGCTTCCGCTGTTTGGCTGCTTCCACTTTGCTGTCCTGGGATTTATGAATTTGCTGTGTTCTCCTCTCTGTTACCACTATATCGGAATAGAGTTAGGCAGTTTCCTACATTGAGATAATTACTGGTGAAGCCAAGTTTTAGCTTTCAGGTGAAGTCGCCTTTCCCAGAACCAAGGGAAAGTACTCCAGACGTCCTTCCTGGCTCTCAGGGCATCTACAGATTTGGAGCCAGGTTCTGGAGTGGTTGGAGACAGCAGGCGGACATCCAGGAACCATTTCCAAATTTGAGCGACAAATCAAAGATGGAGACGATGGCAAACGAGTACTTGTTTTCCAGGCGTTCCCAGAGTTCCAAAATTACTTGTCGTCCCTCTTGGGTAATGAGTCCGTGGCAAGGTCATAAACAAATATATACAACAAACGCATGAGCCTCCAGATTCTTAAAATTGATCTGAAACTATATCCTTGGAGTTTCGTGCCACATGAGAAGGAGGAACAGATATCCCTGTTCGGGAGAGTGTCTTTGGAGTCCTTTCCTCATCGTGTCCGTGGAGCAAGCCTGAGGAGTTGATTCAGATGATTTTTCTGCAGCCATGGGTCATGTGCGGTGCCTTGGCTGCTGTTTGATATCCTCATTCATTTTATTATTTTTTTGGGCGTCTCGCGTGATTATCCTAGTAATATACAGAAACCCTTTCATTGGATGAAATGTTTAGTGATTTGACGTTTTGTGTTATATGCCTAGTAATAACGCTGCCACGGGCGCCACCCTCACATCAAACTTACCTGAGTCGGGAAGAATAAGCATAACTTAGAGAAAAGAATTAGATGTGGAAAAAAAATCCAGAGCACTTCACACTGTTATCCTTATTACTCTATTATCCAGTTTTCGCTTTTTTTTTAAAGAATTCCTCTTGTTCCCCTGTTTTCATGAAAATTCTGCTTTCTTTTTGCTGGAGTGATAAATGAAATAATGGATGTCAAGAAGATAATCCACACATTTTTCAACAAAAGTTAATTCTTTTGAATTGCAAAGTCCACTATTATAATTTTGGGACACAAGTCTTTCAGTCAATAATTTATTTATTTGGTTGAACATTCATATTTTTGGATAGAAAATTGCTTCTATTGGATTATAAATTTATCTTGGGGTAGAAAAGCTAAAACAGAATCAAGAAAATTAAAGAATATATATATTTATTTTATAGAATTTTACAAACTTTTAGGGAAAATTTGAATCAGTTCAAAAAATATTAGAAACTTTAAGACCTTTTTGATAAATTGAAAAATACTTGATAAATTTTCGAATTCAAGTTTTAAAATACTTTTAATTTCTTTCCGTCTCCTTAAATTCCTCAATATCTTGTAAACTGAACTTTCAAACCAAATTTTTAAATTCTTCTAGTCTTTTTTAGTTTTAAATTATTCTTAAATCTTTTCAAAACTTCTAAATGTCTCTAGAACATACTCAAATTTTTTGTAGAACGTTGTAATCTTGCAACATTGGAAACTTTTGCTTTAAATTATTCTACATTCTTGTACGAAATTTAAGGAAAATATTTGAAATGCTATACACTTTTTTCAAGGTTTTCTTAGAATTCCTTTTTTAAAATAAAAAATCATTCAAACTTTTCACAAGAATCTTTCAAAAATGAGGAAATATTGATCAGTAAAAAACAAGTTTTTTCTGGCAAAAAGTGCTTCATATTAATACAGGTATTACTAATCATTAATATTATTACTAATTCACGAAAATAATACAAAAATTGGAGATAATTGCTCAGCTTATCTTAAAATGATTCTAAAAGTGTCGAAGTAAATATATTATGTGATTTAAAAAAGCATTTCTGGCAATATTCAGATACAAAATAACTTAGAAACTCACTCCTTTTAACAAATATATATTATATATTTAGGCACGATAAAAAATGTCAAACATTGTAATGTCATATCAACTTCTAGATATATCTCACCCTGCGCTGTATATACATACAAAAGAACAAGAATGATTCCTCTTATAAAAATGATTTATTGAAAGTTTGCATTGAGTAGATCAAAACGAGATATTAACGGGTTTATACAATCTCATGAAAAAGAATGCCTGCATGAGTTTCCTCCACTTGGAGAAAAATGAGGATCTTCTTTGCGAATTTGTACCTTACGTTAGCGATTCTATCTAATTCTATTGGTAAATATAATAGAATATCATTACACTAACGCGGGAAATTCCCTACACTAACTTGTTGAATTGTCATCCAAACTGGCTGGCTAACGAACTTGAACTTAATTATAGGACACATAAAAAGTATCGTGAAGGCCAATCCAATCTGTCAATTTTTTTGAATGTCATCGGACTAACAAACTAAAAATCTACAGACATACGAACACACATACAGTCAGACCCATTCGCGAAAACATGTTTTTCGATTTCAGAAGGTCTCAAAACGTGGACATTTGACAAAAACGGGAAACCCAAATGTGTGAATGAATTAATGATGAAAATATAAATCCAGACAAAATAAAACAATCTTCCAAAGGATTTTGGGATCCCTCCTATTTTAAAACTCGAGGAAGACATTTGGTGTCTTTTTTATTGACGTAACATCTATCGACTTAACCTTACTTTTGGTTTTTCCTCAAAGAAAACTGATTATAAACTATTACCGTCCTGAAAAATGTTTTCCAAATGGCAATGAAAAGTAAGGTTTTCAGATAAATAATTTTAGTTTATACACCCAGCTGTCAAAATCAGCAAATATAATGTAATATTTTACTAAGTAACCTTTTTGTGGTCTTGAATTTCTGAAATTAAGACGTCTAAAAGAACCACTCTGCTTTTTGAGTTTTCTCAACTTGTTCATTATATTATTAAGAGTTATTTTCAATTTCATTGAAGCCTTTGGAGTTCTTAAAATTCTTCGTATCAGAGCCTATTAATCAGTAAACCTGTCTGCTGTTTACCGGATATGCGTACTGAATGGAGGCGCCAACTAGAAAAAAATGTTTCTCTTAAAACACCGAGGCCAGTTTGTTAGTTTCAGACGTATACTTCAAGAGTGGGTTTTTTTTAACATGGAGGTATCTTCTTTCAGAATCAATCTCACCGAGCCATATTCACGATTATGGGAGCACACGTTTCTATCATGAAAGCCGACCTTCTAGTACCCGTTCTCCTCATTCACCTCCACCTCGTGATGCTCCTATTCTAATACATCCTATTCCCCCTGGTTATCAAATCCAAAATGTAAACACTCGTAACCTTCTTCGCCTAGGATTTGGAGATCAAGACAGCCGAATTTTCAGGATAAGCCTGCCGGCCAGGGTACTCGTATCACCAAATAAATTAATAGTTGGAAAATTGAATGCTTATGGTGTTTTGCTATACATATATCAAACGGTATTACATCGTCGGAATCCCGTTCAGTTACATTTGTATAACGGCAACATTACTCGAGTTTCCGAAGAAGAAATTGGGATTTTACCTTTCAACCGTAAGATTGAGTAAGAATTTCACATTATGATTCAATTCAAGCACAAAGGAAATGTGAATCTAAGAGAATTAAATAATACTGATGCGAAGAGTAGTGGGTGTATTCACCGTATTTGAAGGAATTCGATGAATTCGTTGAATTCCGTGAATTCCGTGAATTCCGTGAATTCCACGGATTCCGTGAATTTCACGAATTCCGTGAATTTCATGAATTCCTTATATTCCGCGAATTCCTTGAATTTCATGAATTCAAATTTATTCTCTCTGCCGCTACGACGACTTCTGCTGATGGATGAATTTCTAACAAAATTCATCCATTCCAAATTTTTTTTAATTTTCCGTTTTGAATTCAGCCTTAATAAATGATGATGCACGGATAAGCTAATCAAACATTTTTTTTGAAAGTCTTAAAAATGTATGATTGGTTTAAAATTTTTTGAAATCTTTTTAAATTTGAATTTAATTTAACATCTTTTAAAAACTTTTAAACAATGTAAATTTCTCTTGAAATAATTCAGTTTTCCTTAAGAAAATGTCCATTGTCTTGAAATCTTCTATATTCTGTTTCGTGTGTTTTAGAATACAATGTAAATAATTTAAAAATTTCCCCGAAATTCTACGGTTTTGTCCATTATTTCATTTTCCTCATCTTTGTAAAAGTGTGAAAATGTTTACAAATTGTACACAGCGATAGCAAAATGTTGAAAACATAATTATTTTTTAATATTGAAAAATCATTTTTAATAAAATTTCCTCCTTTATCAACAATGTTTAGAAACATTTGTAAATCAATGTTATCACGAAATAAAATCACTGATATGGAAACTCTGATTTACACAATTGATGGTGTAGTAAATTTCTAATATTTATTGATAGGCTTAATTAATACTTAGTTAACTTGAACAAGCTTTTTTTGAGTGACTGAAAGAATTCTTTTGAATAAAAAAAAAATTAGTTACAAGAATAAAAAATGAATACATTTGGACAAGGACAAAAATAGATTTTATTTAGGAAAGAGAACCCGCTTTAAATAGTCACGATTTAAAAATTCAAGAAATAAAAATTGATTGTTCTTCTTTATGAGATCTGCAAACATGCCCTCTTCTTTTTTCATATCTTGATTTGTTTATGAAATGAATAATATCAGTTAAGGTACATAAATATATTCAATTGTATGTATATTTAAAAAAAAAGTTAGGAACTAATACTAAAAATAAACTATTTCTCCTTTCTCTAATTATCAATTAAATCATTTGAGAAAAGTAAAATTATTTTGTTGTTGTTGCATAATCATTGATTTTCAATATTTTTTTAAATGCTTCAATTTTCAATAATTCTCTACTATTATAATAAAAGTTTATCAATTAAAATTGGGCCCTACTTCTAGCCTTTTAATAAGAAATAACATAAATAATATAATAAATAGAAATAATGGACTCCGGTGGTAAACAATTGTGCTCTTTGCAGTTTGTGCTAATGGTAACTCCTTGAATAGAATCTTCAATGGTAAATGGTTTCAGAAATTGCTAACTTTCATCATTTACCGACGCACAACGTGCACATTTAAAGTAAGTTTTAGGTTCAGCCCCCAAGAGGGCGCAGTTACCAGCGCATTGTAGGAAATAGATGTGATCCTTAGAACGATGGTGAGGGTTAAAATAGTAATTGAAAAACGTGAATATCTGACTACAAAGATTAATCTTTTTTGGTAGAAAATTGAACTGTTTGGTCAAAAATTCTATTTCTCGGTTGAAGATTCATAATTTTAGTTAAAAATTCATTTTGATGGTTGAAAATTCACTTTTCTTATTGAAAATTTAGACATTATAAATTAAAATTCTTGAAAATTTAGGTATTTTATTAAATTTGTCTTTTTGGTGTGATAATTTCTCTCTCTGTTTGAAAAGGTAATTATTTAAAAAGAAAACAGTTTTGTGGTGAAAACTTAATTTGTTTAACTGAAAATGTACCTACATCATTTTTGGGTAAAAACAGATCCTTTTTCAGTTAAAAATTGAAATGTGGGGTTGAAAATGTATGTATTCAGTTGAAGATTCGTCTTTGTTAGTAGAAACTTCATCTTTGTTTTTTTTTGTTTGAAAAATAATTTTTTGAACTAAAACTGTAACTTTAGGGCTGTACATAATAATTTAAAAAATTTGATCAAAATAGTGAACATAACAGATAAAAAAAGTTCAATGAGAGAAAGAGATTTTCTAACATTTCCAGCTTTATTGAAACAATGAGAGGGCAATATCGCGAATTTATTGTAAATAGGCTACGTCACCTGTACCAATTTACATTGAAAATATTATACTTATTCAAGCCTATACGAGAATGTAAGAATTTGAATAAATAATTTTGAGGTTCTATGATTTTGTACAGAGAATACAGATTTTTTGATGATAAGTATGAAAATCTGAAGAAAAAAACGCAATTTCCATTTTTGATAGCTTTTTTGGGACAAGCAAAAAATTCCGAAAAATGAAAATTTTCATCACTGTCAAATTCAGGAAAAGAATCATATTCGAAATATAAAATTCCAAAGACCGAGCGCGTAGCGCGAGGTAAACACATCATCGAGCGCGAAGCGCGAGATAAATATATTATCGAGCGCGAAGCACGAGAACCAACAGTCGCGCGCCCTAGGCGCAATCAATCTTGCGAGTGAAACGAGCCGCGCGCGATGAGAATGTGCCCACCCAGCGGGCAGATTTTTTTTAAATATGTGCATATGACTCAATAAAGAAAAACATCTTTTTGCACATTTTCGAAAAATTGTTATTGAGCAAAAAATGTATGTTTAAATTTCGTAATTTTGTATTATTGTTCACTAGTAAAAGCTGTCAATATAACAAATTCGTCCTAAATTTTGAACCAATAGGAGAATTTCATAAATAATTTTTTTAAGTGCTATAATTGCTTTAATTATTATTCAATAGTGGGTGCACTTTCAAATTCTAGAGAATTTTCCGCGTAATTCAAATATTGTATTTTCAAATATCGTATATTTAAAGAGAAAAGGGGAAAAAGAGGAAGTTTTTTGAGAATAGGGGAAAGGGGAAATTTCAAGAAAAAAGGGGAAACTAAAGAAAAAAGGGAAAGATTGTGCACCCTGAAATATATATAAAAAAAAAACAGGTGAAGAGTGGGATGTGGGAAAGTTACGTGATCGCCCCCGCAGAAGGATTATTACCATGACACCGAGCGTGGGCTCATGCCCTTGGCGACGGCACCCTTTGGTCGCTAAGGTCTCGACAGTTTCGATCCATCCGTTCCATTGGGAAGGGATGGTTGTGAGGGTGTGTCGGGCAATCGAAAATGTGAGCCAAGTCTGATCAAAATCGTTACTATAGTCTGGACGTTAAACGGGGGGTCCATTGTATACTTATTCGTCGGGAAAGGTCAAGGTCAAAAACCCATTATCGTCTCACGAAGCTAACTTTATTTATAAATCAGTCAAGACATTGTACAAGAAAAAATTTCAGTTTAAATTGGCACAGAAAAATTAAATTTGACCTGAGTAGATGAGTAAGCTGCGTTCTAATTACAGATTCCGTTACCAACACCGTTACCGACATCGAGACCATTCTACAGCTAAAGTGGTTCGTGTCCGTGCTGACTTTCTAGAATATTCTGGATGACGTCAAGAATATTCTAGAAACTTAGCATGGACACGAACCTCTTTAGCTGTAGAATGGCCTTGCACCCAGTAAGGTAGGTTTCGTGATTTGTTATTTGAGCCTTAAATAAATAAATTTTTTATTAACATTTACCATTCTACAGCTAAGGAGGTTCGTGTCCGTGCTGAGTTTCTAGAATATTCTCGATGACGTCAAGAATATTCTAGAAACTTCGCATGGACACGAACCTCTTTAGCTGTAGAATGGCCTTGCATCCAGTTAGGTAGGTTTCGTGATTTGCTATTTGAGAATTAAATAAATAAATTTTTTATTTACATTTGCCATTCTATACAGCTGAAGTGGTTCGTATCCGTGCTGAGTTTCTAGAATATTCTGGATGACGTCAAGAATATTCTAGAAACTTAGCATGGATACGAACTTCTTTAGCTGTAGAATGGTCTTGCATCCGGTAAGGTAGGTTTCGTGATTTGTTATTTGAGCATTGAATAAATAAATTTTTTATTTAAATGTATTGTCTGTAAGGAAGAAATAAAAAACCTTGCTTTCTCGTAACTATATGACGCAGTATAAAATGCAAGGAAAATCAAAATATGACCTTGAAAGTGTGTATGCAAAATTAGTTTCACAAAATTGTACAATATTATTTATGACGCCATAAAGAATATTCTAAAAACTTAGCACGGACACGAACCACTTCAACTGTAGACTGATCTCGATGTCGGTAACCGAAATTTCAGGGTGGCTGAAAAATCCCGATTTTGAAATTCCCTGACTTTTCCCTGACAAACTTCTCATTTTCCCTAACCATTCTAAATTTTTTTTTTAGGTATAAAAAAAATCTTACACCATTTTTAACCAGAAATGGTAGAATTAAATTTTCAGATAAAATAATTTAGTTTCAACCAAGAAGAAAGGAATTTTCAACAAAATAGTTAAATTTTCAACCAAATTGATAAATCTTTGACTTAAAAAAATGAATTCTCAACAAAAAGTATAATAGTTATATATTAAAAAAAAATGTTAATTTTCAACCAAAAAACAGCTGCATTTAACCAACAACAAAAAACGAAATTTCAACTAATTAGTTGAATCCCCAACTAAAACAGATTAGTTTTCAAATTAAAACAAGGAATTTGAAAAAAAGTTGAGTTTTCAACCAAGAAAGATTTTTCAGTCAATAAAGAAAAAAAATCAGATCCAAAATATTGAATTTTGAAGCCAAAAAGACGAATTTTCTGAAAATACGGTTGATTTTTGAACCCAAAGATATCAATTTTTAACAAAAAAGTTGAATTTCCAAACCATAAATATGAATTTTTAACTAAAATAATGAATCTTTGATAAAAAAAAATGAATTTTAAACAAAAATAGTTGAATTTTTTATACCAAAAAGTGATTTTTCAAGTAAAAAAGATCAATTTCTAACCACAAATAGAGTAGTTAAAATGAATTTTCAAAAAGAAAAAAAAATTGAATTTTTTTAACAAAGTATTAAAATTTTTAACCAAAGAAATGAATTTTCAACCAAAAAGATTAAGGTTTAACTAATGAGATTACTTTTCTACCAAACAGAAGAATTTTTAATATAAAATAGTTGAATTTTCACCTGAAACAGATAAATTTTCAATTTCTCAGTAAAATCAATAATTTTCATCCCAATTAAATAAATTTTCAACCTAGAAGACTAAATTTCTATTAAAATAGGTACATTTACGACAAAAAATAGAATGAAAGTATTTTTTAATTTAAAAAAAAACTAATTCTGTTAAAAAAGACTAATTTTTAACAAAATACATGAATATCCAAAACTAAATATTTCAATTTTTAAAGAAATTTTCAAACAAAAAGATGAATTAAGTCACAAATAAGACTCTACAAACGAACTTACAAACATGGAATAGTTGAATTTTCCGTTAAAAAAATAAATTAATTAAAACAAAAAATAATAATAATTTTCAACAAAATAGTTAAATTTTGAACAGAAAAAAAGGTTTTTCAATGAAAATGACAGTTTTAATTAAGGAAAAAATTCCCGGGCACTTCCTGGTATTTTCCAGGTTTGCAAAATTTGTTCACGGTCATTGAAATTCAACAATTGAAACTCCTAAAGTTGAATTTTTTTGCATTTGAAGTAATAAAAAATGTCTGAAAATGTGTAATCTGGCAAAATTGACAAATTTTGAAAAATTATGCTTCACAATCTTCTACATTCTGTTTCGAAATTTTAGGAAATCATTTGAAATCTATTTCAATTTTCTCTTAAAATTTATTTTTCAAAATAAAACATCATTACAAATTTTCCCAGGAATCTTAGGATTTTTTTTATTCTCTTAACACCCTTCAAAATTTAGATTCCCTAACAAAAATTTTAAATCCTGAAAAATTAAAAAAATTGTCTTAAAACCTTTCAGATTCTTTTTCAACACACTTTTAAATCTTTAAAACGTACAACTATTCTTTCAAAATAAAACCAAAACCATTTAAAATTTTCCCAGAAATCTTAAAAAAATATTATCTTTCAAAATTATTAAAAAGCATCTAATTGTTTTTCGAATTCTTCAAAATAAGTTTTTGCCCATAATTTAATGTTTCTTATCTTTTTGGAAATGTTAAAACGTTTAAAAATTATAGTGTGGTAGCAAAATGTTAAGAACATAATTACAGAATTATTTCCCAATATGAAAAATTAATTTCCAATTAAAATTTTCTCCTTAATCAATAAGGGATTCTTCATTCGATGTCTCAGGTTTAAAAAAAGACCCAGTATACAGTCGGACCTGGATTTAGCGCCAGTTTTGGGGCTGACCTTGACGTTAAATCCAGAGACTCGGAACTATTTTGTCTCTCTCCTGTTTCGTCTCGCCTGAGTGCACACCGCAAATCCTCCCGCAAACGCCTTTCACGTATCCCCACGGCGCGGCGTCAATTCTCGGAAGGACACAAGCCAGGGGGGCTAAATCCGGGTTTCACTGTATTTACTTTTAGTTAGAAATTCGTCGTACGCCAACAAAAACACTTGAAAGACGCTTGAAAACCACGGATGCATGCATGCAGATTAACGGACCGCGACTTTTTCAATTGCGCAATAAGCCGGATGCGCAATTAACCGAATATCCACTCGCCTGAACCGTTTCCATAATATTGCGCGATATACTCGACTAACTACTCGCGCACTCAAACCTTCCGAGGCGAGAGTCGCAACCGTCACTCGCCCTACGCGCTGAGAAACTGCATAGGCCAGCAGTTCTAGGAATTTCGGATGTATTTATTTGTATTATTATTGATAGTATTTATTATTTATTTCAAATCACCCGCGCTCTTCGGTTGAAAAAGTTGCGTACAGGCGGCGCCTCGATACAAGAACGGGGCCGCCAATGAACGTCGCTTGACCCAAATATCCTGCCGAATCGCGGTAAAGGTGGGGCCCCCTCCAGCTTGGAAATAAAAGAATCGTTTCGTTTCAAGGTCGTGAAAAAGGCGAGAATTCACTGTATTTGGTTTAAATTTAGTCTTTTTTTAGTAAACTCAACTGTTATTGATTTAAAATTAAAATCTTTGTTGGCTCAAGTATGAACTGTTTTTTGTTTAAAATTTGAATCTTTCATTTGGACAAAATATCAGCTATTCAATTTTTGTGGAGAATTCAGGTTTCTTTATTGAAAATATTATTACTTGGTTTAACTAATTAATCATAAATATATTTTTTTGTGGAAGATTCATTTTTTTAGTTGAAAATTAATTTGTTTGGTGGACAATTCATCTATTTCGTTGAAAATTCATCTATTTTTTACAGAAAATGTATCTTCTTGGCGAAAAATTCATTTTTTTTTATTCAAGATTTATCATTTCAGTTGAAGATTCAGCTCTTTGGTAGAAAATTAATCTTCTTGGTTGAAAATGCAACTAGTTGGTTGAAAGTTGAACTACTTTGTTAAAAATTAATTTTTTTGGTTTAAAGATTCATCATCTTAGTTGAAATTTAATCTCTTTTGTTAAAATTGAACTATTTTGTTAAAATATTTTTTCTTGCTGAAAATTAACTTTGTTAGTTGAAAACTTAAATACTCCATTTTCGGTTGAAACTTGACCTTTTTAATTGCAAACTCAACAAATTCGATCACTTGAAATGACTGAATTCATCAGTGAGTCAAATAGGCTGATTTCAAAAGTCACGTTTGGCCGATTTGTCAGTCGTCGAATCCGCATTATTTGAATCAGTCAAAATTGACTTCGAATTAGTCACTTTTGATTGATTCAAATTTAAAGTGCGCGTTAGTAATAATGCCCCTATCATAAAACTTCATCATGGAAAACACACTTTGTATTCTTCCAACATATTGATTTCGTAAACGCATCAAAATCTTTCTCTGGGGGTGTGAATTTAAGACTTTTTAGCTCGGAAATTGTATAGATCACAACTGTGAATCGGATGGTTTTTATTTCGTGATTGCAAACAATTATCAGAACAATTGACTCAATAAAATTTCTAAATTCATCAGAATGCAGCCAACCTTGATAAAATATGTCTGTGCAGACGCAAGCTTCTTTGTTTCGTATTAAATTACACGAGCGTTAATTAGTCTTCCGTGTAATAAATGGTCTGTGTATTCGTCCCACTGAGCAGACGTCACTTACAGAAGACCCGCAAGTTTATTAATAATTGTTACGCATTATGAGTCCTCTCAATTTTCTATCATGAAAATTGTGTTATACAAATTACAAATGGAAGTTGAAATTTAACAACAGCTTTTGTTTCAAATATCATTAATTTTGAAATAAGTTTATATTTTCAATGAGATCCATTTACTTGTAATCAACGGGATGAAACCCTATTCAGTTTATTATCTCCTTTATATTTAATTCTGACGCCTTTACGTATATCCTTTCAAATAATACCATGAAAGCCGAAAAGCTTGCTTTATAAAACCTAAAGCTGGGCATTGTGTTCAACACCCACACACGAGATTGAAATAAAAACGACCGGGTTGCTAACGAAAAAGCCAAACACTAACACACACATTCCTATAAGCTATATAGGTGCAATGGTAGAATATAGGTATATGTATGACCGCCACGCCAAACACATTGGACGTCAAAACAGTTGCATATGCATGCATCGTAAGTCAACGTTTCTACGACATTCCTCTTGCAGCCTCAAAATCATGTTTGTGCCACAAACTACTTCCATGTGGTTGATTTCCTAGGACCTACAAATTCTCAATTTGCATACATATTACAAAATCTATTTAAAAACAGTCTTTTACTTACAAGAAAACAAAATAGAGAAAGAAAACAACTCTTCCAATCTCAGGATTGGTCACTCAATACGGCAAAAAAATAATATAAGCTCTTTCCAAGTCTTAAATAATGAAAATTTTACTAATTGAATTAGCACTTGAGTGTTCGACTAACGAAATAGTAATATTTTAGCATTTCACTAATGGAATAGTAATTAACTAACAGTTGAAAATATTGACTAATTCTTTAGTGAATTCCAGGGCTGCCACAGACTAATGTACTTGCAAAAAGTGGAAAAAGTGACTACTGTTCATACGAAAAGACACCTGTAATGTCAATACAAATACTTATCTATACTAAAAAATTTCGATTCCATTACACATTTAATTTACCTGCTTGCATTTTCGAGATTAGATGAAATTCTATTGCTGAAATCAGGGGTGAAAACCAAGGTCACAATAGCTAGAATAAATTTTACGACTAACGTTCATGCAAATTGTAATTCATTTTATTACAAGATACGTAAACCTTTCGCACTTAATTGCCGTATTTATATTTCGATGCTTTACAATGGGAATTAGAAAACCAGAAAAATATATAATTGAAGTAATTTAAATTTTAATATTACAGACTTCACAGTCTAAAATGCTCTTAAAACAGAGAAAATAGGGTGATTTTCCACGAAAATAGGGAAATGATATGGGAATACATTTTAAAAATAAAATTAATGTAGTTGTAGTAATGAAGTTCAATATGAAACGCTTACAATTATAACCTTTTAATTAAAAATATTGCAATTTCAACAAAATAAATTAATTTTTAACCAAAAAGATTAATTTTCTAATAAAAACATGAATTTTCGACAAAATACACAAATTCTCTACTAAATAGTTGAATTTTCTAGTTTTCTACTAAAAAAGATAAATTTTGAACCACAAATGAAATAGTTACATTTTCAGTTGAAACCATTATTTTGAGAATGAAACAAGAAGAATTTTCAATATAAAGTTAAATTTCGATGAAAAGAGATGAATTTTTAACTAAAATGATAAATCTTCTACCAAAAAAATTAATTTTTAACAAATTAGTTCAATATTCAACCAAGTAGTTGCATTTTTAACCAAAAAAAGACGAATAGTCAACACAATAGTTTAATCCTCAACTAAAAACATATTATTAATTTTGAAAAAATAGTTACATTTTTAACCAAAAACATTAATTTTCAAACAAGAAGATACATTTTCTATCAAAAAAGACGAATTTTCCACAAAATACATGAATTTTCAACCAAATAGTTGAATTTACAACCAAGAAGATGAATTTTCAATCAAGAAGATTATTTATCTGCCAAAAAGATGAATTTTTTACCAAAGAGATGAATTTCCAACTAAAATTATGAATCTTCAACCCAAAAAATTAATTTTTAACAAAATAGTTGAATCCACAACCAAAAAAGATAAAATTTTTACCAGAAAAGTTTCAGAAAAAAAATTTACTTTTAACCCAGAAAACATAAGTTTAAAATATAATTATTTTTAACCAAAAACATATGAATTATCAACCAAACTGTTGAACTTTTCAATTAGATGGTAGAAATTTCCACGAAAAAAGATTAAACTGCAACGATTGTTTTAGAAAACATTGACTATTGCACCTGAAAAACGAATTTTCAACCAAAACAGTTAATTTTCAAAAAAGAAAGATGAATTTTTAACCAAACAGATTGAATGTGAACCAAACAGTTGCAGTTATAACCAAATAGTTGAACTTTCAAGAAAAAGGGACAAATTTTCAACAAAAAAGTTGATTTTTTAACTAAATAGTTGTATTTTCAACCTACGAACAACAAAAATGATTGAACTTCAACCAAAAACAGTTACATTTTCCACCAAATAGTGGAATTTGCAAGCCAACAAGACGAATCTTTTATAGAAGGGATTAATTCTGAACTAAAAATCTAATATAAGGCTTTTTGAGTAAAAAGAATGAACTTTCAAGAAAAAAAGATTAATTTTAAACAAAAAAGATGACATTTTAATAAATCAGTTGAATTTTCAACAAAATAATGTAATTTTTTACATCTAAATAGTAGAATTTTTAACCAAAAGAGATAAATTATGGACCAAAAACATGATATTAGACTTTTCAATCCTATGTAATTATTAATTACTAAATAACTAGAAAAGAAGTTTTCGTTTTCAAATATAAAAAGAACTTGAGTATTTGAATCTTGAGTTAAATGATCCATCAACACAAGCTTTAAATTCTCAACTATACAGTATAGAAGAAAAACATTCATTTTTCAACGAAACATTAACTTTTAAATCTTAAACATAAAATGATCTTCGATATTTTAACGGAGACGGTTGGTAACATGCATTTCTTTTCGGAGTGCGAGACGATTTTTATTTGAAAAGTAAAAACCAATCTAAAAAATTACCGGCTTTTTTCCGGTGTTCCGAATTCCCGGTTTTCCCGGTCAGTGGCCAGCCTGTAAAACTAAGAATTAATCAAATTCTGGGTCAGAGAATAAACTCACATCCATTTCTTGCTTTCCCGATCCTATGCCTACCCTGAATCTACAGTTCAATATGTCGACTGTGTTATTATTAAACCAATTTAAATTAAAGTAGATAAAACCTGTCTCAATTTATTTCAATCGGACGTCTTAGTTTCGTGTCCTCCCTTGCCCTCGATGGAAAATTTACATCGCCTCCGTGACATTTGCCTACGGATCATGCGAAACGCGACCCTCACAGCAGCGCAGCGGTTACCGCCATAGAATTATTTCAATGAACTACTAGTTGGGAATTTAATGAGTTTGCTTTTGAGAGGTCTCCAGGCAGTACTATAAGAGAACTTGGTTGCTTCGATATCGCAAAATTATTGACCCCGTTTGCACAGCAGTCTTCTGTCATGAAGACATAAGTTTTCCAGCTATGTAATACTTTTTTTTTTGGCTCAGCTCGGTACGTTTCTTCGCATCGCCCAAATGCAATATCGTCTGAGAATTCGCCGATTTTTCATCACAGCTGCACTTGTGGGTAACGAGATTTTCCCATGACTTACGGCGTGCCAGAAGGTTCAAGCACTTCACTCAAAGGCGGTTTTTAATTTAGTTAAATGTGTATCCTTTTCCATTTGGCAGTAACAGTCTATTTGCATTTTCAGAAGTCACTTGTTTTTCATTTCTTTTGCATTCCAGGTGAATTCACATTTCAAAATGCTCTCAAGCAGAGGAAAAAGGGCGACTTTTCACGAAAATAGGGAAATATCAGGAGAATAAATGCTTTTAAATTAAATTAACGTATAGGTGCCATATTGAATTCAATATGAAACGCTTAAGATTTCAAGTCGAAATGCACCGCATTTTCGACAAAATTGTTGAATTTTAAACCAAAAAGGATTAATTATCTACCAAAAGAGATGCATTTTCAACGAAGGAGTTGATTTTTAAGCTAAAAAGTCGAATTTTTTGGAAAACAGTTGATATTTAAACCCGAAAAGATGAATTTTCAAGCAAAAATGTTCATTTTCTACTAGGAAAGATGATTTTTTTCAACCAAATAGTTGAATTTTCAACCTACAAAGATGAATTTTCACGACAAAAAGACGAATTTTTTAGAAAACAGTTGAATGATGATTATGATTAGAGTTCTTAAATGTCCCAGGATTTATGTTGAGCAAGTTCTCTCGAGAATATGCTTAGCATTTAAGCTCGAACAGAAAAGTTATAGAGCAGATGGAATCTGTATTATCATCGGAGTTAGTAACGATCGATCCATATGTAGATAACTTCCAAAAACTATGAAACTGGAAATCAACAATATCGATCTAAGGTAACTCCTTAAATAACAGAAATTCTTAACGTCATTTCGGACTAGATGGAATTTGAAAATTATTAAATTAAAAATGAATAAATTCTTAAATAAGCTCTTTCTCCTTCGCTCCGGTGGGATTCAAACACCACGTCTACCAATTGCCGGTCGGGTGCATTTAAGAGAATTTGAAGCATTTATTGTTTAAACAAATATACATATCATAATGAGAACATATAATTTTTATCAAAAAGACTCTACAGTGAAGTAAACATATATTTATGTTTAATTATACACTGCTTACACAGAAAAAACTGGAGGTACGAAGTGTGGCAGGTATAATCGTTCAAGCAGGGTAATAGTTAGCTGATTACTCCCAACTGAGGTAAAATTTTCGTGGTTATAGGCCTGTAACGTGCTGCCCCTAGCGGAGTCCGCCGGAGATATCTGTGATTACCCCAGTCGCAGTTACCCTGCTCGCGGTTACCCCACTTCGCACATTACCTGCAATGCTTCTTACTTTCAGTTTTTTCTGTGTAATGCGAAAAATATCATTTTGTGTTATTTTGATATGTTTTATAATTTGAACTAAGTGCCTTTCTAATTTAAGGGGAAACATTTTCCCGCGAAATTTAAACTTTGAAAGTTATTAAAAATGGATTATACGATTTTTTATAACCTAATTCTAAGAGAGACAAAAACTTTGAACCAAACTGTTGTATCTTCAAGCCAAAAAGGCGAATACTTTACACAACAGTTGAATTATGAACGCAAAAATATGAATTTTCAGCCAAAAAGTTAATTTTCAACCAAACAGTTGAATTTTCTACGAAAATAAGTATCATTTCTCCGTTTTTCTTACTAACCAAAAATTTCTCATGACGTTTTCATTTTTAATTACATTTGGAACTCACTAAGTTACATAGATAATTCAAAGTTATGAAAATCTATGAATCGGGGATATAGTTGGCTGTTTAAAAAAATGACTGGTTTCAAATATATTTTAGTTTTTTGGATTTGATTTTTCTGTATTTTTCTGTTTGAAATATTATTTTTTCTGTGTATTATACTCTATAATGCCCCGCTTGACAGAAGTTTAACACTCTACCAAGTAGTTGAATTTTCGGTCAAAAAAATATGACTTTTTAACAAGAGTTGAATTTTTAAGAAAATAATTAAATTGTCAACCAAATAATAAAATTTTCAACCAACACAGACAAATTCAAAAACCAAAATATGATAAGAGACTTTTCATTTAAAAAGGCATTAGCTTTCAACCAAAAACAGTTGGATTTTCTTATTGGGTTCTATTATTTCAGTTCGCATGTGAGCGAAAAAACGAGAAAAGGGGGATATTTTTTGAAAACTGGGGGAAAACGAGGAATTTTTTAAGAAATGGGGGAAAAGGGGAATGGGGGAAACGGTGCAAGGTATGTGGATTTATCTGAATTAGAGAATTTCCATTCGGAATACAATGAGATTCAATTGAATACAATTGGAATTCAATGGAACCTATCAATGTTTGTACATTATAAGGTACAAAATAGAAATATACCATCTTAAATTATATGAAGCAAATGCACTCTCGCATTCTAAACTGATAAAGCAAAACAGAATATATAAAGTATGTATGTCCTGCGGGCACAGAATCACCTCATAATTGAACGAGCTCAACGCTGTGTCAACAAAATATGGAAAGTGCACGAGGTTTGCTTTTAAAATGCGGGACCACGGAAGCATTAGCAACTGCGACTACGATTTCTCCCGCTAACAAATCAACTCGAATTAAACGTAATTACTTGCGTCAGATGATGCAGGGTGCCAGTCTCTTCTCTCTATCCGGCAAATTTATCAATCCTTTATACAGTTTGTATCCCGAGTCCCGACTTTATATTGCTCGTCGAGATGCTCATCGAGTTTGCTGTCTAACAAACTTTGTACCATTCTTCTTCTATAAACTTATAATAACGTTCGACCGAGAATATTAATATTCATTGTGTGACTCCGGTGCATTTACGCGTTTTTATGCGACAGCGTAGAGTATCGTAATGTACAACATTACGATACTCTACGCTGTCACATAAAAGCGCGTAAATGCACCGGAATCACATAATATACTATCAAAGACATTTCCCAGACTACAGGCCATCCACAAATTACGTAAATTACTTTTGTATCATTTTTTTTAATTACTAGCACACGAAGAAAAATGGATGTTCAAACATAGATCTTTAAAGTATAAGATAGTACCACGAAACATACAGATATTAATGCGAAACATACATATATTAACGCGCAACATCTGATATCTTTTTGAGATATTAGGCGTAAAAATATTTTTATGTTAAACTGAAACTTCCAAGATGTTATAGACTGAAACATCCGAGATGTTAAAGTCGTTTTCCGAGTGCAGGAAAGAGCCATACTTCTATCGGGAACTTGATGAAGCTTATAGACAATTTCTTGAAAAACGCTCACAGAAAAAAACTGGGGTTTCTATTAGAACCAATTTTTGGTTCCAAAGGAGCTGCAATAAAAAGGAACCTCTCTTGCTGAAAAGGAACCCAAAATGATAAATGGTTTCTAAATGAACCCTAATTCTATGACTTTTTTCACTTTTTCGATAAAATCTGCGGTTCTCTAATAAAAATTATATGAGATTCTAAAAAAAAGTGGCCTATCCTAGAATAGGTGATTAGTCAAGTAAAGTTTCGACAACTTATTTTTCGTGTATAAAGGGGGTTGGGTGTCAAAATTAAAAGTTGTTGGGTGAAAATTATTCCTTGAACATTCCGTAATATGTGACTGAAACTTAATTTATAAAAAGTTAATAACATGTAGTTGTTTTCCCTATTTTTTTAAATATCAGCTTTTCCCACTTAAAACCACATTTTAAAAAACCTTGAACACGGTTCAATACTAAACGATTTGGATTAAGGGTGATCTTCCACAAAAAATTCCATCAGGTATTTCAACATATATATTAACACCCTATTGTCTCATATTTCGGAAAGAAAAAAAAAACATTTTTTTATTCCCTAGGGATCAGCAAAACAGTATTTTCCTAAGGGGCGACCTCTACATATTCTTTAAAAAGGCTATTTTTCTGTGGGTAAAGCTCATAAGTGTATAATGAATCCCCTTCCACCAAGATCAGTGTTAAGTACCTGGACCTCTGCCAGGTCCTTTATTTCTTTCGCGATTAAAGAAAGGAAAGTTTGTTATATCTCAATTACGTTATAAGAAAAGCTAGACCTATTTAGCTAATTTCACCATTTAAGGGGGTAAATGAGCATCTCTTATAAATTTTCTATATAATTATATAATACACTTTTCAAGTAAATAAAACCTAGACTGATACAAGTTTTAATAACTTTTGCAATCTAAATGTCAAAGTTTATCTGAGTTCCATTTCACCTTTATCAGACAAATTTATCTTTACTTGTCCTTTAACATAAGTTAATTATAAATCCCAGAAAGTGAACTGGGTTGAACGAATTCCGCTCGTTCCTATTTAAGTTTTTATTCATGAGGAGAAAAAAATATTTCCCTAACAGGAGGCAACGTAGCTTGAATGGCAGTATACTTGGATTATTTTCAAATGTGGTATGGAACACAAACGCTGTCGTAGGTTCAAATCCCGGTGCAGAGAAAATAAAAAAAAAATAAAATTGTGGATTGTTTTGATTCTCTCCTATGGTTCAAAATTGTTTCAAGAAAACCCATTTTTTTAAAACTTTACTCTTTACTCCCCGGACAGTTGTAACATAATCAAACATTCAAAAAAATAGTGCATTTGCTTACAACTGTTCATTTAATTGTGAAATATATCTTTGGGTTTAAGAAAGTTATAAAAAATTCAACGTTTCCAACGTTTTTCGAATTATTTCAAGTGATTTCAAGTGATTTCAAGAGATTTTGAGAAATTTAAAAAAATGTTAAAGTACTTCAAGGAATTTGAAGAGAATTTAAAAGATTTAAAGGGGTTTCAAAATATTTCAGGGCATATCACAAAACTTTTAAAGGTTTCAATGGATTTCAAGAGATTTTAAGAGACTTCTAGAGACCCCAATGTATTTTAAAAGATTTGAAGGATTGTCGAAATATTTCAAAATATTTCCAGAGATTTCATAAGATTTCAAGGTATTTTTGAAAATTACAAGGGTTTACAGAGGATTTCAAGTGATTTCTAAACATTTCACGGAATTCTAGAGTATTTCTAGGGATTTCAAAATATTTCAAAAGATTTTGATGTGACTGATAGGGTGTATTAAGAAAATAAATTTTGGTATTTCCTTTTCCGGGGAGCTTCAAAAGTTTCGAATGGGTGACAAAATGACTTCCGAAAAACTTGGGCAAAAAAGAAAAATTCTTTCAGTTCGCACAACCAGGTAAAATGACAAAATCAAGAAAAATTACATCTTTCTCGTTATTTAGCAGCAAATAATTTTTTTTGTGATCCATGTGAACGGCAAAAGTTGTACAATCTAATGATGTAAGTACCCATGTAGGATAGACCTCATACAAAATTATTTTATGTTTGCGGACCTAAGTTAAAGTACCGAAAAATGGTAACAATCACGAAAAATTGTACTTTTCTTATTATCAAAAATTATATTATTTTTTGAAACTCAAGTACCAGTATGAAAAATTGTAAAAATTATGAAAAATTTAATTATTTTCATTATTTTCCGGCCAATAATTTTGTTCACACTAGTATCATCATAGCCACAACTTTTTCCAAACACCCGAATCAGAAAAGAAAGTTATTTAATTGAAAATAAAGAAGGAAATAAAAATTTTCCGTGAGTTTTACCATTTTCAAAAAATTATACCATTTTTCGTGATTTTAACGTCTGACCTCGTTGTGCGAACAGAGAGAATTTTTTGTTCCTCAAAGATTTAGAAAGTCCTTTTATCACCCACTAGAAATTTTTTAGGCCCCCTGTAAAAGGAAAAACGAACATTTTTTATTTTTTATACGCCCTAATGTATGAGGATTTCAAATAATTTCAACATATTAAAAAAATTATGAAGCATTTCAAATGATTTCAACAAAATATATGGGATCTCACGAGCTTACAATATTTTTTATATTTATTATGACGGATTTTTAAAAAATGTTAAGCTTTTCAATGTATTTAAAATTATTTAAAGTGATTTTATGGGGTTTCAGAAGATTTCAAGACATTTAAAGAAATTTTGAAAGGCTTAAAATGTTTCAAAAGATTTGAAGAGTGGTCAAATCCTTATTTAACACTAACGCGTAAGTATTTCAATATAAGCAAATATTTATTTTTATTGTTTTTATAGAGTTGGGTGGCCATTGTAACGTTAGTTGAAGATTCAACATTTTTGTTAGAAAGTCTTCTTCTTGGTTGAAAATTCAACTCTTTTGTTGAACCTTTGTCTTTTTGGCTTGACAATTGAACAGTTTGATTGAAATTCTTCTTCTTTCTTGAATTTATCTTTTGATTTAGAAAACTCATATCTTTCTGTAAAAATTTAATTCTTTTTCGTAAAAACTGCAACTATCTGGTTAAAAATTAATCTGGTTCAGTTAAGAATTAACTTTTTTTGTTAAAAATTTACATTTTTGAATCGAAAATTCAACTGTTTTGTAGTAAGATCGTTTTTTTTTTGCTCAAAACTTCAACAAACTGGTAGAAAATTGAAATGTTTCGTTGAAAATGCATGTATTTGTTTGAAAATGCATCTTTATTGGGTAAATCAAACTGTTTTTTATTTTTAATTTAAACGTTTTTTTGGCTAAAAATTGAACTATTTTGTTGAACATTTGAGAATATGGTTGAAAATTCATACTTCTTGGTTGAATATTCAAATGTTTTGTTAGAAATTCGTCCTGTTTGGTTCAATTCAACTGTTTTTTATTTAAACTGAAAATCTTTCCTTGGATCTAATATTAAATATATCTCAACTTTTTTTTTGAGAATTTATCTTTTTTTATTAGAAATTTAACTGTTTGGTTGAAAGTTGAACTACTTTCTTAATACAGAAAAAAATTTACGTAATTGGTGCACGGCCCCTTATCAGCTACTGAGACAATTTTCTGTTATATAGTGATTTGTTGAGATGGAGGGCATATTATTTTAGCCAATTAGCAAAAAACTTCAGAACTATTTTTCAGAGATAAGTAAAAAAATATGATAATATCGTGTCATTGGTGGACAATTTTTAGAAAATAGTGTATTTAGTGTCATTTTTTTCTAAATAGTAGCAAAATAGTTCCATCGCTCAAAAAAAGTATCGAATAGTGTCAATAGTGTTATGAGTACAAAATTTGCAATTACAGTTACAGGACTGTTTTACTATAGATTCGTTAATATTATCCAACATTATACCGAGTTTTTTTGTAGCAAAAGAAATCCTTGAATTTTATACCAATATAACAGTTTACTACACCTCCGAAACAAAAAATTGTATTTCAATTTAATAACTCTAAATTTCAAATATCTTTGAACAGATTTAGTCTCATTTTGTCTGCAAAATATTATCAGTACCGTAAAAACGGGATAAGTGCGACACACAAAATCTTCAATTCCACGAATTATACTACATTTTCTGATTAAAAAACAGGTGAAGGCTCTGTGGGGTAAAGTGGGATACAGAAAATCTTTGCATTTCATGACTTGAAATTGCTTTCTTCGAATGAAAAGTGGGTATACCGCTTAGCTCCGTGTAACGCTATCTCGAAATCTCCATCTTAAAGATTTAACTCGAATACTTCGGGTTCTAACTAAATCACAAGAGATGTATACATGGTCGAACGGACACGAACGGACAAGGAGATTTTCCAATTGCTCAGCCAGCGAATCCGAAATATCGTCGAAAACGACAAGGTGCACCGGGACACGCGTGCGTCTTGCAGAAGTGGAAAAGCGATGGCTATGCTCTTTTCGGTGGACAGTGATTCTGACACTAACGCAAACGCAAAACGCGGACGCAACAGCTGCCACAGATTTATTTTGGATTTCGTTCGTTCGTGCGGGACCATCGCGAATACATGTATGTTTGTGTTGGTGAAGTAGGAAAATGCGTTTGTATTAATGCGCGCTTGCATTAATGTGTGTGTAAATTTGTGTGTGTATATTTATGTGTGTGTGTGTGTGTGTGTGGGGCTTGCCTTCCTCATCCCTCAGCATCCCAGTGAATTCACGCCCCGCAAGCTCCCGACCATGCGACGTCACGGCCCGGCTTACCCCGCATGTTCCGCAACCTCACGGGCTATTTTCAAGCGCGGGAAATAAAGCGCAGACTGCATTTTTAGCCTAAGAGCGACGGTCAGCTCATTTTCGTCCTCCTCAGCGCTCCAAGGGGTTATATTCGGGGAACTACCGTGATCTTTCTTTTTCTTCGACTTTTTCCTCGACTTTTTTCTCCATTCTAGTTCTTTGCACATTCTTGCTGCGGTTTTACGAGGTTTGGGGAGATCAGGAAATGGGGTTGATGTTTCTTTTTATGATGGAGATTTGAATTGTGAACTGGTTGAATTTATTGAATGGCTTATGATATCGTAAATTTCATAGAGGAATATATGAGTAAAAATCCGCGGTTTTCTTAAATCACTTAAAATGAAACAAGATCATTGAGGACATTTCAGAGGACGTATTTTTTGAAGTAAATAAAGAGAATTGAAGTATTTGAGAAGCTTGATGTATTTTTAGATCAAGTTAAATATAGATTTGATAAATCAACAGAGGAAGACAGAATTGGAACCTTTTTGTTACGACTTTTCGGGTAATAGAGTAAAAACCTTTAGCTTTTTCCTGAGCAGTAAAAAAGGATATTTTATGAGCACCCGATTTAGTTCAGAATAAAACCACTTTTGGCTCAAATTGAGTTCATTGTGACAAAGAACAGGCTCTTAGGAAATTTTATCTTTGCCAACTTAAATTCAAGTTTTTTCTGCGCTCAGGAAATAGTAGAAAGACTTTGGTACACTTTTCGCACGCAGCCTAGAATTTTTTTTTAGAAGTTCTAAATATTCAGCTAAAAAACCAAAAGTCTAGTCTCTTTCTAAAGAAGGATAAGAATGAAATAATTTGTTGTTAAAGTCAACAAAATAAACAAGTTTTACTTAAGAAATTTTTATAAATATTTAAATCCAAATTTAAACTATTATGCAGTTTTGGATACTAGATAATACTATTTTTAATTATCTATTGCTCAATAATTTTTCACACTCAGAGAAAAATGTTTTTGAATTAAAAAATTTGTTTTCTTGTATATACATGGAAATCTGGTTAAATCAAACAATTTATGGTCGATTCAACAAAATATTTGATTGACCCAACCAAATTTTTGGTTGAATCAATCGACTACTCTATCTGCCAAAAGATTTTGTAAAATATTGTTAATTATTGAATATTTTCGTATTCTTAACAATAATTTTGAGCAAAATGTGTACCAATCATAAAAGTCAAAGGATTGAGGTAATATATTTGTGTAATTTCCTATCCATTTTGGAAATCCTGATCCCTGGATTCAAAGCGAGATTCAAAGTAACGTCAACTGGGGCTAACTGGCGCGTATGGGGGAAAGCGGCGCACCCCTTGATTCTGCATTTCTGAATGCGATATTTGCTTTTTTTAAGAAACAAAATAGAGCTTTGCAACTAACGATTGTAAAACTTTAATTGAAACCCCTAGGAGAAGCAATTGCGCATTTTATATACAAAATTGGCCCTTCAATATTAATTAATATTGTACTAAGTTTAATACATTGAAAATTATTTTTAATTCATTTATTTTTTTCGAAAAATATAAATTTCAGGGAAAAAGTGTGAACACAACAAATATATATTTTGATGAAACCTGCAGCTTTCATTACGAACATTTTTATCTAAGAATCATATTTTTTAGATTTTCGAAAAAAAAAACTAGCTTTGAAAAAAGTAAAAAATGTTATTATCTTCATTTCTATTAATCTGCGCTAAGAATCATGTTAAGAATTTCAAATCGGATGGAAAAGGAGCCCTAAGGCCAAGTATAAAGTCAATATTTTTGGATGACGTTTTCGGAAATATACCCTATTATCAATACACTCTTTGTTTAATACAATTTTTTCAAATGTCATTTTTTAAGAATAGAGAATATTTTTTGATGCACTGCACTGGCGACATATGTAACGACTTTTATATTATCTTTTATCACAGCCTGATGAGAACCAATATGTGAGCCAAACAAGAAAGAGGCTCTTTGGCTTCTTGTCAATGCATTTAGATCAGAAGAATGTATGTCGTTAGACGAACATTAACGTGACCAGTGTCCTATAAGGAACCTACTTCTCTGCAGTAATCAATAACATTTATATTTTACATAATAACGACCTCAATTCAATTTAACCACATATATATAATATACAGTCAGGTTTTAGGAAACAATATTGATTTAAACTAAAATTTCCTTATAGTTTTTAATGTACATCAATGCGAAAACGAAAAAATATTATAGGAAATTCAGTATACACTGCCGTCGGAAATTGTCGGTACGACTAGCTTGTGTACTATTCAAAATCACTGCTGACTTCGAAACGTAATAAATCGTTCAAAAAAGGAGCGAGAAACTTTTTTTTAAACCGTGAGTAAGCCTACCAAATTCCGCGTCGAATGACCCCTAATAGAGATATTTTTTATATTTTCAAGAAAATTGACCACGTGAGATGTTTTTGAAAAAATGCGAGAATTTAGCGAATTTTGTACCTTGACTTCAACTTCTGGCATGGCCTAGAAAAATTGTAGAAAAAATCTGAAACTTATGCAACACAGTCTCTGAAGTCTTATCTTTCATTTAAGCCAGTAAACCTCCAAAAATTTGGACGGGTTTTCGAGATACGACTATATATGTCCAAGCGTATCTGCGCCGAGTTCCTGGGTCATGCCACAAGTCGAAGTTAAGGTACAAAATTCGAGAAATTCTCGCTTTTTTTTTAAACTTCTCACGTGGTCTACTCTCGTCAAAAATCAAAAATATCTCTATTAGGGGTGATTTGACGCGGAATTTAATAAGGCTTTTAATGGTTCTTTGAAGATTCTCGCTACTTTATTTAATTAAGGTAGGATTTCAAATTATTGAAAGGAATTTCTACGGGTTTCAAAAATTCCAAGGTATTTAAAAGATTTTAAGTTGTTTTAAAAAATTATAAAGAATTTCAAGAGATTTAAAACTTTTGAAGGAATGTAAAAGTATTCTGTAAAATTTCTAAATATTTCAAGGGATTTCAATGTATTTCACAAGATTTGAGGGATTTTATAGGAGCTCGAATCATTTCAGAGGATTTATAGGATTTTAAAAGATTTTAAACTATATAAACAGATTCCAAAGAATTTCGTGAGATTTCAAAGAATATTTGAGGATGTCCAAAGATTTTAAGCTTTATTTTAAGGGATTTTTAGAGAACCAAAGATATCAAAGATTTCTATGGATTTGCAGGGTTTTTTAGGGAACTGTAATGAATAAGTTTAAGTTAATTTATAATAAAGGGATTCTTAACAATTTCTACTTATTTTAATAATTTAACGATTTCAAGGGATATGAAAGATGTCAAAAAATTTCAAATGATTTTCAATATTTTAAGTTATTTAGAAAAAAATTTAGATGATTTCAGAAGATGTAAAAATTTCAAGGGATGTCAAAGTATTTCGTTTAGGGTTTCTGAAGATTTCAAGGAATTAATAAGAATTTCACAAGATTTAAGACGATTTCTAGAGAACTTTAAGTAATAAATTTAATTTATTTTATTTTCCAGGGATTTTAAAATAGTAATTTCTACATATTTCTAACTGTTTCAAAGAAGCGCAGAAGCGATATTTTTGTATACTTCCATATGAGATTATGAGAGTTTTAAAATAAATTACTTCTTCGTGGTTTGTCTACTTTTTACACCAATTCCTTCAACATTTCTGTATTTTTTATTCCCATGCCGATTATTCTGTAATCGTTTTCTATATAATGATTTTATATAAAGAATTTCCTATAATTGCAGTTTGCAATTTTGCATGAAAGTTCCTTTTTGTTCCTTTCGTCGATCTCAGTTTTTTTTGTCACTTAATTTATTTTTCATAGCTTTTTTTAAATACTACACATTATTACTAATAATATAATACTAATCATAATTAATGAAGATACATCGACTGTCATTAAGCCAATAAAACCCACTTCTTTTTTGAGAAACTCGGGCCTGGTGAAAAGAACTTATTTTTAAAAATCCGTACTTTACTTTTTTACAAAAAATAATTTTTCAAGACAGGTAGATAAAGTACAATTGTATCTCGTAAATCTAATTCTTCAGATAATAGAATTCAATTAAACAACGCACGTTAAAAAAGTAGCACTACATATATCTAAACTCTATTTTTGAATTCTTTAGCCATTTAAACAATATAATAAGCGTATAAATTAAATTAATGGATCTCTATAAAAAATGTTAGAGCCCCCTTCCATTTTCCTTCACCCTCGGAGAATTTTGGAATATATTGCTTCGATGAGGCTCTAATTACAGTCCGCATTTTCCTCTCAAGTCTCTCTTCCCATATTGTTGCAGTTTAGCGGCCGCATAAGGCTTTTTTATTGCCTCATTTGCCTTTTCCAGCAGCAAAGTGAGCACAGTCGAAAAATAGCAGACTAAAAAAGCGACACAAGTTCCAACCCTTTAACGCGAGAGTGCGAGACGCCGCGTAATTTCAGCGGTGTAGCTTTAAACGATATTCTGCAGGAACGAGGACGCGAGGCGTCGCGACGCAAAAGTTTTTCCTCGCGGAAAGGGTAGGTCGGCCGATAGAGGAAAGGCCTGGAAAGGGGCTGGGACAGAAGTGGAGGGGAAAATCAAGAAAGTCGGCGCCAAAGCTAGCGGGAGTTTTAATATTTAGATTCAATTACGGAAGAAAGGAGAAGACATCGTTATGCGGCAAATTGTCGCAGTGAAGAAGACCTCTGTGGCGAAAAAAAAAATAAATAAAAAAGTTACACTCCTATTGAATCTCTGTAAGACTCAACTAACTTTTTAGGGATCTGAGTATTTATACTTTTTTGCCAATTTTCATCCCTATTTTCCTTCTTTCTTATCTTTTGAGCCTAATGGAAGAAAAATCAAAACTGTTATTAATTTTTATTGAATAAAATCAACTGTCCAAATAGTGATAGAAATAGTAGAAAAGTTCCATTTAATTTTTTTCGAAATTTTTACAAGTGCTGATGGAACTTCGTACGAAAAAAGTGCTGCTGAAATTAACTAGTAGTAGTAGAAAGTATAGTTAGTACTAAAAAGCAACAGTACCAGAAACGTCTCATATTTTTTATGACAATTTACAAGTCCTAGATGATTTTCGGGACAAAAGTACTAGAAAAAATCCATTTTGGTTTTTTCAAAATTCTTTACTTTGCCCCAGAAACATTCTGTTTAAGCCTGTTGAATCCCATCGGCACTTGTAAAAATTTCGAAAAAAAACAATTGGAACTTTACTAGTACTTTTGCCCGAATAAAACTCTGGTGAAGTGGTACATATTTTGAACTTCTTTGATACCTCAGTACTACATCAGCAGTACTTTTTCGGAAAAAAGTCCCGCTAACACTTGTTAAAAGTTCAACAACAAAATAAATTGGAACTTTTCCAGTACTTTTGTCTGAACAATTATTTAGAACCAAATTTTCAAAATAAAATTAAGTGAGACTTTTTCGGTACTGTTGTCCTAAGAAATCTCTGGTGTAACGGGACATTGAAATTTCTTAATATTCTTCAAAATTCGTGAAAATACCTCGATATCTCTTCATTTCAAATCCCGTCACTTCTTTCTAAATATTTTGAAAATTCTTAAAATCTCTCAAAAGCCCTAGAAATTCCTCAAGAAAAAAGCCTCAAAATCCTTCCATAGCCCTTGAAATCTCTTGAAATTTTTTCAAATCACTAAAAATCTGTTGATTTTCCTTGAAATCTTTTAAAATCTCGTTTACAATAAAAATAGTTGATATATTGTAGATATATTGAGTAAAACATATAAAATCTTACGTATCAAAGAGATAGGGGGGGGGGGGCGAAGGTAAAAAAATTGTACTCTTTAAATTTGAGTTAGTAGCAATTTTACTAATTCATTCAGTACACTTAATTTTAATTGATGAATCAGTTATTTTCAGAAGTTTACTAATTTCAGCAGTAAAAATACCATAACTGCAGTGAATTAATTATAGAGTTAGAATAAATTGATACAGGAATAATTTTTGAATTAAGCTTTTGTTTATACTCCAATATTATTCATAATGATAAAGTGTATTTTGACATTTTTATTTAAATACATGAATAAGAAATTATTACATGTGTGAACAAATTTTAAACTTTAAACAATTTCACATTTAAAAATGGTGCGTAAATATATTTGGAACATAAGCTCTTAAAATTAACTGATTTCTTTAATACAACTATAACTGATCAATTAGTAATTTTCGTTTTACTAGTCCAATCAATACAATTCTGCTGATTGTCAGTGACTCAATTCTAGTTTCAGCAATTAGTAGAATTTAACTGACAATCAATTATATTTTACGAATTCAAATTTAGTTAGTACGATCCTTACAATAGGTGGTATAAAATTTCAAAAAACATTCTTAATTAATAAACGTTCTCTTAATGGAACAATTTTTACTGTAAACATAAATTTTTTTAATATTATGAAAGACTAAGACCTCCTTACTCTTCAATAAAATGTATTAATATTATAGTTTACTCGATTCTTCTCAAGGTGAAGAATCTTTTATATGCTTGCATAAAATTTGAATTATGTGAATTGAAAAAGTTTTACTATGAAAAACGCATTTTTGAAGTATTATAAAGTTATGACAAAATGTAATGCATATTTTTTTAAAGGCTGTGTCTAGTCGATTAGTCGTCCCGAAAATTCGGGACGACTAGCTAAATTTATGAACAAATTTTGACTACTCATTCCGAATTCCGGGACGACGAGACACTTTGTTTTTTAAATAGCTTGGTCAGTTTTGAGACATTAATAGTGAAAATAAGCCCTCCAAATGCTATCAATGTATCTGCAAACATCTTCAAGTCATCGTTTTTACAAAAAAGTGTCACATCTATACACACATCCGCACACACATCCTGACAAAAAGATTGGAACATTTTATAAAATATTTTTGAATTGATGAAAGTTTGAT